>JAVIWB010001605.1:0-240018 GCA_031893035.1 Dermolepida albohirtum | reverse complement strand
AGCCGCCACTGTTCCGAGGTAATATCAGTAACTGTGTATACTCATAAAAGGATAAGTTATAATAATAAAGAGAAATATGGTATATTCTACGAAGTAGAAAAAGAATAATTCACTGAGATCACTTAATACTGAATATGTAAATAAAATATAAATAAAAGTACACAAATTATCGTATATATTAGGTGCGCAATTAAGTTCTCGCTGTTTTTCAAGAGATGGTTCCAGTAGTAAGCTGGTCGCTTGTGACATAACCAAAACGTCATGAACCAAGCTTAGACATATGGTAAACAAACTGCTTTGACACACTAGTGATTTTATTTTTGCGTCATATACTTTTGGTTGTGTGAAAATGTCTGATTTTGTGCCAAACAATCGTCATTTGCGGGAAGTGTTGCTTTCCTTCCTTCATTCGAAGAAAACGGCGGCTGAAGCGCATCGAGAACTCCAAAAAGTTTACGGAAATGCTGCTCTAAGTGAAACAACGTGCCGTGATTGATTCTGTCGCTTCAAAGACGGTGATTTCGATGTTGACGACCGTTCGCGTGAAGGAAGACCAAAAACCTTTGAAGACGCTGAATTGGAGGCATTGCTCGACGAAGATCCATGCCAAACGCAAAAGGACCTTGCTTCATCAGTAGGAGTTACTCGCCAAGCCATTTCCCAGCAATTGCATGCTTTGGGAATGATTCAAAAAAAAAAGGAACTTGGGTTCCTTATGATTTGAAGCCAAGAGACGTTGAACGTCGTTTTTTCGCCTGTGAACAACTGCTCCAGCGGCAAAAAAAGGGAGGGTTTTCTTCATCACATCGTTACAGGTGATGAAAAATGGATTCATTACAGCAACCCAAAGAGAACAAAATCATGGGGACTGCCCGGTCATGCTTTTACGTCGTCGGTTCGGCCGCTCATATGAAGACATCTCAAAATGGCTTGATTCGTGGATAGCCTCAAAAGACGAACACTTCTACCGTGACGGTATTCGAGCTCTGCTAGAAAGATGGGAAAAAGTTGTCGCTAGCGATGGGCAATATTTTGAATGATTCATTTGTAAACATTTTTTCACAATAAAGTTGCATTTTCATCAAAAAAGCAGCGAGAACTTAGTCGCGCACCTAATATTATTTAAGGGCATAAAATAATTTAGTTATAGAAAAGTTAAATAGTATTTTAAATAAAGATTTAGTAACGACAGTAATAGGTCTTCTCCAGATTCCTGACGTAACTATTTTAGCTAAATGTTACATCACTAGATATAGAACGATCATTTTCTTTGTATACCAGGTATACCGGAAGGTCATTACCGGTTTTTCTAACGGACGTCGCTGTGTTATGATTTGACACATGTCATTTTAATCTACTGACATTAAGCTTCAAAGCCATAAATATTATATTTTGAGAAAGTAAGACTTTCATAGATTTATACCTCTTTGAAAATGTCGGGTTTCGTGCCCGAAAAAGTGCATTTGCGGTACACATTATTTTTCTTATTTAATCAAAAAAAGTTGCTGAAAGTCATCGTTTGCTGGTAGAAACTTGTAGTGAGCATGCTCCAACCATAAAAACATGTCAGGCGTAGTTTCGACGATTCAAAAGTGGCGATTTCGATGTGCAAGGTAAAGAATGTTCTGGTAGATGCGAAACTACAGGAGTTATTGGATGAAGACTCAACCCAGATTCAAAAACAATTGGCAGAAGCGTTAAATGTGGCCCGAGAAACGACTAGCGACCGATTACGAAGGTTAACATCCAGTTAATAACCAGTTCGCTGGATATTAAAACTGTTAGCATTGGAACAGAAATTCAATAATTTCAAGAGCTTTTAGCCAGTTACAGCAACCAATTTTGGCAACCGACAATAATAACTTAGGAAAATGTACAGTTTATTTTAATATTAAGATCGAAAAATCGGTTCAAAGAATGGCACGAATCTGATTAAAGGCTTCCGCTTAAGGCAGTAATATCGGTTGGAAAAATAATGCTTACTGTATTCTGGGATTTCGAGGGAATTATTTTTATGGATTATCTATGCGAAAGTACCACAATTAATGTAGAACTTTAGAAACAGCCCTCGTATATTTCTATTCGTCATTGAGTCATAAGTTTCTAACAAATTAATAATAATAAAATTATTGTTCAACATATGATTGTGTGTTGTTGTGTTATGCAACACGAATACTGAAGATAATAATATTTGCATATATTCTGTGAAAACAAGACAGCTGTTTATCAATCAACTAAAACTTCGTTTGTAAATTATTAGCACTATCTTATCTTGGAAATAACTCATAATATACGTATATTATCTTTATGATTAAATTATGATGTGTTTCATTCAAATCAAACAAATAATTTTTTGATGATTGGAAAACAAAGACTCATCTATTACATTTTCTCTTATAAATTTTGAAAATCATAAATTCTTCCTAAACTTATTTATAATATAGTATTGTTTACACTCTATGTAATCGGGAGATTTGGCCATATTAAATTTTATTGGGTTGGTAACTAAGTACTTTCGGTTTTGTAGTATAAAATGAAACACTTTTTTTTTAAACAAAGAATAGTTTTTAATCAATTATATATTTTCCATTTTGCTCAATGACCTTTTGCCATCTTTCTTTCAGCTGCATGATACCGCGCTTATAAAATTTCTGGTCCTTATCAGCAAAAAAGTGAACCAGGTGCGAGTGAAGGTCATCGTCATTTGTGAAAGTTTTACCATTGAAAGAATTCTGCAAACTTCGAAATAAATGGTAATCAGATGGTGCTAGATCAGGGCTGTATGGGGGATGTGGCATCACTTCCCAGCCAAGCTCTAATAGTTTTCCACGAGTTGCCGAAGATGTGTGGGGCCTTGCATTATCTTGGTGGAAAACTACACCTTTCCGATTTGACAATTCTGGCCTTTTTTCTTTGATTGCTTCATCCGGTTTTATTAATTGTTGACAGTAAACATCAGAATTGATCGTTTGGTTCCTTGGAAGCAGCTCAAAAAACACAACACCTTTGTAATCCCACCAAACTGACAGCATGATCTTTTTTGAATGCAATTCAGCTTTCGATGTGGTTTGAGCTGGTTTATCGTATTTGCTCCATGATCGTTTTCGAACTATGTTACTGTACAGGACCCATTTTTCATCACCAGTGATGATTCTTTTTAAGAAAGGGTCGGTTTCATTTCGTCTAAGGTGCATATCGCAAAAGTTGATTCTTTGTGTTAAATGAATCTCTTTCACTTCGTGAGGTACCCAAATATCAAGCTTCTTAACTAGCCCAAGACATTTTAAATGTTTTTCAATTGTTGTGTGCGATACATGTAGCCTCTCCGCAACCTCTCGAACAGTTATATGACGATCCTCTTCAATTATGACTTTGATTTGGTCATCCTCAACTTCAGTAGGCCGACCAGAACGTTGCTCATCTTTGAGAGAAAAATCTCCAGAACGGAATTTTTTATACCCATTCTGACACGTGCGCTCTGTTAAGCAATTAGCACCATAAACTTCACGTATCTTTTTGTGAGCCGCAGCAGCTTTCTTTCCTTTACGGAAATAAAATAGTAAAATATGTCGAAAATGTTCGTTTCTGCACTCCATTTAAAATTAACCCACAAGTAATATCTTTAATAAAAATCACGCACTACTTGCTTCTGAAGTTACGTCAATGTGACTAGTATCACGCGACAAACGGTAAAGTACAGCACTAACATACGTTATACAAAAAATAAAGCAACGCTCTCTATCAGTAAAAACCGAAAGTACTTAGTTGCCAACCCAATACAAGCTTCTTGTTGGAGCAATTACTATACATTAAGCAATTTCCAATAAAATACGAAAGTTAATCAAATTTGATCTGCATTTTAATTTTTTTGGACAATAAAAGTTACAAATTAATATGAAAAATACATTACTTTTCTAAGTAATAACCGCCCTTTAGAAAACACTTGTCTCTTCGCTCCAATAGCTGTATTCCCGTCCAAAAAGTTCTTTTGTAAAGGGCCTACCTTTACACAGGATAGAAGGCATAATGAATGCTGATGTTTATGTGAACATATTACAAACTGTGCTTCTACCGTATGCAAATGAAGAAATGCCAGTAAGATGGTTGTATATGCAGGATAACGATTCGGAGCATATTTCTCGTAAAGCGAAAACATGGTTTCGAGATAATAACGTTCACGTTTTGGATTGGCCGGTATAATCGCCAGGCTTAAACCCCATTGAAAATATACGGGTGGAGTTAGAAAATACTGTATCTGCTGCTAAGCCTCAAAATATTGACGATCTATGGATAATATGCCAAGCCGAATGGCAATTAATTTCAGCAGAGACATGTAGGCAACTGGTGTACTCGTTGGTTCATTGGTGTCGAGAGGTGATAAACAATAAAGGTCAAGCAACAAAATATTAAGTGCTTCCATCCAATTACCTAAGTAAAAATGACATTTGGTTCGTATTTTGGAATGACTGCTATTTTAATGCATAATCATTTTGTTTGTCCTAGAATATAAACAGATTTATTTTCTCTTTGGTATTAAGAAACTTATTTATTTATTGTATTGTTATAGTTATGGAACATGTTAGAACAAAGAGTTCAATAAATTTGAATTTCGTTTATTTAATATATAAATTGATATTTCAGTAAATTTAAGACCACTGCTATTTTCGTGCACATGACTGTATTTCCAATTTAAATTATACCGAACTCATATTAGCACAACTTGGCTATTGTGTTGCATCAAGAATAAAACTCTGAGAAGACTCGAGTATTATTGTATAAAAGGTTAACGTTATAAATATTAAAATCTGGTTAACTATATATCATTCTCCAAGGATATACAATTTTTGAAATGAAAATATACAAGAAATTATGGTGGATGAGTATCGAAGCTTTTCTTATTTATTATATGTAATATATACATGATTTTGACAATTATTATTTTGGTATTATATAAAATACTAAGATGTATAATAAAATGATTTTAAATTTATTTTTCTTTTTTATTCCGTTATTAGTTTCCCACAGACTTACCTTTTCAAATATCAACATGAAAATATATAGCTAACAGTTTATTACATTAATTATTCTTTTGGAATTATAGTGCATGCTTTGTATTTTAATAGTACTTAAGTTGTCAAAGTAGTACAAGGAATATAATCGTTATGTATCTGATGTTAAACAAAAATATCTTATTCTACTCAAATGTTTAAAGAAAAAGATTATGAACGCATACGAGTAAATAGACAGATAAAAAAAAGGTGTAAAAAATAGTAAACACAAATTCATTTCCTGGTTTTGATAAAGAATTGAAATAAAATGATAATGAGTGTCAAATATTATTGTGAAAAGGATTATTTAAATAATAACATTGCAACTTACCAAGAGGTAAAATTGGACAGTAACAAGGTTTATGAACACAATGATCCTCATGATTTTTCATATCGGCAGGCCTCAATTTGTCAACACAGCCACTATTTTGGTACCGACATGGAAATTCTATATGCTGAGCAAGTTCTTCATAAAGGTCTTGCCGTTGGGGCAGAAAATCATTTTGTACAGCACAGCGCCCACATATAACTGTATCTCTACTTCCGTAAGAATGAATGGGAAAGATGGATAAATTATTTTTACAAAATGAGCATTTTAAACTATCAATTATATTTCTTGGAATCATTTTTCTGTAAAATAAGTATATATACATATTAAAATTGGGTAGTACTAGATAAATAATGAATACCTACCAGAGTTAAAGAAAGTCTGTAACTAGTATCTGATTATTGTAGCAAGCACTTTTTGCGTTAGCCTTACAATTCAGAGGTTATGTGGAAAAATTCCAGCCCATGATAAGCAAAAACGAAGGGGAATACCCAAACAAATTCGTACAATATGGTGCACTTATCTCTTATACTCAATATTAACTGCTTTATATATATTTTGTGAAATTTACTTATTTTAGTACGTGTCTACAACAATTGATAACAATTTATGAACTGCAAGATCTACACAACAAAATCTATTACTGAAGTCGAAAACACTTAAGATAAAATGGTTGCATATGTCATATACTTTTTAAAGTTATTATTTTGATTATTGTTTACCATATAGTTAATTTTAGTACTTGAAAATAAATTAAAGTAATATAAACAAATAATTTTTAAATATTTTAAATGATATTTTTAAACATATATTGAAGAATAAGCAGAGAATATAAGCAGTGTAAAATTGTATTGATTACTGAATAAAAAAATCTTTTCTTATACATATGTATTGTATTTGGAACAACACAACATTTTCAAATCTTTTAATAAGTACAGTTAGTTGCATAAGTATACATACAATTACAATTATTTAGAAACAGTTTAAAATTAAAATAACTGTTATTTATGATCATTTGTATTCAAATTTTACATACGAGTATCATTATCACACAATATTATTTGCAATATATTTACAACATTCAAACTACAAAAATTGACACAAATCTGAAGGAAGGTATTTATATAAATTATTTAAAATAATACTAAGGCAATTTTGTTGGACCTCATTTGGTACCATGATAACTTGTAGACGCTGAGGCGTACTAGAAACTAAATTTTCTATTACTAATAATTAAATTTTCTCCTATTTTCAATTAGAATTTTCTCCAGTTGCTGTTCGGTTCTAATATGTATTTTTCATGTACTTTCAATTTAAGACCATAGATGTTTGGGATCGACGTCAAGGTGTTGCGGTGGAGTTTATAGAAGGCCAGGAACATTGGATGCAATCTGTTGATAAATAGAAGCGCAATATTTCGGATCGTTGTTTTGAAAGTGGTAATCTCGCAATAAGTTTAATTTTGCCTCTTTTCATCCGAGATTGTTTTGCAATATTTAAGTAAACATGGTTGTCTATTATTATATTTGTATAATTATTCCCAGTCTAGGATGTCCACACCCCAATTTATTCACGTCATGGCCCTGTCTATTAAATTTGTTTTCATTGGAGAGAAGCACATTTCTTAAAATCTCTCTAGGTTTGAGGTGCAAATGCTAATCTATTCTCTTTGTTAATAGTTGAGATACGGAGTATTTTACTGCAACACTTCTTTACAATTCCTTGCAAACGTTCGACATTATACATAGAATTGTAAACACTCGCACCAAAATGAATGTAATTCTATTTTAAACTGCAGTAATCTTAAATCAGGTTATTTATTGTGCTAATAATAATGCAATATATTTTTTAAATTTGTGTAATTTTCCATGGTATTTCAGGTTTCAGGTTACTAGTAGCATTTTCGATAACATTAAATCGTTTAATAAAATCTTGTAACCATTTGTTTGCCAACTATATTCCAAGAAGTCCACAAGACACAACCAAGAGAACGAATGATCCTGCAACAAAACAATGCACTATCGCACAACGCATCTCAAATTTTGAATCGGTGACTCATCCGCCTCATGGTCCTGACCGGACACCTTGTGATTTCTTCTTATTCCCATACATAAAAGACAAAATGTGTGGATTGAAATTCAATGTTCCGGAAGCGACCGTGAAAGTCTACCCAATGTTTTGAGAACTGGTTTCACAGAAAGCAGAAGTGCATAAATCATAAAGGCGAATATTTTGAAAAACAATAAAAAAAATTGGTTAAAAATAATTGATTTTTTTCTGTATCATCCGCCAAATTTTTAAAGCAACCACGTATTTTACAGTACAGTCGGGCCTCGATTCTCCGTGATGGTCGGGACTAGAAGCATATACGGATAATCGATTTTCACGGTTAATCGAATTTTGATTATACAGTTTTTTTAATATTTTTATTATTTAACAAGTGAACATTGGTGTACATACTTATTTACATCAATATTTAAAAGGTTTCTTTGTCTTTTTACCACTGGTAACGATGCCATACTAAATATATTTAGATCTAACCAACCGCACTTCTCAAATTTCAAAATTAATCACTTGTAAATGCTTCTTACTCATCGTATGCAAACAAGGGAATTCCCAGTTTTCATGTTTATTATATGTATTGTATGTATGAATTTGAAGTTAATAAAAAAATTCTGCCATCACGGATAATAGAGGTAATCACGGTTAATCGAAGCAAACAATTTGAAAATATTGCAAACAAAAAACAGAGACCATCACGGTTAATCGGGGTTACCGGTTAACCGGATCACGGATAATCGAGGCCCGACTGTAGTTATACTAGCGACAACTATTTCAATATTAAAAAATATATTTTTAACAAATGTTACAGGAAAATGTACAACTTAGTAGTGAATATAAACCCACTAATATATGAAAAATGCGAGTTTTTGACTTAAACCATTTTGATTTTCAACGACTTATTTATCGCTGACTGTATTCATTTCTTGTGGCCAATTTATTTCAAAAACTTAGATAATATATAAAGCTGACTCAGATAAAATGAGTCAGCTTTATACAACTTGTAGATAGTGTAGCTGTACTTCTAGACATTTGTTTATATCTACGTCACATTGAACTGTACATTATACCTTAAAAAAGCCTTGTATTTAAACATCTTTTCTTAATTTAATTTGCAGTTGAGTTGAAGGCTTATGATTCTTAAAGTAGAAAGTACATGGAATTTAGGCTGCTTTTTTAATAGAAACTCTTGCTTGCGTTTTTTACTGCTTCAATAGTAGATCAGTGAATTAATTTTTACGAAATTACTAACATAACCAAAGATTTTGATTGTCTTAACATTGAACAGCCATAAACACGAATAATTCTTGATGTTATAGACTGAGTCGATTATAATTATCGCAAACTTGGTATTAATAATCAAGTTAACGGCAGAAATAGTTTATAACTTTTAAATGTTTCAGTTATAGGACGTCACTTTTGTTGGAAAATGCGGTGAAGGTAGTGTTAGTGATTGGTTATCTTCAAAAATAAAAGCAAATTTGAAAGAAAATCATTTAGAATACTTGCAGTACGATCGTGGAAATTTCTTCATTGATTAAAATTTAAAATATTCGAATTTCAATTAAACTATATACTAGTCAGCAATACTATTAATTATTCGAATTTAAAAACACAAATTCAATATAGCATAAAACTATTAATGTGTCTCAATCTATGATACAATCATAGAATAACGATTTAAGTACATATTTATTTAAATGCAGTGAAGCACATATTCTCTACGCAAATGAAAGACTGTACTTGTTCGTTTATACATTTGTATCTATATATCTACGCAGTACGTATAAGAAATCGTTACCTACCAGCAGAAATTTTTATTTTTAAGGTTTTTTGCATGGGTTTTTATGACAACTTGCAATAATGAGTTTCTGTTTTAGTGCTTTTTTTTGCAGATGAACTATGCGCAAACTGCATCTATGCACTAGCGTGAATTGAACAGAACTAGGTCAGTCGGGACTAGGCCAAGCGGGGTGCAGATGATTAACTACCCTTTCGGCTCTGCAAGGGACAAAGTGAATATGTTTTATAAATTTTTAAGTGCGTGTATTCGTTTAGTGATGTGCAAATTTGTGCGGCGGAGCTATAAAAGATGTCCTACGCGTCCTTTGGTAAGTAACTTGACGTATATTTACGTTCGGTTAGGTTAAAATGTTGATAACCTAGTATTAATTAACATAATTTAAAATAAATCCCATATTAATTTTTACGTTCTAAAATAAGAATATTTAAGAATTGTTTTCGAATACATGTTTATTTGTATGTCGATTTTGGCTATATAAGTAACATTAGGTGCGATATATCATTTCGAACGTTAAGTAAAATGTTTTAGTTTAGTAGGAAGTTAATTAGCTTCTTTCTAATACAATGACTTTGAGCAAGAGTATGGAAAGTTACAACCAAAAAAAGGTTATAATCAAAAAAAGCTTCTTTATTTCTGAAAGAAAGGAAGATTACATGCACACGAACTTTTTACACGAATATATAGCACAATTGATGCTGCTACAGAACAGGTTTCTTAATATCCTTAAATTAAAAATGCCTTTTTGTTGTATGAGCTAGGCTGTTCATAATCATTTATTGTATTTGGCATTGCTATTTGCTTTGATTTATTGAATTCATTAGGAATATATTTTTGGTATTTCTTAAATTTATTTAAAGTTATTGCTGTTAATTTCTTCGATAATTTATTTAATATTTGTTTTGTTTGTACAAGTTAACCCACATGTCACGATGAGTCTTAAATATCTAATAACTTTTTTGTTTATTGATCAATTTTATTTACTTTTTTTTACATCATCAAAATAAATAATGGAACATAAATTTTTATTGTGTACGGAAGATTATACGCAGGTTGTTTCAAAAGTTTTGTAGTTTAACTACTCGTAAGGTTCGCTATTGGAAAATATTTTTATTCTGTGAGATCTTTTAGTCCGAATAGCATTTACAGATTGCTAGCATATGCTGTTGTCTCTTGTTAGTAATTTTTTAAATAAAGTGAATTTTGTGGAAAATGGAATTCCATTTTTCACAAAATTCTCTTCTGTAGATGCTATTCGGACTAAAATATCTCAGAGAATAACAAAAATATTTCCTACAGCGCCACCTTACGAGAAGTAGCTGAACTGTCACTCGACAAGTGTTCGTAAAAAAATTAAGCGATTGTTTAGCGATGAAGCACTATTCTTGACGACTATTGAATGGTGGTACGAGTTTCAGTGTGGTGTTTCGTTCAAAGACGAGTACGATACTCGTCTTTGGTAGTCAGTGGTAAACCGACCTTCACGATGAAGGTCGGTTTACCACTTCAGTCACTCCATGAAACATCGACGTCGTGTATAACATAGTAAAGGCGGACAATCACTGCACATACAGAGATATCCGGGCATCAATGGGCATAAGTATGACCCAAATCAGAATTATCCTGCACGATCATCTTGCCGTCAGAAACCCTTGCCCTCGATGGTCTCCATACAATTTAACAGAAGCTCAAAAAAGCGTGTATGAATTGGTGCAAAGAATGCTTAAAAGATTCAATCGAGGTTGAGCAGAATCAGTGTACGACATCGTTGCAGGTGATGAAAGATGGATTCATTGTTACGAGCCAGAAAGCAAGCGACAATCGGCACAATGGGTCTTCGAAGACGAGGAGAAACCTACGAAAGTGAAACACGAACGAAGCTCTGATCAGAAAATGGTGTTTTTTTTTCTTCGAAAACATCACCTTGCAACTATTCAGCTAGATAATCGTCGCGTATTCAATGATGAATGTTTACAACTCTTTATTTGCTAATTGTGTTCGAAAAAGTACATGCGAAATGACCAAGAGAACGAATCATTTTGCATCAAGACAATGCACCATCACACAACGCCTCTCAAATTTTAGAGTTTTTAGCCGCTTCCCGAACGGAATTGGTGACTCATTTGCCGTATAGTCCCGACCTGCCACTTTGTGACTTCCTTTTATTCCCATACATAAAAGGCAAAATGCGTGGAATGAAATTAGTTTTTTCGTTGAAATCTTTGCTGGTTCTTCGTTGATTATAACCTATCGACTATCCTTCCTAAGTACGATATTTGTGTCAAATAGTGTATTTTTTTCTTATTTGAGTTTTAAGCAACTGTAATCAATTTAGTTGTTTCGTTTAAATAAGTTTAATTCCATCAGTTAAAAGTGGGTTGGATAAAAATACTTTAAAAATATTTTATTTTCTATTTGAAGATGTATAAAGTGCTTGCATTTAAAATGTTCTATTTACAATAATTAGCCTATATATAGGCAACACGTAAGCGCTGGTATATTGCGGGATTTTATTTGTTTTGCGGAGTTGGGAAAGACACAAAACGGTAAACGAATTGAAACGTAATGTTTCCATATTACAAAGCAGTCCTCAAATTTCATATATTGTCGCAAAAAAGCTATTTGTATAAGAATATACTCAGGAACTACTTCACTATAAAGCTCGTAAATATGTAAATCATTTACTTAACACACGCTAAACTGATTATATATATTCGTCTTTGTATAATATTGGCGTTTCGGTGCATATATACTATATCGTTCATATGTAAGTGAATGAAAACTGAAGGGTAGTTTGTAGGTGAAATTTAGACATGATATATGTAAATACATTGTCATTTTAGCGATGATGAACAAGGCAGTACTCTTTGTGTACCGTGCTTCGAAAATTGGAGGGATCTAAAACAAGATTTTCCCATCTACATTTATTAACATGCGTGTGCCAAAAATATTTGCCTTAATTTACATATTTTAGTGTTCCCGTTTTATAGCAGTATAGTTTGTGTATTGTGTACCTTGTGTCTTAATATGTGCAGGTTGGAACTAATAAGAAAATAAAATTACAACAAAGTGGTAATGCATATAGGTATTCAATAAGAAATTATATTTAAATAAACAGTTATTAATTTTGTGTTTTCGAATATTATATTGAGAAGAAATCGTTGATTTATTCTTTCTCGAGATTCTCACAATACTGCTTTGATGCTACAGAAAATTCTTCATCTAATCGGCTTTATTCAGAAAGAAAAAGTTTGAATTTGTTGAATAATTGAAAGTCACTAAGACTATATCTGGCGAATGGCGTAAAATGTAACCCAAAATTCCAATTCATCATCCACTTAAATAAACAATTACGAGGGAGCGTTTTTATATTCGCGGAATGGGGGACAAGGGGTGGAAATAAAAAAACCAAATTATTTTTCTTTTTCAATATATTCACCTGCAAGACGGATACATTTTTCACATCTTTCAATTAATTTATTTATACCCTCATAAAAAAATGATTTCTCTTTATCTGCAAAATACGCCGAAACTGCCTCCTTGACTTCATCATCGGCAGTAAATTTTTTACCCCGCAGCTCTTTTTTCATTTTCGGAAACAGGTAATAATCACTCGGGGCCAGGTCTGGGCTGTAGGGTGGGTGATTCACAATTTCGAAGCCCACCTTATGCAGGGCAGCTAACGCAACGCGGCTCTTGTGGACGGGCGCGTTGTCGTGCAAAAGCAGAACACCTTTTGTCAATTTTCCCCGTCTTTTCTCTTTAATGGCTTCTTTTAGTCGCTCTAATATTGAAGCGTAATATTCTCCGGTTATAGAAACACCTTTATCTTTATAATCAATCAACAATATTCCTTCCGAGTCCCAAAATACCGTTGCTATGAGTTTCCCAGCTGATTGTGACACTTTAAATTTCTTGGGAGGTGCTGTGCCCTTTTTATGCCACTGCATGAAGTCTTGTTTGGACTCAGGTTCATAATGATGAACCCAAGTTTCGTCTCCAGTAACAACAGCGGAGTGGAATTTTCAATTCCACTCAATACACCATCCTTGTCTTCATTACAGAGGTCCAAAAATGCACGCGAACACTCTACGCGCTGTTGTTTTTGCGGCGGCGTGAGCATTCTCGGCACCCATCTTGCGCTGACCTTAGACATGCCGAGATGATCGTGTAGGATTTTAAAAATTGTTGTATTGGATACTCCAACCATTTCTGCGAGTTGTTTCTTCTTTAGTCGAGCATCTTCGAGTACAATTTGTTCAACTTTTTGGATAAGTGCTGGCGTGGTCACCTCAATGCTCCTGCCCGGCCTCGGGTCATCTTCAAGGGATTCCCTTCCTGGTTTAAATAAACTATGCCACTTGTACACCATGGTTTTTCCTGGACAAGAGTCGCCGTAAACCAATGACATCTCATTCATTATGGTCGCGACTGATTTTCCTTGCCTGGTAAGGAACTTTATAACGGCACGATATTCGATTTTTTCCATATTTCACTTTTCACTCCTGATTATGTTACTTGGTTGACGATAGCTCAAAGACTAACTGTTTAATAACAATGAAACTTCGTATTTATACTAATCATGAGTCGCTGCACAGGCCACGCCCCCAATGCGCCTACTCACCCCTCTATAACCCGCTCATTCCGCGAATATAAAAACGCTCCCTCGTAGTTTTGAAAAATGTTTAATTACCGAACTCTGTTAGAAATCTAGTGTAATTTCTTCTCAAAATAAAAAATTTATTATAACGTGTTGTGCAATTATTCAAGATATAATATGTTTATTATAAAGGATGACCAGATGACAAGGATAGTTTTAACAATTGTTATGTTTCAGCAGCAAAGTTACCAATGACATCCAATCGTCAAAATATTCAGTAAGGTTTGCCATTTCATTATGCCTTGTTTCACGCTTCCCGAACGTGTGGAAATTATTAAAAAAATTTTATCGAAATTCCGGTTCAGTTAAATACGCAACGTGAATTCATCGTGAGGTCGGTCGTCATCATGACTTTAGTTAGTAGGCAATTGGTCGCACCGTGGAAAAGTTTGAGCGTGAGTACTCTTTTGGACCTTAATCCACCAATCAGACAGAGATTGGCGCGAAGTGAAGAAAACATTTTCGCCGTAGCGAGCAGTATCGAAAAAGACCCAGAAATGTCTGTCAGCTGAATTGGGCATCGCCAGAGAGTCAACCTGACTTATCTTGCAATTGAATTTGGACCTACATTCGTCTAAGATTGTGCTGGCGCAAGAATTGAAGCTGGACGACCACCGACAACGCCGTGAGTTCCCTAATTGGGCGCTGGAAATGTTGGCCGGAAATCCGTATTGTAGCCCAAAAATCATCTTGACCCATTTTATGCTCAGCGGCTATGTCAACAAGTAAAATTGCCGTTTTTGGAGCGACCGCAATCAACAAGTATTCGACTAAGCTTCAAAGCATTCAGAAAGATTGACTGTTTGGTACGAAACATTTTTTATGGCACGGTGGTATCTTCGGACCTTATTACTTTCGAAATGAGGAAGAAGACACCATTACTGTCAATGGTTCTCGGTATATAATTATAATCAAATTCCTAGAATTTCGGAAACGTCTATTGTATTATACTTTAAATTCATTCTGAGTGTAAATTTCGAAAGAGTGTCTTCTTCTGCATCTGTGTAGTCGTAACTTTCGACTTTTTTGTATTAATATATTCGGAATAATGTCCTAGAGATAAGGTATCAATTTATATAGCAATTTTAGCGTGGTTTTTGCTCGTACCACATGTAGCGGGTGTTTTTTTTAGAGGTATAGAACTTTAAGTTGGCAACACTTTTTTAACTGGCGGCCATTTTGTCAGCTGTTAAGTGATTTATATTTAGTTTGGTTTGTCAATTCAACATGAATAGACTGACGCCTGAACAACGCTTGCAAATTGTGCAAATTTATTTTGAAAATCATGGTTCTGTTCGAAATACGTATCGCGCACTACGTCAATATTACGGTCAACATAATCGTCCATCAGAGCAAGTAATTCGATTAACTATGGAACGTTTTCGCACCACGATACTCTAAATGATAACACGCATCCAGAGAGACGTCGTACAGTGCGTACAGAAGAAGTCATTACTGCTGCAGAGCGTAGCGTAGAGGATGACCCGAATCAGTCTATCCGCTTTCGTGCACAGGAATTGGATATGTGTCCATCCACTTTATGGAAGATTTTGCGGAAAGATCTAGGTTTGCGTGCTTACAAAATCCAACTCGTGGAAGAATTGAAGCCACACGATCACCTAGCAAGGCGTAGATTCGGTGAATGGGCTCAAAACAAGATTGCCGTTGATCCGGATTTTCATAATCGAATTTTGTTTAGCGATGAAGCTCGCTTTTGGTTGAATGGATACGTCAATAAACAAAACTGCCGTATTTGGAGTGATGATAATCCTCAAGTGTATGTTGAGACACCGTTATATCCAGAAAAACTGACTGTTTGGTGTGCTTTATGGGCTGGTGGAATAATTGGTCCGTACTTCTTTAAAAACGAAGCTGGCCAGAACGTTGCAGTCAATGGTGACCGCTATAGAGCCATGATTACTGACTTTTTCGTTCTTCAATTGAACAATCATGATGTGCAGGAGTTGTGGTTTCAACAAGACGGCGCAACATGTCACACAGCTCGTGCCACAATTGATTTATTGAAGGAAACGTTTGGTAACCGCATAGTTTCACGTTTCGGACCCGTGAATTGGCCTCCAAGATCGTGCGATTTAACGCCCCTTGACTATTTTCTGTGGGGATATGTGAAGTTGCTAGTCTAGGCCGATAAGCCCGAAACGATTGACCACTTGGAGGACAACATTCGCCGCGTTATTGCCGATATACGGCCACAAATGTTGGAAAAAGTCATCGAAAATTGGCCCTCCACATTAGACTACGTCCGAGCCAGCCGTGGCGGTCATATGCCAGAAGTCATATTTAAATTATAATGCCAGAAGATTATCTTTCGAATAAAGTAAATTTCATGTCAATTTAAAAAAATCATATTTGTTTTATTCCATTTCAAAGTTCTATACCTCTAAAAAAAACACCCGTTATTAATAATGTACCAATAGTTCTGTGTCAAATACACATTATTTCAACAAAGATTTCGTTTCATTTTAGGATTGATTAATATTTCCTTAAGTGTCCAATCATATGCAAAGTAGCAAATTCCAATAACGTAACAGTAATTAAATACAAAGTTATGGACGAAAGACGTGTGCGGGTAAATGAACAAAATTTGAATCCGGAATCTAAACACACAATCTCTCGATGAAGTCCCGACGGAACCGAACTAATCTTAACACAGCTCTGACATGTAATGAAACGGGTGACATGTGACATGTTCGACTAAATAACGTTCATTTTCAATCCGCTGCCGGGGGGGTTCTAGTGCTTTATTCTCCTACTCCAACAACTACGACACCACTTTACATTTGCATAACGCACGGATTCAACTGTTTCCCGAACCAGGCACTCTTGGATTTATTTTATAGACCAATGTCGGAACAGATGCGACCTCGAACGTAATCCGGTGCGTGCCGGAAAGATTCACTCTTAGGATTTAAAACAAATGAATTTTATTTGGTTATATATATTAGGTTAATGTGTGTAGCATTTGAAATTGTTAAGTTTATAGGTCTATTTGTTATTGCGGAGACATTTCTTCTGAAAGAAATCTAAGTAGTCAAACAAAAAGCAGATATAGTCAACAATATCGTTTGTACGTAAGCAGAATTTTATTTAATACTTTGGTCTTTAACATAGGCATACATACATGTGTACAAATGCAGTTTGACAACTTAAACTTTAAGTTAATAAAAAAAAGATAAATAAAACCCCTTACCACATTAATGTTCGTATTCTGTATACATATTTTGACAACTAAGTTATCATCATCATCAGATAATTAATCACAATGTCGCACCTAGATCAGCGGTAAAACTCGCACCGCCACCAAATACACACTGATTTATTTCACACAGTTCAAAATGTTTCTTAGTCTTAAATCTACTTATTCTACTTATAGGCTCTTTTTAATGATCGTCTTTTCTAGGATGTGAAAAAAGCAAGAGTATGTTATCAGATACAATGAATATGCTTTCACAGTCATTTAATTCGCGGTAATTATTTGTATTTTTGATTAAATGTGCACAATGTGCGGTTACACTACGGTTATTTTCTAGCACGTGTTTCGCTAAGCTTGATTTTTCAGGTCGATTAAAATTGATGTATGCTCTCTGTACCGGGTTCCTATCGAATGTTTAGTCCCACCAATTTATTGTTTATTGCAGTCTAGACTTTAAGTAAGGTCCAATTACACCACCAGATCATAATGCGCACCAAACAGTAATACGTTTGGGATGAATAGGTTTCTCATGAATAATTCGTGGATTTTCCTCACCTCAGATGCGGCAATTTTGTTTATTAACATAGCCACTAAATTCAAAATGTGCCTCATCGGAAAACATTATTTTTTGAGAAAAATCAGCTGGTTATGCATTGATGAAATTGACAAATGAACGACGTTTTAACTGATCTAATAGCTTCAGTTCCTGTGTTATTTGAACCTTATATGCCTTCAGAGCTAAATCCTTGTGTAAAATACGCCATGTTGTTGATCCACTAAGTCCAAGTTCTTGTGAACGTCGTCTAATGGATATTTCAGGATCTTCAGCAACACTTTCACGAACCAAACCAATATTTTCTTGTGAACGACCACTACGGCTGTATTTTTCACGTTTTTGATCTTTCACGGAACCGGTCCCTTGAAATTTTTTAATAATTCGATCAATAGTGCTTTCAGATGGACGATTATGTAAACCATAAAATTCACGTAATTTTCTAAAAACTCTATTCACAGAACGCTGGTTTCCATAAAATAATTCAACAATTTGAACGCTTTGTTGTACCGTGTACGAAGCTATTTTTATAAATGTCATACATCACACTTTTTAAATGCCCACATACCCAGACAAATTCAGTACGCCATCTATATTTTATTTATTCCTAAAAAAACCGCGCAATTTGAAAGACCCTTTATATCCAATACTCATATAATTTTTAGAGCTATGTAAAGATGGCTAGTCCTCCTACTGATGGGAAAAATTTCCTCAATTCAATTTATAGAATATATCCTTCCACGCTTAATTTGAAATACACACGTTCGACCAATTTAATAGTGTAAGGACAAATGTTTTAATGAACTTCAGTCGAATAAATATAAAATTATTATATTTTAGTAGTTCGCTAAATTTATTCAACATCTATTTACCATCCCTCATCGTTTCAAATTTAAATTTTCATCGTAATGAAGTTATTTCTCTAAAATTTAGAAACGTTAATTTACACATGAGCAATCTGGTACAATGCTGGTTTTAATGGTGACTATCCGTATTGTAAAGATATCAGACTGCGTAAAACACATAAGACGCTACACCGTCGAAAATGAACACATCTAAAGTCAGAAGTTTGCAAGTTGCTGACGGGAATCAGAAGGGCGTATAAGACATTCTAGCGCTCGAAAATTATGCTGCCAACTGCAAATCTTCCTTCGTTATTGTGTCTCCACGTAATATGTATACATGTCTATTTGGGATTAGACAAATTGACACTAGTAATTAGACGAATGTTTTACAAACTTGTATATCATTAAATTTTAATGGTATCTGCATTTGTTAACATTTAATAATTATAAAAAAGTATATTATTGCGTATATATATGGATTGTTATCGGAGCTAATGGAGTACATGGTAATATACGAGGGATTGGCAATAGAAACTGAGACGTACCACCAAAACTTGATTTACTATTCTATAATTTTAGACAACTACATATACTTTTATCGATATCTCCATAGTTTTTCTGTTAATCTATAATAACGGTACTATCGTTGTTTAAAAACATGATAGAAATCGTTCTTTCAGGTCTTTCTAGGTCATAATGGAAAATGAATCAAAAAAGGTAAATACAGTCTATCGTAGAGAAAACCGAACTTTTTTAAAATAGTAATTCTTAGTGGCGCCATCTATTAAAAAAAATACGCGTCGGTAAGGTAGATCTTTCACCAATGTTATGCCAAAATATCATGACATTGGCATCATTAGCAGCAGAGAAATTGCGCATAAAGTAACAGTGTCTATTTGGCACTGGTCGAAAAATGAATTTTGAACAAAGAGCAAATATCAAGTTCTCTGTTAAACTCGGTAAATCGTTTACTGAAACGTTTAATTTGATGAAACAAGTGTGCGGTGATGCGTGTTTAACACGTACGAGTGTGTATGAGTGGTATAAACGATTTAAAGATGGTCGTACGAACATAAATGACGACGAACATTCTGGTGCAAAAAAATCTATGGTTACGGAAAATAACATCGAGTTTGTTCGTGAATTTATCACAAATGAGCCGAAATCCTCATTGCGATACGTGAGGATCGACACAGCATTTGGAACTGAGAAAGATTTATGCAAGGTTTGTACCACACAAGCTAACTGAATTCAACATTGTACAGACTTGATTAAAGACTCAAAAACGGACGAAAACTTCAGGTACTCTATTGTAACTGGCGATGAGACGTGTTGTTTTCAATATTATCCAGAGACCAACCGTCAAAGCTCTGAATGGAAGCATCCAAGCAAAGAAAGATCGTTTGGGGACAAAATGCGGTCAGTGATCTTGAAAGACATCTCTAAAGATGAACTTAAAAATTCATTCGACATTAGTTGACCGTGCAAAACGTTGTATTGAAGCTGAAGGTAACTACTTTGAATAAAATAAATTAATTTTACCAAAATAGTAAGCTTTTGTTTTTATTTTAAAAAAGTTTGGTTTTCTCTGCAGACTGTGTAGAATCCATTATCATATCATCGTATTCTGTGTACGTATTTTGACAACTAAGTTGTCATTATCAGCAGATAATTAATCACAGTTTTGTACCTGAATCTGCGGTATTTATTTACCTTTTTTTTTTAATTCAATCAACCCTAGCCTCCATTAAACTTAACATAATGGAAAATGTTTAACGGATATTAATAAACATTTTAGAACACTTTTTAACTTTCTTCAAGGTTCGTATTTATTACTAAATATCAATCTGAATATTCCTAACTGTAATTTTTGCGTTGTTTAAGCCATGTTAAACGTGCTTCTCTCATTGCAGAGGGATGTGATATTTCTAAAGTTTATGTGCTACTTTTACATTTGCTTCGTAAAAGCATCCTTGTCATGTCAACTTTGAGATGTTACTGTCGTTAGTCTCTCAACGCTTTGGACAATACTGCATCGGATGATTGCCTACGCATCGCAGCTTGTTAAACAATGTTTCTATTGGGTTGGCAACTAAGTACTTTCGGTTTTTACTGATAGAGAGCGTTGCTTTATTTTTTGTATAACGTATGTTAGTGCTGTACTTTACCGTTTGTCGCGTGATACTAGTCACATTGACGTAACTTCAGAAGCAAGTAGTGCGTGATTTTTATTAAAGCTATTAGTTGTGGGTTAATTTTAAATGGAGTGCAGAAACGAACATTTTCGACGTATTTTACTATTTTATTTCCGTAAAGGAAAGAAAGCTGCTGCGGCTCACAAAAAGATATGTGAAGTTTATGGTGCTAATTGCTTAACAGAGCGCACGTGTCAGAATTGGTATAAAAAATTTCGTTCTGGAGATTTTTCCCTCAAAGATGAGCAACGTTCTGGTCGGCCTACTGAAGTTGATGATGACCAAATCAAAGTCATAATTGAAGAGGATCGTCATATAACTGTTCGAGAGGTTGCGGAGAGGCTACATGTATCGCACACAACAATTGAAAAACATTTAAAATGTCTTGTGCTAGTTAAGAAGCTTGATATTTGGGTACCTCACGAATTGAAAGAAATTCATTTAACACAAGGAATCAACTTTTGCGATATGCACCTTAGACGAAATGAAACCGACCCTTTCTTAAAAAGAATCATCACTAGTGATGAAAAATGGGTCCTGTACAGTAACATAGTTCGAAAACGATCATGGAGCAAACAAGATAAACCAGCTCAAACCACATCGAAAGCTGAATTGCATCCAAAAAAGATCATGCTGTCAGTTTGGTGGGATTACTAAGGTGATGTGTTTTTTGAGCTGCTTCCAAGGAACCAAACGATCAATTCTGATGTTTACTGTCAACAATTAATAAAACTGGATGAAGCAATCAAAGAAAAACGGCCAGAATTGTCAAATCGGAAAGGTGTAGTTTTCCACCAAGACAATGCAAGGCCTCACACATCTTTGGCAACCCGTGGGAAACTATTAGAGCTTGGTTAGGAAGTGATGCCACATCCCCCATACAGCCCTGATCTAGCACCATCTGATTACCATTTATTTCGAAGTTTGCAGAATTCTTTGAATGGTAAAACTTTCACAAATGACGATGACCTTCACTCGCACCTGGTTCAGTTTTTTGCTGATAAGGAGCAGAAATTTTATGAGCGTGGAATCATGCAGCTGAAAGAAAGATGGCAAAAGATCATTGAGCAAAATGGAAAATATATAATTGATTAAAAGCTATTCTTTGTTTAAAAAAAAAGTGTTTTATTTTATACTACAAAACCGAAAGTACTTAGTTGCCAACCCAATATTTACGCATGATGTTTGTCTGTGATATATTTTGCCTAAATAATTTAATCTCTCCTGAAATTATAGCGATGGAACTTTACCAACTACGCAATTTCGCTCTGCCACGTTTAAATTTTATTAGAAAATATGTGTATGTGTAAGTTATTTTGTTTATACATACACGATTTCTTTCTTAATGGAGTTTTTTCTTAAATTTAAGTTTGCGATGTTAATAAAGTTATATATAAACTCTTTAGTTTTATTTCTGGTGCGTGAGTTTGTAGATTTTACGGTTGTTATCCTGTGAAGTGTCTTCCGAGCTCCGCCATATATACAGCGAAACGTTAAGTACTACAATACGACCACGGCAAAATCCGGAAGACAACACTTCAGTTCCTAGTTCTACGTGTTGTTTACTTTGAGTACACCAAGTATAATTTATAAATGCGTTTTTAAACTATCCTTAATTTAGGTAAATGTAAGGCGATAATAACTAATTTTGTCTACTGTGTCTTCAATTCAATTCTGTTTTAGAGTAAGCTTGATTTTGTTATAAAGTCGATGTTGAAATATATCAATATTTTTGAAGTAAAATTTTGACAGCTTAACATTAATATTTTTCAATGTCGCCAACTTATTGTACTAAAATCACACCCGAGTCTAAATAAGAATTTTATTGAAGCCCCAGTATGATCATACACTTACCTATTAAGTATTAGATAACGAAACTGCGCTCCTTCCAATGCGCAGTCGCATCGGACGAGGCTGTAATTTGAATATTATTAACCTTGATACTTCTCAAGCAACAACCCGTAGTTTCGTCTCTCTGTCTGCTTTAGTTTACTTTCGAGCTTTAATTGCGAATGACACTGTTATTTAGTAGTGCCGTGATAATGATCAAATTAAAAAAAATCGCCAATAGAATGTTTAAAAATGTTAAAGGAGGTGTTCGGTGATAATGTTATGTAACATGCACGAGTTTTTGAATGGCACAAACGATTTTCTGAAGATCGGGAGGAGGTCAATGATGAAGAACGTCCTGGTCGACCTGTGACTGCAAGAACTTAAGAGAACGAAAAGGGAACGTTCAGAAAATTAATGAAATTTTGCGGAAAGACCGACGTCTGAGCATTCGGATGGTTGCCGATATGGTAAACATTAACAAAGAAACTGTAAGATGTAATTTGCATGATAAATTAAACATGACAAAAGTTTGTGCAAAAATGATGCCGAAAAACCTCACTCAGGAACAAAAAGACAATCGGATGATCATTTGCTCTGACATCATGGAACGCCTCACAGAAGAATCAGACAAAAATCATCACTTGTGATGAAACTTGGATTTTCCAGTATGACCTGGAAATAAAACGACAATCAATGCACTGGAAGGCCGCAGGATCGCCAAGACAGAAACAGCACGAATGAGTCAAATGCAAATAATTCATGTCAGGCAATTCACATACCCTCTGAGTTGAAGCGGGCTTGTTGTATAGGTCAATTTTACCTCCGAGATCTCTTCTCTATCCGCTCTAGAGTGCCCATCTTCTTGAGCTTTAGCTCCAGAGCTTACAAGAGAGAGTTGAGCCTCTGGAGTCACACTTTCCTTGTGAGTTCTCAAGCAACACTTCACTTATGAGCTCTGAAGTCACACTTATTTCTTGTTAAAATTCTTCAACTATTTATGTACCATAATGACCAATTCTCACTCCAAACACAAAGAGAATATCCCTTTCCGACCACCTGGGTTATTATTTTTAAGTGCGTATTGGAAACTTTGACAATATACATAATACATTCAATAACTAAACTATAGAATTAAAATCTTTCTTGGAATACATTATATAAATTAAACATTCTTTTAAAATTGAATCGACAATTTACAAAATAGAGTATACAACCACCACAAATGAAACCTTTCCGGGATTACATTCACAAAAATACAAATACGTTTTTTAATACCTAATAGACACAATAAGTGTCCCAAAAGGAATATGATCTGTACTTAAAACACTAACTTATTATTACTCTTAAAATTAAACGTGTAATAGAAATATAAATGCCTTTCGACAATATAATGCATTTATATCCCTTGTAAAATTAGATCCTTTTCGAGAACTATCATTAATAATATATATTAAGGGAAAATACACATAACTTAAAGTATTAAGACCTGCTTCTTGAGAATTATCATAATACATTTATATTTGGAAATAGCAGTAATAGAAACATCTTTACTTAAATGAAATAAAAAATAGAAAATAAGAATATTCTATTCTAAAAATTACGCGTACGCTTACAGTATATATATATATATATATATATATATATATATATATATATATATATATATATATATATATATATATATAGTGAAACCCGCTTACTGGAATACTCATATTGTCCGCCAAAATTATTCCTATATGCGGATTATTCCATTATCCGTTTTTAACTTATTTTTTCTTGTTACTAGTAAGTTAAGTATGTATATACATACATACTTCGTATTCTTTATATTTGCGATTTTATAACTATAAAATTGGCTTCAGTATGATACTGTAAATTTATGTTGCGATTTTCATAAAATGTATTTAAGAATACATACAAAAGAAATGAAACACATTTCAGCGTAATACATATTTTTTAACTGATACTATTTTTTTTATTTCAAACCCTACACACACAAAATAATCTGTAATTTTATTTTGTTTTCTTTCTTTACACAAAATATCAGTGATTTGTTATCTAATGCACAGAAATGTGCAAAATTACAATCAGTTTTTGATTCTAAAAACGACGTATAGTGTCACCTGCTAATTTAACTTCTTGAGATGATGGCGCGGTTGTTGTAGTCCTTTGAATATGTATTTTCACCTACAATTTTTTTGAAAGAAATTTGGGAACGACTTTTCCATCTGGTAAACCACCCATTTGTTGCTTGAAAATTTCCACTACGCAGATTTCGTGCAATCTGTTCGGCTTTTTCCTTCAAAATGGGTTCGCTAAGTGGAAATTTACGCGCCCTTTTATTTCCATAAACCAATGATTTAAAGCATTTTCTACGTCAGCATTCTTCCCGTTGCGTCTTCGTTTTTTGAGTAGATTTAAAATTATCACGCCTATCACTTAAAATGCTGTCTTTTCTTTTTAACAATTTACTCACTTGTGCTTGAGACACACCAAATTTTTTGGCAACATCCGACTGACTGCAAGTTGCTCAAGCAATTTTACTTTTTCCTTCAGAGCAAAGTCTTTTCTTTTCAAGTTTGTCGAAGAAGCCATTTTTCACTTTTTCACTTTCGATTGCAATGTCAAATAACAAACTGACCAGAAATATAAAAATTTCCTGCTTGTAAAACCTCCGAAAAAATTTTTATTGTATGTATGTAATTCGTACAGAATTAACCATTATCTAAATACTGTTTAAAATCACTTAGGTACAAGATTTTATTGCAATACGTAATTATCCGAAGATTATCTGTAATTATGTACATAATAGCTTTCTAAAAGTAAAGTTAACATTCATAGTAACTTTTGGTTTACATCCACCTTTAGTTAAGCAGGTAGAGAAATTTATACTTTTATGAAGACAAAATCGCATTAATGTTCTTAAAAAAGTCATTCCTTCACCCAATATATTCTATTAAAAGATATTCTTATAACCGAATAATTTTGTTAATACTTAAAAGAAAATGGTTTTGTTTTAATTCCTTTAACCGATATATTCTATTACAAGGGTTTCCAATAAACGGGTTTCACTGTAAATGAATATTGTTCTGCTGCAAAGTAGATACGGTTTTTAATACTAAGGGACATAATTGCTACAACTACAATATTTTTCTGACAGCGTTTTGTTTAAGCAAAGACATTTTAAAGGTATTCACAAACTGGAAGAGGTGTGCGTCATGATATTGAAGCTCGTATCAGATATTTATCAACAAATATAAGCAAACAGCGGTTCAAGTACATAGTGAGGGTACTGCCAAAAAATTCAGATTCAAGTTACATTAGCATATAAACACACCCGGATGGTTTCACTAGCATGTGTACACATTAGGGAAGCTATTCGTATATTCAGCGCTTCAACTGACACAACGTTTATTTAACTTCCAAATTAAACACAGCTATAGTCGCTCTATCAAAAGCACTTGGCTCAGTTCATTTCTTAATGGAATTATCGCGAAGCGATGTTTACCTTTTCCTGGGAAATGAATAGACGGAGGGGGCAAGCAGAGAAGGAGCCGAAAACTGTTCTCGGACGAGAATGCGATTCCGGCGAAAGAGACAGACCAATTCACGCCTAGATTTTGCCGAAATCGAGACAAAGATGAGTGCTACTCGTGTGACTAATATAAGCAAATCATCTACTCCAATCAACGGATATTTTAATTAAGGAGCAATTAATTAAATGACATAGTCCGGTTAAGTTAAAACTCTCAAAGCGTTTGTTTGTTCATAAACGAACGACTTTCATCACAAGTTCTTAATCTCTACTGTACTTTAATTTTCAGAAAAGATCAAATTGATGTAAATTAATTAAATCAGTATTTATTGTTAAATAATTTAGTTTCAATGCATCGTTTAAATGCATCATTAAATAAGAAACAATCTCGGCCTTAATTCTGTTGAGTGCTTTTTGAAATAATTGCCTATGCGGTAGAAAAGTGTAAGTGTTCATTATTTCAATGTTAAACAAGCTTTCGGTGTTCATTTATTTATTTTATAATTCAAATTTTTTAGCTTCGTATACTAAATATATATTGTATGTTGCTACAGTTAATTAAACATGTTGTTAACGACAACACTTATGTATTAGGTGCGCAACTAAGTTCTCGCTGTTTCTTTGATGAAAATGTAACTTTATTGTGAAAAAATGTTTACAAATGAATCATTCAAAATATTGCCCATCGTTAGCGACAACTTTTTCCCATCTTTCTGGCAGAGCTCGAATACCGTCACGGTAGAAGTGTTCGTCTTTTGAGGCTATCCACGAATCAAGCCATTTTGAGATGTCTTCGTATGAGCGGAACTGCTGTTTAGATAGACCATGTGCCATCGAACGGAACAAGTAATAATCGGACGGCGCAATATCTGAGGAATATGGCGGGTGGGGTAAAACCTCCCATTTGAGCGTATCTAAGTAGGTTTTAACGGGTTTGGCAACGTGAGGCCGAGCGTTGTCATGCTGTAGAATCACTTTTCGTGCCTCTGCTCGTATTGTGGCCGCTTTTCGCGCAGTGGTCGGCTCAATCGCATCAATTAAGTTCGATACCGTTCCCCAGTGATTGTTTTGTTCGGTTTCAACAGCTCATAATAAATAACACCGCCCTGGTTCCACCAAATACACAGCAAAACCTTCGCAGCGTGAATATTCGGCCGAACCGACGACGTAGAAGCATGACCGGGCAGTCCCCATGATTTTGTTCTCTTTGGGTTGCTGTAATGAATCCATTTTTCATCACCCGTAACGATGCGATGAAGAAAACCCTTCCTTTTTTGCTGCTGGAGCAGTTGTTCACAGGCGAAAAAACGACCCTCAACGTCTCTTGGTTTCATAACGAACCCAAGTTCCCTGTTTTTGAATCATTCCCAACGCATGCAATCGCTGGGAAATGGCTTGGCGGGTAACTCCTAATGCTGAAGCAAGCTCTTTTTGAGTTTGGCACGGATCCTCATCGAGCAATGCCTCCAATTCAGCGTCTTCGAAGGTTTTTGGTCTTTCTTCACGCGAACGGTCATCAACATCGAAATCACCGTCTTTGAAGCGACGGAACCAATCACGGCACGTTGTTTCACTTAGAGCAGCATCTCCGTAAATTTTTTGGAGTTCTCGATGCGCTTCAGCCGTCGTTTTCTTTGAATGAAAGAAGAAAAGCAACACTTCCCGCAAATGACGATTGTTTGACACAAAATCAGACATTTTCACACAACCAAAAGTATGTGACGCAAAAACAAAATCACTAATGTGTCAAAGCGGTTTGTTTACCATATGTCTAAGCTTGGTTCATGACGTTTTGGTTATGTCACAATCGACCAGCACTTACTACTGGAGCCATCTCTTGAAAAACAGCGAGAACTTTGTTGCGCACCTAATATAATTGGCTTGGTATAAAAAATGAATCGATCGAAGGTGTTAATCTTGACGAGGTCAAGAAGTCAACCTTAGCCAGCAGCGTAGGAGAATTAGCATTATCTGGATTCTGGCCTCCTTGACGAAAATGACACGAAACTTTCTTCGCAAGATGTATATCGGCGGAGATAAGTGCTGCTATCTTCAAAGGAAAGAAATTTCAAATATCGATCTTGGACACGCTACAAGGTTTGGATGTATGCAGTTGGGTTACCAAACAATTGGTCCATACATTAATTTACTGCGCAAATGTAAAATATAAAGATTTCAAAGCCAATAAATTACCGAAAATTTTGAAGGTGCCAATTATAAATTAAAAAACTTTAAGGCAGTGTCGTGTTGTGCTCTTAAACCCTTTACTGTGTTTGGTGTAGGTACAGAAATATGATCAATACATGCCTTAATCGAATTTAATAACGTAGTCACACTTAGTATTAGATACAAGCATAGATTTTTCTATATTCTGAAGAGTCATATTTGTAGAACACTAGTTTTTAATAATATTTAGGTTCGTTTGCGGACGTAGGGCTTCGCTTATATTATTTCTATATATTTCTATATATTGAAAAACAATCTTACAATATTACCTCTGTAGTCTGAGTCTTAAGAAAATTCACGACATCATTTCTGGGTTAATTGTTTATTTTGTTTCAGATGAATGAGTATCTCTTTCTTTTTCTGTAATAGTTTTCTCTTATATTTTTTCTTCATTTAATATATATATACACACAGTCTGTCGCAGAGACAACCGAACTTTTTTAAAATAGTAATTCTTAGAGACGCTATCTATTAAGTAGATGAATACAGTAGTTTCTTATTGTTCTTATTATTGTACATTCATAGAAATTAGAAAATTTAAACTCAAGTCTTTAATATATACACGTACAACACTACCGTACAACGTTTTGCCAAATTGTGTATGATCAATTACAGTAGACAAAAAATAAGCTTATATAGGTATACACAGTCTATCGCAGAGAAAACTGAACTTTTTTAAAATAGTAAGGCTTAATGGCGCTATCTATTTAAAAAATATGTTTCGGTAAGATAGACCTTTCACCAATGTTACGTCAAAAAATCATGACATTTGCATCATTAGAAGCAGAGAAATTGCGCATAAAGTTACAGTGTGTATTCGGTATTGGTCGAACAATGGATTTTGAACAAAGAGCAAATATCAACTTCTGTTTTAAACTCGGTAAATCGTTTACTGAAACGTTTAATTTGATAAACAAGTGTATGGTGATACGTGTTTATCATATACGAGTATGTATGAGTGGTACAAATGATTTGAAGACATAAATAACGACGAACATCCTGGTGCAGAAATATCTGTGGTTAAGGAAAATAACATCGAACTTGAGAGCGAATTTATCAGAAATGAGCCGAATTGCATTGCGATACGTGCGAATGGAATTAAATATTTCTAAAGATTTAATTCATCGCATTTCGACACAGCATTTGGGACTCAGAAAGATTTGTGCAAGGTTTGTACCACACAAGCTAACTAATGATCAAAAATTGCTCCGCATTCAACATTATACAAACTTGATTAAAGACAAAAAAGGACTTTTCTAGGTATTCTATTATAGTTGGCTATGAGACGTAATGTTTTCAACATTATCCAGATACCAAGTGTCGAAGCTCTGAATGGAAGCATCCAAGCGAAGAAAGCCGTTTGGAAACGTCAAAAGTGAAGACAATGTTGATTTGTTTTTATGATTCGAGAGGAATAGTGCACAAAGAGTTTCTACCAACTAGTCAAATAATCAATGCTGTATATTATATTAGTGTTATGAAGTGTCGTGAAAAGAGTAGCTGGCGTTTGTTACATGATAATGCACCATCTCATCGCTCGATGGTCATCAGTGATTTTCTAACTACAAATGGCATTTTAACCATCAACTGTTCACATTATTCACCGGATTTGGCACCCTGTGATTTTTTGTATTCTCAAAACTACATTTGCCGATGAAAGGACAGCTTTATGTCGACGTCGAGACCATTAGAAAGGCGCCGACAGCGACATCTCTAAAGATGAACTTAAAAATTCATTCGATTTGTTAATTGATCGCGCAAAAAGTTGTTTTGAAGCCGAAGGCGACTGCTTTAAATAAAATAAGTGATTTTACCTAGATAGTAAGCTTTGGTTTTTATTTTAAAAAAGTTCAGTTTTCTCTGCGATAGACTGTGCATGTATATATACTGTTTATTTTATTTCAGATGAATCAAAGGTAATTTTGATGAAGCCTGTGGTTGATTAACTGGATCACTGAAGGTTGATATGTAACCCCTTGCCACTGTAATTTTCGTATTCTGTATACGTATTTCGACAACTAAGTTGTCATCATCAGCAGATAATTAAACAGTGTCGCACCTGGACAATTACGGTAAAAATACCCGTACGAAAATAAATTCCGCACGCGATCCGTACCGCTGAAAGCCAAAATGTACATTGTGTAACAGTGTACGTTTTGGCTTTGGTATTTTTACCGTAGTTGTCCAGGTGCGACACTGTTTAATTATCTGCTGATGATGACAACTTAGTTGTCGAAATACATATACAGAATACGAAAATTAATATGGCAAGGGGTTACATATTAATCTTCAGTGACTCAGATGAGTATGCATTTCTTTTTCTGTATGTATTATTAGTTACAGATTAATAGTTCTATGTTTAATATACAACATATTATGATTTAAACTTAGTTCACTATGTTGGGTTTAATTGTGTTTCTGTATGTATGTATGTAAATTAGCAAATTTCCAAATTATGCATACATTACACAAGAGCTTTTGTGGAAAGTAACTGACAATTACTAATACATTATAAATGTGCTTTTAATCATTATAAAGTTAAAAAGAGAAAAGCTATTAACGGTGAAGATAGGCTAGTAATATATTAATGGCAGAAAGAATAATGACTATTTGAATAGAGGAATCGAATTTCGCTTTCGTTATTTGAATATACAGTTTCCGCTAGCAGTTGGACACGAGTTGTATTTCAATATTTAAAATGGTAAACGGTTTCACCGTTGAGTGGACCGAAGCAATTACAAACACAAATGTAACGTGCGGTCCCCGAACGACGCGATGGTCGCGGGCACGAAGCCCCACAGACCAATCTTCAAAGAAACACGACTCCACGTTTTAATTAAATCGCAAACGGCCACCCAAGTCCGTAAATTACCAATTAAACAGCGCAAACGTTCTCCCGAATAATATAAAGAGGCTATTTTGAAAAATTCAAAAAGTCTAATTTACGGGGTCATTTCAGTGATTTGTTGGAAGCCTGCGCTTCTCGAATCATAAATTTATAATTTCAATGTAGTTACTAAATTAATGAGAACAATGCGCCCTGTGAGAGAAATATAATTGCGGGGTTTTACTGGAAACAATAACCTTCGTTATCACGCAAGATATACTTGAATTATTTGTGGTATAGTTGCCAACTGTACGAGACATGCGTATGAGACATACGTATGTGATGGGATACACATGTATCGTCTCTGTGGTCTTTTATTTGTTTCTTGAATGATTTAGAGTGTGACAAATTGCGTAATTTTTGTATCAGTAGACGAATTGAAGTGAGTGGAATCTTGCGATGTTTCAACGCAGATCCTATCTGTTTTTAGTTGGAAATGATTGTGAGTTACTTTCTAAGTGTTATTTCTCAGGAAAGGTGAAACTTGTGTGCCGATTTCTTGCTCGTGGGTGTTTTGTGTTAAAAAATTTGAACCTTTTTATCCCATCTCGAGAGTCTCTATTAATTTACTAGATTGACTACTTGCTCTACTTTGATATGGCTTAGTTAATATTGTGGGAAATCAAAAATAACTGAATAAGGCAGCTAATTTCTCTTCGGTGTCACTTAGTTAATTTTGGTGTTGATAATGACAAACTTGATCAGAGGAATTGAGAAGTAATTAATGATTGATTTTTGCAATAGAAAAAAGCGACGAATGTCCGATAAGAGTCTGTGTTGTCTTCTAATGTGTGAGCGTAGCGAACACACTGTGCGCCGTGCCCCCGCATAGCAAAATCAGGAAGATGGCACAGGGCGCGACCGTCTCTGTAGCCCACATGTGGGTTACTTATACTAGTACGAGGATCCACGCGCAAAGTACGCCATCGCAGGACCTGGCTTTGCTCACGCTGGCCGGGGAAGAGCTTGAGACTCTACGGCTTGTCTGATTCTTCGAAGTAGTCACGAAACGTTTCTACATGAATAGGCGCGCTCCCATTAACACTAAAATACGAGCATCCAAACAATACGCACTTACACGCTTACTCGCGCACAATCGCAGTGAGAATAAGGATGACGACCATGGAGGACGTTGGATATATGGTCTAGAATCCCAATAGTAGTGGAGAATTCCCACATCACGAGCAGGCCAGCACATAAAGACGTGCTCGCAATCACACTAACACACGGGGATACAACCCAGGAGAACACATCTCCAGGAAGACGACCACGACGACCAACCGTAGTTGAGAAGTTTTTATAGTTCTTTTTATTTTTGATGAGCATGCAGAACGAATGCCCCCCATACACATACGCACATATGCACCTACATTATGCATATAGATTGCGCGAACACGGGTACGGGCGACACATATAACATCTGCGAGACATACAGGGTAAGCAATTGTGGCCCTGCGGAATGGATGTCCGAGTACATGTATTGAGTGGAGAAGATAGTTGTAGAGATTCCACCGGAAGGAGGAAGGGTGGTGAGCGATGACATGACGACGACGAAGAACGATTTCTCAGCCTCTCAGCCTGAAGGGATGCGTATATGTGAATTTTGAACATATTAATGAAATATGAATGTGATCTATAAGGAGCGGACTACTTCCGCAGGGTAGGAGCTGAATTGTAAAGTAATATTTAAGAAGGACGCGGGCTAGGCCCGCATTTAGAGTTTTAATTAAGGTTCAGTTTAGAATTAGATAGGTAGTTGTGAAGCAGTTAAAACATTATGATTAGGTTACATCCGGTGTAGTGCCATGGGCGGGGCACCGGATTTTTTGTAAAATTTTAAGTTTACAAAATAAAGTATTTTCGAATGTGAACATGGATTATGACATGGATAGTTGTAACTTAGTTGTAACCTCAAGTAAAAAAAGAACATTAAAGGACGGTGGCATCAATCAGAAATGGAATACATATTAAAATAAAGAAATAGCATGACAACAAACGGCAAGAAACAAAATGTTGATGGTGAATAATTGAACCAGATAGCTAATTTTACTTCGATTTCACTTATTTAATTTGAGTGTTGATAATGATAACATTGATCAGATTAAGTGAGAAATAATTAATGACATCGCAACAGAAAAGACAGACGAATGCCCCTTAAGAGTCTGTACTGTCTTCTAAGGTGAACATGGACTATAGCTCCACACAACATCTATTTGTGTCTTCAAGCAAAAAAAAGACTTTCAGGAACGGCGATTTAAAACAGAACTAGATGCTATATAGATTTTAAAAATGACTTCGAAGAAGAAGCTTTGAAAGAACTACTTTTGTCCTGTCTTTAATCAATAGCAACATCGTTAATATAAGGTCAATATAGAACATGACCAAAATACTGTTGTTTAGATTAATAAATGAAGTTTTGGTGGTACTTGCACTAGACTTTATTAAAAAGCAGTAATATTATTAGATCATATTTAAATTATAATCGAACTCATAGTTTCAACAAATTTTTTAATGTGTATACTTTGACTTATAACTTTTTTATTGAGTATTGATGAAGCCAAGTTTTGAAATAATAAATATTTGTCCCAATTGTATTGAAATTACAAGAATGACTTGTGTTAGTTCTGGTGATTATCGTTGTATCGTGAGTGAATTATGACGTTGGAAGGTATTTCCTCATTTCGATTTTGATTTTTGCATGCTAGTAAATAACAATTGATGATTATTGTTCTGAAGAATTAAGCCGAGAGCGTTATTTGTTTATAGTATTGATAAAACATCGATGAAAAGCTTGAAAATTTTATAATCTAAAAGAGGGATGTAATTTGAAGTTATTTTCTATTAATAAGATGTGAAAAGTCAAATTATATGCTAGTCGAAAATATTTTCTATACCTTTTTTTTATTGATAAGAGGTATCCTCTTTAACATGAAAATTAATTTCATCTAGGTTGCATTGGGAAAAAAGAGTAGTTTGTGTAGTACCTTCTTTAAAGAAGTACCGTCACTAAATAGAAATGAGTATAAAAGACGAATATTTTTTTAAATAACAGAAATGTTGTTTAAACTTGTTATACGTATACTTCGAATCTGATTTTAGTGTTTTAATTACGACGAGTCATCTCGTTGGTTCATTATAATATTTTAATTACCCTCGAATGAATATTCATAAGTACGACTGACTCACTCCTTGAAGAAATAACTTGTTCACAGACCTGAATTGCTTAATAACAAAATGACTTGCTCTGCTTAGTTTTGATACACTTTCGTTAGCTACAAGGACAGTCAAATAATAATAATATTGTATTCATATACATCATGGACATACACTACCGGTCATATTTATTTGCCCACCCTTAGTTTTAGCCAAATTATTAAACTATCAAATGTAAACTCTGAAAATTTATTTATTGTACCAATACAATAGTGTAAAATAAACATAAAATAGTTACATTTTTCTTATATAATAACTTTATCATTAATTATTATTAAATTTTGCTCTCATCAATGTGCCCACCTTTATTTTTGATAATTGCGGCACATAACCGCGGCATCCTTTCAATTAATTTTTGCATTGTTTCTTCTGTAATTTGTGCCCAGGCTTCTTGAAGTTGTTCCCACAGTACAGTGGTGGATGATAGAGCACGTTCTCGAACCTTCCGGTCCAATTCTTCCCAAAGAAGCTCTATTGGGTTCAGATCAGGATTTTGGGCTGGCCATGCCATTATAGAGATTTGCCCTTGCTCTTCTAGTTGACGCAAGTAATCGCCACACAATCTAGAAGTGTGTTTCGGATCGTTGTCCTGTTGAAATACAAAGTTTTCGCCGAGAATCCTTAGTCCTGAAGGAACAGCGTTATTTTCTAAAATTTCCTTGTAGCCTTCTTTTCTTAGGATTCCCTCAATTTTGACGAGATTACCTACAGATCTTCCACCAAAACACCCCCAAATCATTACTGAACCTCCTCCATGTTTTACGGTAGGCGCAATACATTCTGGCAGTACTCTTTCTCCTGCGGATCTTCTTACGAATATTCGCCTTTTACTACCGAAAAGTTCAAACTTCGATTCGTCCGTCCACAACACATTATTCCACCGATCAATCGTCCAATTCTTATGTTCTTTAGCCCAATTTAGTCGTCTTATCTTGTTTTGCTTTCGTAGTAGTGGTTTTCGCAGAGCAATTCTTTCGTATAAACCCACTTGCCTTAAGCTTCTCTGTACCATGGACACACTAATTGGTTTAGCACGCGCTCTATTCATTTCAGCAGCAATTTCTGGTGCTGTTTTTCGTCTATCGCGCCTACTTATCCGTATTAGATGCTGGTCATCTGCAGATGTCGTCGCTTTGCCTCGTCCAGATCTTCTTTTGTTGGAAAATGTACCACTTTCTTCAAATTTTCTAACGTTATAATCAACGGTTCTGCGATTTAATCGTAATTCTTTTGCAATTTCGCGATTACTTTTACCCGTACGATGATAAGCGATTATCATAGCACGCACTTCAACAGATAATTCCTTCACCTTTACGATATATTATAAACAATTTAAGATTTTCGTAGAAATTCATATGGAATTACTTCCACTAATAATATTGTTGAATAATTATAATACAGATTTTTCGAAAGATAATCCGTATTTCAGGAAACACATAAAATTGAGGTGGGCAAATAAATATGACCGGTAGTGTATGTGTGTTCGTATATTACTTCAATTTTCAAATACATAGCTGTTTGCTTTTGGAATTTCTTTTGTTAATTAACTCATTAAGAAATATTTGTAGGTAGATTGTTGGCAGACTGTGGTCACAATCTTTTATCAGTTAATTTCGTTTTAATGTAAGTGTTTGTAGAATGAAATTAAATGTTTCTGAATGTCTTATACATTAAGAAATTACCTTATGTTTATTAAAAGTATACAGTATCATTTAAAAGGATGGACATGATTGCAATTGGTCACACTTCCCACGCTAAATCCAATATTTCAATTTTATCAATTACATTTGAAAGAGGATGTTGTAAAGGTTCGAATAATACCGCAAGAGCACTCCATCGCCGCATAGAAGCGTTAGTTGTAAGATGGTTACTATACGACACACCACCCTAAATCCAATATTTCAATTCTATCAATTACATTTGAAAAACGATATTGTAAAGGTTCGAATGATACCACTAGAGCACTCCATCGTAGCATAGAAGCGTTAGTTGTAAAATGGTTGCTATACAACACAAGATTTTTTTTCAATTGGTTCAGTTCAGTACAGTTGAGTCTGCCACTACGGTGCAGCGTAAATTTAGTCGTAATTTAAACATTAACCATCCAATGAGAGAGAGCATTTGCTGTTGTAATAAATAACAAAAGTTTACCAAACTTTTTTTTTGATAAAAACATTACTGGCGTAACGAATCTTAGAAGGTTGAAAAATTGGCTTGTTTCCAAATGAATGAAGATTCAGAAGATTACATTTTCCAGCTGGACAAACCTCCATCTCATTGATACTTAAATGTATTATGCTTTCTGAACGAATCCCTACCTCAACGATGTATAGGTCGCATGGGAAGACCTGGCTGATCACTTCTAGCCACTGAGGCCTAATGATCTCACACTTTGTGATGAAGTTTATACATCACCTATCCCCACAAATTTGAATTACTTAAGAAATCTTATTATAGCTGCGGCGAACTCAGTGCCGTAACAGAATTCTTACAGTTTGTGCGATGAATTTATTAAAATTTTTATTCATTTTACATTTATATAAACTAAGAATAAGTTTGGTCCATTTGATAGGACTGGTAGAAGTTTTGGTGTTTACCAAGTGTTAAATTTATAAATGCTGTGGTAGTGATTAAATGCAGGGTTCGTCAGTGAAACGGGAAAATTTTAAAACTGTTAATCATTTGAGGTTTAGGTGAGGGCGCTGAAGTTAATGAAAAAGTGTCAGTCATTTAACTCCTTTCAGTAAACTGGAGCAAAGGTCAGGTATTCGTTGTGCTTTCTGTGTAAAGATTTTTTATAAAAATGGTCACTCCGCGACAACTGTGAGAAGGTTGATTCGTTCAGTTCAATATGCCGCGTCATGGACGGGTACTATCTATTCACGGAATTAATGTGTGGGTACAAAAGTTCCAAGAAACTGGGTCTACTTTAAACTTAAAACATAAAGGAGCAGCAAGAAGTGTTAGAACCCCAGAACACATTGATAGGGTTCGAAATGCCATAACAGGTAGTCCAAAACCTTCTGTGAAGAAATATGCAGTAGAATTGAATATTAATGAACCGTCGATACTTCGAATTTTACATAAGAACTTAGGTTTTAACCCTTACAAGATTCTAATTAGAAGAAGCTGACTTAGTTTCTCGCATGAATTATTGTCAAGAAATGTTGCAGCGCTTGGATGGTGACGAAAACTTAATCCACCATATGTTTATGTCAGATGTAGTCCATTTTCATCTAAATGGCTATGTAAATAAACAAAATAGCTGATATTAGAGCGCTGAAAACCCGCTTTACTTACATGAGAAACCTTAACAAAGTCCTAGGGTGACAGTATAGTGTACCCTTTCATCATCTGGCATTGTTGGACCATTCTTTTTTGAAGACGAACGAGAAAATGCTATAACTGTTACTGCAGTTCGTTACACAAACATGGCCATAACATTTTTGAGATAAAAGTGGTTCGATTTCCAGAGATTACGTGGTTCCAGCAAGATGATGTTACCAGTCGTACTGGTCGTGTGTCTATGGCTGCTTTACGGGAACTCTTTCCGAACCATATCATATCAAAAAATGGAGACCTTGTTTGGCCGGCCAGATCACCAGATTTATCCACATGCGACTTTTTTCTTTGGGGTTAGCTCAAGAGCAAGCACTTTGAGTGACCGCAAACGTTAGCGATACTAAAACTAAAAATTCAAGAAGTTGTACGTATCACACTGGAAACTTTACGGCGAGTAATGGAAAATATTTGAATAAGACTACAAAAGTGCGTAGATCGTAATGGTGCCCATCTGTCAAGTGTTTTTTTAAAAAATAAAATGGCAAGTCTAACTTAACTCAAAGCAATAAACAACGTTAATGTTAAAATAAAAACTTATGTAGGTGCAGGAGTTTCAAATTTTCCCGCTTCACTGATGAACCCTTGTACTTGGCGCAAGAGTATGCCTAAAAATTAGACATTGGTGCCAATTTCTGCATTCCCCACATTTTATAGAAATTCAAATATCTAATTGTTTTTAAAATAAGCGAGTTTCTGAAGCTTAAAAAGCTTAAATGTAAAAAATTGGATTTGAAATTTGTCTGCGCTAGAAAATGTCCTTATCATACAATTTAAAATATTACTCGCCTTTTCGAAAGTGATAGAAATTGAAATAATACACTTCCAGAAATGCCAGTAAATTCTTTCTAAGACTCGAATATCTTCACGCACGGATCGCTACTCTTTTTTATGGCGATTACATCTTAATCTCGGCCTCCTAACGTGCGGAAAACCGTCGACAATTCAATCAGGATCCATTCTGGGGGTTGCTCGCAACCCACTCACCGATGCGCACTTGTTACGACCATTATAAACGACTATGACCCATAAGAAAAGAGAACACTGGGATAATGCAAGTACATCTTTGAGTGAAGTATGCTCTCGTATGAAGATCGTGGTAGGACGACGTTATTCATTCATCCTGCATCCGCTTTCCTATTCACCGGGCATCGTCGTATAAGCTTAAATCTCAATATGAATGTTGCAAACTTTATTTTCGACAGACGAATATGTATTGAATAACGACTTTTGTTTGAAGTACACCCTCTTGAGAGTTGCTTATGTACGATGCGATGCATTGTACGAAGATTGGAAAATTGGAGTACGCTCGAATTTTTAATAAGATACATGTGAATACGCAGATTTCTATTTTTATTTATGTTCATGTTTTTACGAAAGTCGATAATAAAAAAATCTGTTTTTTTATTTAAACAGTTCTGGCAAGAATAAACTTATATCGATGAAAAAACAATTTATATTAGTTTTTTCAAAAGGGGATGATTCTGATGTCTCTAAATCTGTTGTCAAATTAAACTGAATATTGAGTAGATAGTAGTTGATATTATACTGTCGAAAGTTCTTGCATTCAATGCTAATATAATTTATGATTAATTCATAACCATTTAAATATGATTGAGGTCCATGCTGATCTGCTGAACGTTTCTTCGAACATTAAAGGCGTCTCTCGCCACAGTTCAATCCATAATGGTGGTGAATATCTGGAGCAAAACCTCGTAGATTTTTTATTAACTTTAGTAGCTTTGTAAATAACTAAACTAGCGTATTTGATCTGAAAATCAACTGGAAATACAGCATAAAGAAGCATGTATACATTTAAATTGACTGCTTGATGTTTCATGCTGGCGAAGTCATTGGCCCTTTTACCAACTTTGATAACCTTGCGAATAAGTAAAACTGCCGTATCTGGTCTGAAAATCAGCCGGAAGTACAGCATGAAGAAGCATGTATACATTTAAATTGACTGTTGCATGCTGGAGGAGTTATTGGCCCTTTTACTAACTTTAGTAGTCTTGTGAATAAGTTAAACTACCGTATTTGGTCTGAACATCAGCCGGAAGTACAGCATGAAGAAGCATGCATTCATTTAAATTGATTATCTGATGTTTCATGCTGGAGGAGTCATTGGTCCTTTTACTAACTTTAGTAATCTTGTGAGTAAGTGAAACTGCCTTATCTGGTTTGAAAATCAACTGGAAATACAGCATGAAGAAGCATATATACATTTAAATTGACTGCTTGGTGTTTCATGCTGGAGGAGCCGTTGGTCCTTGTTCTTTTTTAAACATATTGGTCACACCATTACTGTGAATGAAAATTATAATCATTTAATGCTTCAGTATTTCTCAACAAGAGGGTGTCACTTATCACACTGCCAATTAAAGAATTCACTTATTGGAAGAGAAACTTGGTGACTTTATTATTTACGAAAACGAACAAGTCGATTGTTCTCAATATTCACGCGACTTAACACCCCCAGTCTTCTTTCAGTGAGGTTATGTTAAGCTGTTGCTTTACGACAACAAACACACAAATTGATTCAATGCTTGAAGACCAGTTTAAACACGTTATTGAGCACATTCGGCCAAATTTACTTTAACAAAAAATATGGAAAATTGGGTTAAACGCCTTGATTCTTATCAGCACATCCATGGGAGGACATTTAAATGATTTATTCTATCAATAACAGTATTAACTGTACTTTACACCAAACTAAAATTATCTAATTTCTTCGAATATCTGTCTTTTATTTTACAAATAAAATGCGCCGTTCTTAGTGGAAAACCCCGTATAATCTACCTGGCATAAGTTTTGCTTCAACTAGTTGCAACGTACAGTTAAATACTCATACAATGATTTGAGTTTTTACCAAGTATTTATATTCTTTGAATCGCAATTCTAAACTTACATTATAAGTGAGAAATTATAACAAATTTCAAAGTTTGACTGATTATATTAATAGTATTACTATCGCGTATTACAAATATGCACTTTAGAATATCAATAAATATTCTTATCAAATTTTTATTGTAAATATACCATATTTAACTATATTTTAATAAATTTGATTTGGTTATCAGAAAAAGTCAAAATTATTGTCACAAGAACAGAAGAAATACGTGACAAATTTATGTGTTGGTAAATGAAGAGAAGATTGCATTAGATTTTTTAGACTTTCAACAGAAACAGGATAGAATAGCTATTTCAGATTTTATTTAAAAGCGTATAGAAATTTTAATTCGCAAATTCTAGTCTAAAAATTGAACTGCCATTTGGTACTGATAGTGTATGTAGATATCAATGTTAGAAATCGATATTGCACTTGATTTAGGCACTGCTTTATTGGTGTATGTGAATACGACTTAATGCTAAAGTTAATTCTAGTGTTAACTACAGCTAATTCCTCCAGCTCAGAAAGCATAATTAAAGTACAATGTAAATAAAGGGTGTTTCAAATTTCGCGGTTTTTTTAAAGAATAAATAAAACACATAATTTGCATTCACTTTCCAAAACTTTTTATTGGTAATCGAAGCATCAGTTATGACATTTATATGCGAAAAATAATATCTGCCAAATAGCCTCCTCTTGCAGCTCCACAGACGCCCACTCTTTTGTTAAATTTTCAATGACATTTTGACATAATTGAGGCTCTATCTCACCAGTGACACGAATAATTTCTTCTTTCAAAGCAGGAATTGATTGTGGATTGTTTTTATAAACCTGACTTTTCACATAACCACAAAGAAAATAGTCTAACGGTGTCAAATCACATGATCTTGGCGGCCAATTAACATCACCGTTTTTTGAAATTACACGTCCAGGAAATGTTTATCTCAATAAATCAATTGATTCCTGTGCAACGCGAGCTGTAGCGCCATCCTGTTGAAACCACATATTCTCTAGTTCAATATTCATTCATTCAGGCCACAAAAATTAATCATCCGACGATATCGATTACCATTGACAGTTACAGCTTCATCGGCAGCATTTTCAAAGAAGTAAGGTCCAATTACACCACCTGATCATAATGCACACCAAACAGTAACTAGTTTAGAATGCATAAGTTTCTCATGAATAATTCGTGGATTTTCCTCACCCCAGATACGGCAATTTTGTTTATTAACAGCTAAAAATGTGCCTCATCGGAAAACATTATTTTTTGAGAAAAATCGGTTGGTTGTTCATTGATGAAATTGATATATGAACGACGTTTTAAATGATCTAATGGCTTCAGTTCCTGTGTTATTTGAACCTTATATGCATTCAGAGCTGAATCCTTGTGTAAAATACGTCATGTTGTTGACCCACTAAGTCCAAGATTTTTGTGAACGTCGTCTAATGGACATTTCAGGATCGTCAGCAACACTTTCACGAACCAAACTAATATTTTCTTGTGAACGACCACTACGACTGTATTTTTCACTTTTTTGATCTTCCACGGAACCGGTCTCTTGAAATTTTTTAATAATTCGACCAATAGTGTTTTCAGGTGGACGATTATGTAAACCATAAAATTCACGTAATTTTCTAAAAACTCTTGTCACAGATCGCAGATTTTCATAAAATAATTCAACAATTTGAACACGTTGTTGAACAGTGTACGAAGCCATTTTTATAAATGTCATACATCACACTTTTTAAATGCCCACATGCCTAGGCAAATCCAGTGCGCCATCTATATTTTATTTATTCTTAAAAGAAACCGCCCAATTTGAAACAGCCTTCACATTAGAATTTCAATCGATGACTTCTTTTATCGTGTGATATTATAAAAAGTTATGAAGTAAAGTTATGGAATAAAGAGCTGAATTAATCTTTAAAGTATTTATTTTTTATTCTTTGAGGGCAGCCAAGAAAAATAAGAATATGCTCATTGGTTTTTATTTGTATACATAGTTTTTTGATAGTACAGTCATATTTAAAGTAAAACTAACTATTACTTAATGTACAACTTTTACAAAGTGATTAAACATTACAAAATGTTGAAAGTGTTACATAATGTTTGATATATTACGGTTTTAGTTGTAAATGTTGGTGAATATAAAGTTTATTCTTATAATTTTTACATTAAATTTATACACATGCATCTAATATCTTTACCTAGACTACCGGTCATATTTAGTTGCCCACTCCACTTTTATGTGTTTCCTGAAATACGGATTATCTTTCGAAAAATCTGTATTATAATTATTCAACAATATTATTAGTGGAAGTAATTCCATATGAATTTCTACGAAAATCTTAAATTGTTTATGATATATCGTAAAGGTGTCATAAATTGGAAAAATACCATAAATATGATATAGGCTAATCCCTACAGTATTAACAGTTTTACCTGCATTTCCGAAAGGTATTACCAATATTGTGTACTAACTAATTACAATATTAGGATGTGTTACTCAAAAAGGAAAATAAATTTTATGTCAGTCATCGTTCATCTTTTGTTGCGAAAACAGTGAAATAGAGAGTTATTGTGAATATTCTAATGCAATGCCGAAGACGAAGGAATTATCTGTTGAAGTGCGTGCTATGATAATTGCTTATCATCGTACGGGTAAAAGTAATCGCGAAATTGCAAAAGAATTACGATTAAATCGCAGAACCGTTGATTATAACGTTAAAAAATTTGAAGAAAGTGGTACATTTTCCAACAAAAAAAGATCTGGACGACGCAAAGCGACGACATCTGCAGATGACCGGCATCTAATACGGATAAGTAGACGCGATAGACGAAAAATAGCACCAGAAATTGCTGCTGAAATGAATAGAGCGCGTGCTAAACCAATTAGTGTGTCCACGGTACAGAGAAGTTAAGGCAAGCGGGTTTATACGGAAGAATTGCTCTGCGAAAACCACTACTACGAAAGAAAACAAGATAAAACGACTAAATTTTGCTAAAGAACATAAGAATTGGACGATTGATCAGTGGAGTAATGTGTTGTGGACAGACGAATCGAAATTTGAACTTTTCGGTAGTAAAAGGCGAATATTCGTAAGAAGAGGAGAAAGAGTACTGCCAGAATGTATTACGCCTATCGTAAAACATGGAGGAGGTTCAGTAATGATTTGGGGGTGTTTTGGTGGAAGATCTGTAGGCGATCTCGTCAAAATTGAGGGAATCCTAAGAAAAGAAGGCTACAAGGAAATTTTAGAAAATAACGCTATTCCTTCAGGATTAAGGATTCTTGGCGAAAACTTTGTATTTCAACACGACAACGATTCGAAACACACTTCTAGACTGTGTGGCGATTACTTGCATCAACTAGAAGAGCAAGGGTAAATCTCTATAATGGTATGGCCAGCTCAAAGTCCTGATCTGAACCCAATAGAGCTTCTTTGGAAAGAATTGGACCGGAAGGTTCGAGAACGTGCTCTATCATCCACCACTGTACTGTGGGAACAACTTCAAGAAGCCTGGGCACAAATTACAGAAGATACACTGCAAAAATTAATTGAAAGGATGCCGCGGTTATGTGCCGCAAATATCAAAAATAAAGGTGGGCACATTGATGAGAGCAAAATTTAATAATAATTAATGATAAAGTAATGATAAAGCAAATGTAACTATTTTATGTTTATTTTACACTATTGTATTGGTACAATAAATAAATTTTCAGTACACATTTGATAGTTTAATAATTTTGGCTAAAACTAAGGGTGGGCAAATAAATATGACCGGTAGTGCATATTAAAATCGTTTTTTATGTAGTAAACATTACATATTTTTGCGTGTATTATTTCAATTCATTAATAGTGTAACATAGCTCAATCGATTTTACTAATAACTAAAAACGTATTTGTAAACATTCTTACGTATTACATGTCAGTATTAGGTCGTTTGTCAATCCATTCACTTATCGCTGGAATCTTAGTAACATTCTCCTTTACTTTCTGTAAGAACAAGTAGTTTTCTAATAAATCTAATTCTGCCATGTAGTTGAAGTAGTCTAGTACAGCAGTAAAATAGAAATCCACCCATGTTAGTTTCCTCGTCGCCAAGTACCCGTCGTTATCTTCGGCTATTTTATTCAGTTTCTCCAAATAAAATGGTAAAATCTCATCGAATAATGGCCCCTTAACTTCCTCTTTAATTTTTTCATCTTTTTCATAGCCATATTTCCTCAGTTTTAAGCGTAGATCATTAATCGTGTCTCCTATCGCATCGATTTCTAAATCTTCCCAATCATTATCGCCGACAAGATTTACTTTTTTCCCCAAATAACGACATATCGCAAGGCTTTGATTAATCACTTTCCCATCTTCTTCGTAAATTGGTAGTTGTCCAAAAGCAACAGTCGGTTTTAAATCCGGCCATTCTTCGTATTCAATGCGTTTATCTACGAACTCAATATTACCGTATTTTAAAAGCCATCTAATCGGTTCGCCTAGTGCTTTTAAGTTAAAATATGTTAATTTTATCGAAGACATACTTTCGACGTATGTATAAACCGGTTAACGTCGCACAACAAACTATTGATTCTACTTTCGGGTACGTGAACTCGTCAGTTCTACCTTGCGACAGCTACTAACAAAGCATGAAAGTAGTCTTCCATATATATTTGTACTGTTATGTACGTATGTATTCATTAAAATTGTCGAAAAGAGTGGGAAAATATCCATATGTTACTAGTGAATATTGGACTCTTATGTATGTAAATACGTTACTTGAATACTTTGTTCTTCGAAATCAATATGTAAATGTCTGCACTTACACATCTAAGAAAAGTTTTGAGACTTTCAAAATTATCTTTATGAATATTACTCCGAATACATATATCCGCCTTGTTTTAAATTTAAATTTGTCTTTTTTTATTTTAAAATAATTTCAGAATAATGGAAACTTTCATTATAGTTATTTTATTCATAATCATTTATTAAAATTACAACACAAACAGGCTATAGTTTAAATTTTAGAATATAAAGTACTTTTTTAATAGAAAGTGCGCTTATTATCATTGGTGTGCAGTACCTGGTAATCAAATTAGTCCATCGTATAATTGCAGAGCTTTAAGGAAATAAAATTCAAACACACGTATGTAAATAATACGTATACGTGGGTTGTCTTTTAAGTTTTGGATATAAAACTGGAATAAAACAGTAGATAGCTTTTAAAGACTTCATTGTTTTTCGAAGTATTCTCCACGAACATTAATGAACTTTTGCACGCGCTCTCACAAACTCTGGAAGCAATTGTTCCACTCATTTGTTGGTACAGTCAAAATTGCGTTTTTGAAGGCATCGACTGCTCCTTCCGACGACTGGAACCTTTGACTACGCAGTCCGTTCTTGATTTTCGGAAAGGTAAAGAAACCGTTGAGACTTAGATCCGGATTATACGGAGGATGGTCTAACAATTCGACGTTTTCTTGTGTTAAAAATTCAATTGTGCATGCTGTGTACGAACTTGCATTGCCATGGTTAAGGATGATTCATCATTCGGGGTTAGTTTTTCGAAGCTCAGCGATGACTTGCGGCAAACAAATGGTTGTATACCAACCGGCAGTAACAGCTTTTTGATCTTGTAGAAGAATTGTTTCTACATGACCTGGTTTCGAGATAAATATCGCGACCATCTTTTTGGAGACATTTCGAGAACTTTCGTCGGCTTTTCTTCACTTTAGAACACCCAAACAGACGATTGGCGTTTATTTTCTGGCTCGTATGAATAAATCCAATATTCATCACCACTGACAATGTTGCACACGTTTTCAGAGTTTCCAGCATTGAAGCGATCTAGAGTTTTTTGACATCAATTCACCCTAGCTGCTTTCTATTTTTTAGTCAATAGATGCAGTATCCAATGGAAAACTAATTTTTTTATACACAATTCTTTGCGCAAAATTTTTTGAATTGAGGTCTTTGAAATCCCCAATAATGCTTCAATTTGGCGATATGTCATATGTTGGTCTTCCTTAATGATCTTGCGCACAGAATCGACGTTTTCCTGAGTGACTGCCGATTCTTGGTGCATCTGCTCTTGGATCATTGCTAAGACTAGTGCGTCCACATTTGAATTCTCCATGCCAATTAGAAATTGTTGACTGATGTGGTGCTTTATTGCCGAAAATATAAACCAACTCAGCGAGGCATTTTTGTTGAGATAATTGTTTTCGAAGATTATAAAAAATTATTCCGCGAAAATGTTATCGGTTTAATTCCATTGTTCAACTAACTTATCAACTTTGACGGTTCGTTGTAGCTACAACACTACACGTATCACACCGAAAATTTGGATTTAGATTAACTGAAGATAGAGGTAAATTTTTAGTACTGACATTTAATTAGTGGCGCCCTCTCTGTCCCACTATGCAAAACTTGAAAGATATCCCATGTAATTACCAGATATTTCACAGTAATGCAACATTTTTGCTGATGTATATCATTAGTTTGAGCAATAAATTGCATCGAAGGGATACTAAAGGAGTCCTACTTCCTATGCTACTTTAAACCGTTAATCCTCTAGAAAGTGCTGTCTCACATTCTAAGGAAAAATTTAAAAAATTGTTATTCTATGACTTCGCATTTAAAGTCATTTATGTTTAGACTTTCGTAAACTATTTAGTTATTGTCCATTATAAAATCGATTTATTTTTGCAAAATAATTCATTGCATTTGTAAGTTATAACTTTTAACATAATAAATATTATTTGATGTTTCCCTAATATGTATTTTGAGGACTATATCTAATTCACGTCCGTATACATACACATATTGCAGTATTATCTTGGACTGTAATTTAATTACGAACGGGCTGGAGTAATTTCTAATGTGTTTACCAAGAAGAGCAGAGTGATTACTGTATTTCGTATGCAATATAAACAAGCGATTATGATGAATTGGTGGTTTGGCGTCGGTGGCTTGGAGGCCTACAAACAGTTTACGACATTGCATCATCAAAATCGCTTTTAATCAGCGAAGTGCTTTGGAACGGTTTGAATACTGATGACGCCGATATTACTCCAATTTGCATAACTGTTAGTTAATAGTTTTCGTTTATGTTCAGTACCTTAAGTTAAAAGAAATTAGCATTTATCTTGTAAATAAGTATAATAAGATCGCGGTATAGCGATATACAAGTTTCTGAAAGTAAAAATGAGAAATATTGATAAGTATGGATTTTAGACTCATCTCACTATAAAAAGCTTTTTGATAGTCAATAAATCCTTGCGAAAGCTGTATGTTACATTTCGTTGTTTTTTTCTATTAATAAAAATAAACATACAGAAAGTAGTCATAAAAACAACAGCTATAGTCAGAAAATTTCTCAATCAATAATAGAAGATCTCATAACCTGACTAATACGAGGCGTGTTTTTTAAGTAAGTATATATTGTTGTATACATTAATAGGTGGTGCGCGCGCCGCAATGAATGCTTGCGTCGTGCTTCGGTATTCCTTGGGAACAACTGTGCTCAGTTGCAGCTGTTTAGGTAACCTGTATAGTCTGTTGTGTGTCAAATGTTCAAGATTATCGAAACGCCCGCTTCACCACAAATGCGCTAGCCTACGGCCAAACCTTGCGAAAGCTACGCAAAGCGATTCAAAACAAAAGACGCGGCATACTGACAGAGGGAATTTTGATATTCCATGATAATGCAAGGCCTTACACCGCAGCTTAGATCCGAGATTTATTGGATGCGTTTGGCTGGGAAGTATTGGACCACCCTCCTACAGCCCCGACCTTGCTCGTTTCCATCTTTCCCGCTATCCCAAACATTATCTCGGCAGCAACCACTACAACAATGACGAAGAGGTGAAAATGGCCGTGACCTCTTGGCTGTCGGGACAGGCGGCAAATTTCTATAAAGAGCGTATTCAATATATAGTTGTAAGGTTTGATAAGTGTTTAAAAAAACTTGGCAGCTATGTTGAAAAATAAAGAAACGTATGTAGAATCTGAAAATAAATTTGGTTTTTGAAAATTTTCTTTCGTTTCGTTTTTATTTTCAAACTACTTACTAAAAAACGCGTCTCGTAATTGTCATTAAATTTGCAACTATGATAACTACCTTTAAATGAGCACACAGAGCTAGAGTTGGGATGTCTTCCCGCAGCCCAGGTATACGATGTATTGAAAAGTTTGTGATAAACATTGTATGGGCTAGTAAAAGATTAGAAAGGTGTACTGCTGGATACGCTGAAGAAATTTTAGCTGACCAACTTGATGTTTGTGAGCAATGGTGCAATGACAATGTGTAGTGTCATTGCCTTAGAGACAAGTGTGAGGGATTTTTACATGGGACGCGTAAAGTTCATGTTTAACGCCTTGTAGGGCAAAGTATTCGACAATGTAACCCATGGATAGATGCATTAATTTCAAACACCAAAAGAGTGTTTTTGAAGTCTCCCAAACGAATTCGAAAATTCCGCAGACGGTACCCGGTATTCTTGAGCCACCAGAGCCAATTCTTACACGTTGGGAAATATGCTTGAAAACGGTTTTCTATTACTGCAAGCACTTCCAACAAATAAAATTGTGGTTCTACGATACAAACCAACTTTCCTTGAAACCTATTTAAAATAAACTAATCCATAAATGTTTTAAATAATTTCTGTATTACAGATACGATGTATAAAGCGGTTAAAACTAGAATTTTTCAATTTAGCATCGTAATAATTACATGCAACATGAAATTTGAGTTTGTCGTTCTCGAAATGTGTCGGATAAACATGATGAATTAAATTTAATTGTTTTTATTAGTTTTTTCTTATGAAATATAATTATATAATTAATATTTTTATTATGACAAAAAGTATGTGTATGTAATTGAGAAAACTTAGATAACTAGTCCTGTATATTTAAATCGTCAGGATTTGGTTTTAAAGCGCTGTTTAAATCGTCTGATACAGCTTCGGTTGCTGAACAAAATTGGAACTGACCAACACCACAAATTGCTGATATTACGGGTACGATGGTCTTTACAATTTCACATATTTTCTCTATGGCATTCGTCACTTTAACAGAATGGCGTCCCAATGTATTACCCATTGTACTAGCTACTTTTCCAAATTTAATTAGGGTACGACGCTGAAAGAAAGAAAAACAATTTAATCAAAAATTTTCTATAGAAAATAAGTTATTATCCAGCTGTCTTTGAAGGAATCACCAATACTATAAATGATGAAGTTTGAAGTGAAACGTTGATAGAAACTACAATAGGGCGAAACTTGTATTACATTATTGTACTACAAATGTATTACAATAATAATACTAGATTAGATCTTTAGGCTGAGTGTAGAATATGTCACAATGTAATTTAATTAAAATAAAAAACATAAACATAATAATAATAATAGTAACCCATGCCTTCACATCCTCTAACAGCTTAAAGCCAATTACAGGGTGGGAGTTGTTATTAGGCTAGCGCTCGTGGTACGTCTTCGGATTTCTGTCCGTCAGCATTCGCTTAAACGGATAAGGGAAGCGACGAGAAATCTTCTTAGACAGCTTACTATCGCATTTGAATCCCAGACACTCAGCGTAATAAGTTAATCACTTACAACTAAGCTATTTACTGGATGATAGTTTCGTAACACAGCACACATTATAAGCTAAGTACAAGGTCATCCATAAATTTAGAGATTAAGAAATAATACACTCTAGTATCAACATACATATATTTCACTCGATGCTTAAATCGTTCCAACGGTAATTGTTTATAATTGTTCGACAATTCATTGTTTGTTTTTAAAGCGACATAAAGAGGATTCCTTTCACTGAAAGTTAACCTGTGTAATGGATTTTCCAGGATACTCGCATTTCTAGTACTGTAGTTGTGATAATTATTTAGCGTTATTTCCTGTCATTATAGTTAGATTATTTTTTAATATGTTTTTAATAACCCGAGGTCTCTCGAGTCTTATTATTTAATCGAGTAATTTTGTATACAAGTTGTTTATAAATACATATGTGTGAAAAATTTCAAAGGGTGTAAAAATGTTCTCATACTTCCGATCTCGTAGAAATTTTTGATTATACAATGAGGTGATACGTAGGTTGCTTTAAAAATTTTGCAGATGATACAGAAAAAATCAATTACTTTAAACAATTTTCTGTTATTGTTTTTCAAAATATTCGCCTATTTCATAAAACCTACTTGATTTAAAAAATTACTAAAAAGAGACAGCAGCATATGCTAGCAATTTGTAAATGCTATTCGGACTGAAAAATCTTAGAGAATACGACAGAAGTATTTCCGACAACACCATCTTACGGGTAATAGCTGAACCGCAACACTTTTGAAGCAACCTGCATATTTAAAGTATTTAAAGTTAAGATTAATTTATTTTTTTCCAAATATTTACGAGATCGATTAAGTCATTCATAACAATTTTATATAATATATATATATGTATATATACTATATATATATATAATACGCTCCATATGTACAGAACGGTCAACTTTTGTCAACGCGATTGGATAGAATCCCTTATAGTAAGTATTGGGTTGGCAACTAAGTACTTTCGGTTCTGTAGTATAAAATAAAACATTTCTTTTTTAAACAAAGAATAGTTTTTAATCAATTATATATTTTCCATTTTGCTCAATGACCTTTTGCCATCTTTCTTTCAGCTACATGATTCCGCGCTCATAAAATTTCTGGTCCTTATCAGCAAAAAACTGAACCAGGTGCGAGTGAAGGTCATCGTCATTTGTGAAAGTTTTACCATTCAAAGAATTGTGCAAACTTCGAAATAAATGGTAATCAGATGGTGCTAGATTAGGGCTGTATGGGGGATGTGGCATCACTTTCCGCCAAACTCCATTGGTTTCCCACGAGTTGCCAAAGATGTGTGAGGCCTTGCATTATCTTGGTGGAAAACTACACCTTTCCGATTTGACAATTCTGGCCGTTTTTTTTTGATTGCTTCATCCAGTTTTATTAATTGTTGACAGCAAACATCAGAATTGATCGTTTGGTTCCTTGGAAGCGGCTCAAAAAACACAACATCTTTGTAATCCCACCAAACTGACAGCATGATTTTTTTTGGATGCAATTCAGCTTTCGATGTGGTTTGAGCTGGTTTATCGTGTTTGCTCCATGATCGTTTTCGAACTATGTTACTGTACAGGACCCATTTTTCATCACCAGTGATGATTCTTTTTAAGAAAGGGTCGGTTTCATTTCATCTAACGTGCATATCGCAAAAGTTGATTCTTTGTGTTAAATGAATTTCTTTCAATTCGTGAGGTATCCAAATATCAAGCTTCTTAACTAGCCCAACACATTTTAAATGTTTTTCAATTGTTGTGTGCGATACATGTAGCCTCTCCGCAACCTCTCGAACAGTTATATGACGATCCTCTTCAATTATGACTTTGATTTGGTCATCATCAACTTCAGTAGGCCGACCAGAACGTTGCTCATCTTTGAGGGAAAAATCTCCAGAACGGAATTTTTTATACCAATTCTGACACGTGCGCTCTGTTAAGCAATTAGCACCATAAATTTCACATATCTTTTTGTGAGCCGCAGCAGCTTTCTTTCCTTTACGGAAATAAAATAGTAAATTATGTCGAAAATGTTCGTTTCTGCACTCAGTTTAAAATTAACCCAAAACTAATAGCTTTAATAAAAATCACGCACTACTTGCTTCTGAAGTTACGTCAATGTGACGAGTATCACGCGACAAACGGTAAAGTACAGCACTAACATACGCTATACAAAAATAAAGCAACACTCTCTTTCAGTAAAAACCGAAAGTACTTAGTTGCCAACCCAATACATAGATAAGTATGTAACACCAAACATATAACTGAGCAGAGCGATCGGCCTTGGACGAGAAACAGTACATTTTACGAATCTGATGCGCTGACAAATGTAGTCACTCTATATATGTATAAATAAAACGTTGGGTGATAAAATTGTATTAGATCAGTGACTTCTAACCTGCAGATCGATTTCTAGGCAATCTGCAAATGATTTACTGTCTTTTTATTTTGCTTAGAAGAAATACAAAAAACAAATATTAATAAAGAAAATTAAAATTTTTAATGCATAGTAAGCTATCAACATAAAATACATTATTGAGAATTTTCTCAACACACATAAATGTATTTTTTAGTTTATGTTTTCGTTAATTTAAAGCGTCTTATAACCATATGCATAATCATTTGTCAGCGAGACGTCGCTAATTGACTGCGATGCAAGGCAAGCTGATAAGTAAAAATGCGAAATTGTGTTATTCTACAAGTGTCGACTTAAAAAAGTTTCGACATAAAAATAATTGTCTTTTTTTTAAAAGCAATTTGCTTCCATCTTTTTAATTCGTAATAAGAATTATTACATACCATCCACCCCGGTTCAGTTGATATTTCTACATCATCGTCATTGATTGTAGAAGTTTGTACATCAAATTTAGTAACAATAACATCACTGTGAATCTCTGGACTGAAGTATCGTACTCTGGCTTCTCCAGAGCAAACCAAATAACTTAATGCGAAAAAGAGGAATAGACACAAATACGAAACTTTCATCTTAAGTTCTTCCAACTGAAATGATTTCTTTTAACGTACTAAAATATCTTTCAGGTCGTGATATTTATTTTCACTGGTGCTTGCGGTAAGTCCAACAAAAATGATTGTCTATCTTATTTTGACGGATGTTTTTTCAATTTACGCAGTATCTTCCAAAAATACCGTAGATAATTTTTATTTTTTATATTTTTTTTGTTAAGTGAAGTAAATATTAATTTAAAAAATATTAAAAGGAATCATTCTATTAATAATAACACCTTATCTACTTCATATGTTTCACGGAATTCACCGATCTTCAGGTAGATTTGTATTATTAATGAACGATTCCTTCATAGCGTTTATCATATCATTTCGATACAGAAAAATAATGAATAATATCATTGTCTCTCTCTCTCGTCCAAAACAAAAACGTTACCAGAGCGTATAGACAGACGCTTGCGTCATGGCTTTTTGCCAATTAAAGAATGTTCTCACGTTAAACTTAAAATACTGATGGTGATTCGAAATTAGCAATTTCAATTACTTGTGCCTGCTTAGTATTTGGATTTTTATGTTTTTATTTTGACACTCATTACAGTAATATTTCCAGAAAACTAAAAATTTATTTCGAATAATTCTTTATGTAAAATATGTACGAGAAAAAATAAATTAAACAAAATACTTTAAAAATTGTTTTGAAATAAAAGAAAGTTAGTGAAAAGTATTTTACTATGTATCTTTGGTTGCCTATACTAATTTGAAATTTTAGGAAATTATTATTTTTCAGTTCGTTTTTTTAATTCATAATAAGAATTATTTCAAACCATCCATCTACCCTAGTTAAGTCGATATTTTTACATTACCTTTGGTTGCCTATACTGAAGGGTGTTTCAAATTGCGCGGTTTTCTTTAAGAATAAATAGAATATAGATGGCGCACTGAATTTGTCTGGGTATGTGAACATTTAAAAAGTGTGACGTATGACATTTATAAAAATGGCTTCGTACACGGTACAACAACGCGTTCAAATTGTTGAATTATTTTATGAAAATCAGCGTTCTGTGAAAAGAGTTTTTAGAAAATTACGTGAATTTTATGGTTTACATAATCGTCCATCTGAAAGCACTATTGGTAGAATTATTAAAAAATTTCAAGAGACTGATTCCGTGGAAGATCAAAAAAGTGAAAAATACAGTTGTAGTGGTCGTTCACAAGAAAATATTAGTTTGGTTCTTGAAAGTGCTGCTCAAGATCCTGAAATGCCCATTAGACGACGTTCACAACAACTTGGACTTAGTGGATCAACAACATGGCGTATTTTACACAAGGATTCAGCTCTGAAGACATGTAAGGTTCAAATAACATAGGAACTGAAGCCACTAGATCATTTAAAACGACAACCAGCTGATTTTCTCAAAAAATAATGTTTTCCGATGAGGCACATTTTGAACTCGGTGGCTATGTTAATAAACAAAATTTCCGTATCTGGGATGAGGAAAATCCACGAATTATTCATAACCTATCCATCCTAAACGAGTTGTTGTTTGATGCGCATTATGGTTAGGTGGTGTAATTGGACCTTACTTCTTTGAAAATGTTGCTGGTGAAGCTGAAACTGTCAATGGTGATCGATATCGTTGGATGATAACCGAATTTTTGTGGCCTGAATTAATGATATTGATCTAGAGGATAAGTGGTTTCAACAGGATGGTGCTACCGCTACACCTCACTTTGCACACAAATCAATTGATTTATTGAGAGAAAAATTTCTTGGACGTATAATCTCAAGAAACGGTGATGTTAATTGGCCACCAAGATAATGTGATTTGACACCGTTAGATTATTTTCTTTGGGGTTATGTGAAAAGTCAGGTTTATAAAAACAATCCCCAATCAATTCCTGCTTTGAAAGATGAAATTATTCGTGTCATTGGTGAGATAGAGCCTCAATTATGTCAAAACGTCATTGAGTATTTTAACAAAAGAGTGGATGTCTGTGGAGCTGCAAGAGGAGGCCATTTGGCAGATATTATTTTTCTCATATAAATGTCATAACTGATACTTCATTTACCAATAAAAAGTGAATACAAATTATGTGTTTTATTTACTCTTTAAAAAAACCGCGAAGTTCGAAACAGCCTTTAGTTTGAAGTTTTAGGAAATTATTATTTTTCAGTTCGTCTTTTTAATTAATAATAAGAATTATTTCAAACCATCCATCCACCCTGGTTCAGTCTATGTTTTTACATCACCTTTGGTTGCCTATACTAGTTTGAAATTTTAGGGAATTATTATTTTTCAGTTAGTAAGTTTTAGACTTCTTTTTATTATCTTTAAAAATTCGTTTTTGTTAATTTTAGAAGCTCCTTTAAAGAGTTATTCTGCCTCCTTCGCTTTTCTATCGCTTCGTTCCCACTTTTGACACCAATTGTTACGTATTAGTTGCAATGATTCTTGGACAACAATAACTGTGGAAACAATAACAGCTTTCGAATTATTTATTGTAATTTTTGTTTACATACACTTCTGGTAATAAATAATCTCTGTAACTGTAATTGCTCATTAGCACTAGTTACTAATATTTGTATCGATCTTCACGTGTAATTGTGATGTTATCTCACCAGCAACACTTTACCAACCAATTTACCAACTCAAAATGGCACACGTTTGCTGGCAAGGCACAGTTTAGAAGCAATGCCGAATATTTTATTTTTTTAGGTTCTTCATTCGTAAAATGTTGATAACATCACTTAATATTAACTATTATATATCATAGAATCTTATGACACGTCTTTTAAGTAATTAATAAACGTTGGTAGCGACTTCCGGTTTGACCGGAAGTTTAGGTATCATGAAAATATTTTCATTGAATACAATATGAGTTCTTATACTCTCTTATTCTAAAATTTTCTGAAAAAAAAATGGTGCAGTACCTCCAACACGTTTAAGGAGCTATTTCAGTTAATCACCTTGTGAAGTCCCTACCAAACTATACAAACATCATTAGTGGTGGTCTGGATTTCATTCCTTTTCATTCGGAGTAAGATAATTAGTTACATTTTCTTCCACAAAATAATAGATGACCTAATCTGGAAGGAAAACTTTCGAAATGTATGCAATTAAGAACAAAACTAAGTAGTGTAGTTGCTTTTGTTTTACATGAAGCGTTTTTAAAAAAATTCTTTTAAATTTCCATTAAGGGAGATGACATATTTGTTAAAATGCACAGTTGGTTAAGCATTGTACATACATATATCTTTATATTGTATTATTCTTAGGTGTAAAGTAATGGAATAAGATAATTATTTTTTTAACACAATAGTCATGTGGTAAGTATGATTGATTGATTTATTTATTTAGCATTTCTTGTTGCTATTACATAAGTATACAATTTCAAATTAAATATTAAAATTTTTCACAAAAAAAAACATACATTAAATTAAAAGTATACATCTAAATTCAAAAGCGATTGGTACTTAACATTAAAACATTAAAACTTTCTCTTGACATATTCAATAATTTCACGCTTAAATATATTGTTAATAATTTATTTCATTTTTTTATTTCTGGAGGCATTTCATTGAAAACTTTCAGACCTTTATAAAATATAACATTTTGACAAAAACTTGTTGTTGCCAAAGGCAATCTATAATCGTTGGCGTTCCTCAAATTGCATGGTTGGACTTCAGCTACATTGACCAGATATCGCTGCATGTGTTTTGGCATATTTCCTGTCTTAATTTTAAATATAAGTAAAAGAGTGTTCATAACGAGTCGTTGGTTGATGGAGAGCTACTGCAGTATAATGTAATTAGTAAAGCTAAATGTTTTCTTTCGTACAAAGTTTAGTTTTTCTCTATATTGAGAAAAAAGGGGAGTGGTTGCATATTAATGTATAGCCTTTATACTACACAGTCTGTCGTAGAGAAAATCGAATTTTTTAAAATAGTAATTTTTAGTGGCGCCATCTATTAAAAAAAATATGCGTCGGTATGGTAGATCTTTCACCAATGTTATGTCAAAATATCATGTAATTTGCATTATTAGAATCAGAGAAATTGCGCATAAAGCATCAGCGTGTATTTGGCATTGATCGAAAAATGAATTTTGACAAAGAGCAAATATCAAGTTCTGTTTTAAACCCGGTAAATCGTTTACTGAAACGTTTAATTTGATGAAACAAGTGTATGGTGAAGCGTGTTTATCACGTACGAGTGTGTATGAATGGTATAAACGATTTAAAGACGGTCATCTAAGCGAAGAAAGACCGAAAAAAAGCCATTTGGAGAAGTCCGAAGTGAAGGCAATGTTGATTTGTTTTTATGATTCGAAAGGCGTCGTGCACAAAGAGTTTGTACCAACTAGTCAAACAGTCAATGCTGTATATTATCTTGGTGTTATGAAGCATCTGTTGGCGCGTATTCGTCGTGTGCGCCCTCAATATCGTGAAAATGGTAGCATCATTTTATCGCTTGACGCTTATCATTAATTTTATAGCTACAAATGGCATTTTAACACCATCAACCATTCACCGTATTTACCTGATTTGCCCCCCCCCCCCGTGATTTCGATCTATTCTCCAACCTACATTTCCCGATGAAAAGACAGCGTTATGCACACGTTGAAGCCATTAAAAAGGCGTTGATAGCGATCTTGAAGGACGCCTCTAAAAATGAGCTTCAAAATTCATTCGAATTGTTAATTTACCGTGCAAAACGTTGTATTGAAGCTGAGGCCGACTACTTTGAATAAAATAGATGAATTTAACCGAAGTAGAAGATTTTGTTTTTATTTTAAACAAGTTCAGTTTTCTCTGCGACGGACTATGTACACTACCGGTCATATTTATTTGCCCACCCCAATTTTATGTGTTTCCTGAAATACGGATTATCTTTCGAAAAATCTGTATTATAATTATTCAACAATATTATTAGTGGAAGTAATTCTATATGAATTTCTACGAAAGTCTTAAATTGTTTATGATATATCGTAAAGGTGTCATAAATTGGAAAAATACCATAAATATTATATAGGCTAATCCCTACAGTATTAACAGTTTTACCTGCATTTCCGAAAGGTATTACCAATATTGTGTTATTGTACTAACTAATTACAATATTAGGATGTGTTATTCAAAAAGGAAAATAAATTTTATGTCAGTCATCGTTCATCTTTTGTTGCGAAAACAGTGAAATAGAGAGTTATTGTGAATATTTTAATGCAATGCCGAAAACGAAGGAATTATCTGTTGAAGTGCGTGCTATGATAATTGCTTATCATCGTACGGGTAAAAGAAATCGCGATATTACAAAAGAATTACGATTAAATCGCAGAACCGTTGATTATAACGTTAAAAAATTTGAAGAAAGTGGTACATTTTCCAACAAAAGAAGATCTGGACGACGCTGATGCGACGACATCTGCAGATGACCGGCATCTAATACGGATAAGTAGACGCGATAGACGAAAAACAGCACCAGCAATTGCTGCTGAAATGAATAGAGCGCGTGCTAAACCAATTAGTGTGTCCACGGTACAGAGAAGGTTAAGGCAAGCGGGTTTATATGGAAGAATTGCTCTGCGAAAACCACTAGTACGAAAGAAAACAAGATAAAACGACTAAATTTTGCTAAAGAACATAAGAATTGGACGATTGATCAGTGAAATAATGTGTTGTGGACAGACGAATTGAAGTTTGAACTTTTCGGTAGTAAAAGGCGAATATTCGTAAGAAGATCCGCAGGAGAAAGAGTACTGCCAGAATGTATTGCTCCTACCGTAAAACATGGAGGAGGTTCACTAATGATTTGGGGGTGTTTTGGTGGAAGATCTGTAGGCGATATCGTCAAAATTGAGGGAATCCTAAGAAAAGAAGGCTACAAGGAAATTTTAGAAAATAACGCTGTTCCTTCAGGACTAAGGATTCTTGGCGAAAACTTTGTATTTCAACAGGACAACGATCCGAAACACACTTCTAGATTGTGTGGCGATTACTTGCGTCAACTAGAAGAGCAAGGGCAAATCTCTATAATGGTATGGCCAGCTCAAAGTCCTGGTCTGAACCCAATAGAGCGTCTTTGGAAAGAATTGGACCGGAAGGTTCGAGAACGTGCTCTATCATCCACCACTGTACTGTGGGAACAACTTCAAGAAGCCTGGGCACAAATTACAGAAGATACACTGCAAAAATTAATTGAAAGGATGCCGCGGTTATGTGCCGCAATTATCAAAAATAAAGGTGGGCACATTGATGAGAGCAAAATTTAATAATAATTAATGATAAAGTTTTTATATAAGAAAAATGTAACTATTTTATGTTTACTTTACACTATTGTATTGGTACAATAAATAAATTTTCAGTACACAGTTGATAGTTTAATAATTTTGGGGGTGGGCAAATAAATATGACCGGTAGTGTATATCAATACTAATAAAATTCATACATTTATAATTAAATTAGTTTATTAAATATGATATATAAAGAATATACATATATACAAGAAATAAATAGGAATCAAGGTTAGAGCTGCTTCTTTTCATCTTCCAACTGCTTGTGCTACACCAACAACTCCTTGTACGACTGGCAGTGCTTCTTTTGTTTCTTCAAATATCTTTTTTACTCGTTTCTCCTGTTAAAAAATATTGTAATTTGAAAAATATGTTGGTCAATTTAGAAAATAAGAATTACTTTAATTTAGATAATTAAAAGTATGAGTTAATGTGTGAATATAAACTTACAAATTTTCTCCATCTTTTCGATCCGGCATCTGCATTTCCCATGAAGGCAGCCAAGACCATCAGCATAAAAATAAAAACAACGCTTAGTTTCATTATAGTAGCTTTTCTTTGATGCAGTATAATAACGCCAAGTTGAACGGTTAAAGTGACTGGAATGAATGAATATATCTTGTTGTATCTCTTTTTATATACGAAATCTTCAAAGTACCGGTTCGTCTTCAGTAAAATACAGACCAGGGACATCCCGATTGAAAATTCCACAAATTACAGCTCGTGTGTGTGTGTGTGTGTAAATAACATTTTTGATATGTAGAATAAATACAATAACGATGACACATGAATCGGTTCATTTACGAACAAATTGTTATCAGCTTCGGTATTTATTTGCTATTATAATAGCGTTTATTAATTTCCGTGTACATATTTTATTATATCACAGTTTGCACATTTACGAGAACAAATATATGAGTAAGTTAAGCAATTATACTATGAAACAATTATTACAATCTAAATACTGTAAGTTATTTAATCCAGGCAATAATTAAATATAATTAAACAATTTTTAACCTTCATCATTCTGTCATCGTATTGAAGGTAAATTTGATAAAGCTGTGGTTGATTAATTTAATCACTTAATGTTAATACTACTGTGGGTAAAAATAGTAAGACTTTGTTCATAATTTTTAAATTCTTAATTTATTCTTCCAAATCTATTTCGTCCCCCTCAAAGTAGTACCCCCTGGCCCCAATACACTTGTGCCAATGTTTTTCCAATTCTCGAAACAGTTGTTAAAGTCAATTTCAGGAATAGCCTTCAATGCGCGTAGCGATTCACGTTTAATGTCTTCAATTGACTCAAAATGGTTTCCCCGGAGCGGTTGTTTGAGTTTGCTGAATAGCCAGAAGTCACACGGAGCTAAATCAGGCGAATACGGTGGTTGCGGCACGATATTGGTTGAAAATTTGGCGGAAAACTCACGAAGAATTAATGCAATATGCGACGGTGCATTATCGTGGTGCAAAAACCAAGAATTGTCGGCCCATAATTCTGGCCTCTTTTTACAAATAGCATTGCGCAAATGACACATAACACTCAAATAGTATTCTTTGTTGACAGTTTGGCCGGTCGGAAGGAATTCGGAGTGCACCACACCTCGATAATCGAAGAAAACTGTCAACATAACCTTGATTTTTGATTTGCTTTGACGTGGTTTTTTGGGCTTCGGCTCACCTTTGATACGATATTCGGCCGATTGATCATCTGTTTCCAGGTCATAAGTCTCATCTCCAGTGATGATGCCTTTCATTTTGTCTTGATAGTCGGAAAGCATTGTTTCACAGACGTTAACGCGACGCTGTTTTTCGAAAAAATTGAGTGATTTTGGAACAAATCGTGCTTTCACTTTTCTTGGGCCCAAATGATCTTTCAAAGAAGTTTTCACTGAAACTTCCGATATTCCAACGATGTAAGGTCTCTGACTGTTAATCGTCGATTCTCAAGCACCAATTCCTTGATTCTATTGACGTGTTGATCATCAGTTGATGTTGATGGCCGTCCTGGACGTGATTCGTCATCAACCCGTTCTCGACCCTCTTTGAATAATTTGTAGCAATCAAAAACACTTGCTCGCGACAAACAATTATCACCGAAGGCCTTTTGCAACATTCCGAACGTTTCGGCACCAGAAATTTGATTCCGTACACAAAATTTAATGGAACTTCGTTGTTGAATAATTTCACTCATTTTAAAAATCGCCGAATGCACTTTTTGTACTTCAGAAAGACAAGCGTATACTAAACACTAATGATCATTTTGATGTGACATTTGGCAGAGATGTCACTGACAGTCATACCAACCTAGAAAAAATATTTCGGCGAATGGGTTTTCGTGCGAAATTTAAATTAAAAAGTCTTATTATTTTTTGCCCACAGTAGTATATAACCCCTTTCCACATTAATTTTCGTATTTTGTATACGTATTTCGACAAAGTTGACATCATCAGCAGATAATTAAACACATCGCACCTGGAAACCACGGTAAAATCCGCACGAAACAAATTCCGTACACGATCTGTACCGTCGACAACCAAAATGCACACTGTATATTCGTTTCTCATAATTTTGCAAAATTGTTCTCTAGTCTTCAACTATCCTAAAAGAATACCTGCATGCATTTACCACATCCGCCCTTGTCTATCGTATAAGAGATCAAAGAGAGATGAGTTATGGGTAGGACCCATGTCAGTGTTCAACAATGACCCTCGTTTTTCACAACGTACACGCTTTAATACGCATCTAATTCAAGATAATTACACACATTCTTCTTACCAAATCCAAACAATCCGCGGTGACACTATGATTACTTTTCAACAATTTTCTATGAACAGAAACGGGGAAGCGCAATGGGCAATCGCTTTCTCCATTTATAGCGGACTTATTCATGAGTAATTTTGAAGTTGAATTTAAACATAAAGCTAAATATTTTTCAGGAATTTGGATCATGTATGTAGATGACAATAAGATCGTAGGGCTTTATTTTCATTCTTAAATAGAGAAATTTTCCACTTTTCTTCGTCTATACAAAATTCGAAAGTATATTAAATATTTCTGGGGAGTATTTATGTAGTTTATATTAGCTACTATAACGAGTATGTAATGAGACTTTATGGACGAGTCGGGTTTTTAGCCGAAAGAACGAAGCGAGCGAGGCGTGAAAAGGATTCGAGTTCGTAAAATCTTATTACGTATGAGTTACGTGCAAAGCTTTTTGTTTGATCGGTTTTGGTCAAACTTTTAATAGTTTTTATAGCTTTCATTGTTAGCATTCATCGTCATTAGGCCATGGTGTGTTGTGGACAAGTATCAAATATTAATTATACATTTTTGTAAACGTTTATTGTTAAATCTTGAAAAAATTTAAAATGCCTCAAACATTCCTGAGCAATATCTCTCTGTGTCATTGAAGTGTGCTCATTTAATGTCACAATCATCTCACGTTTTCTGGGCGTGATATCCATATCGTGAACAATCGGTAAAAGCACAATATAAATCAAATTTTGAACTTTGAAAAAGTATATGTGAACAAACTCTCTAAAACGCACTGAATAACTGTGCAATGTGTTCCCAGTGATATAGGTTATATTTTTTGACATGAAACTACTGTCAGAACTGACCTAATAATGTTGCCACATACAGAAAACTAAAAAAATAGTCATGATTCCATTAATTTGCACAATACTGTATTTGCGTGACGATAGTACTATCACAGTGTAGTATGAACGGATGTTGGTTTTACTGAGGCGATAGTAGTTAATGTTAATCTATGTACTAGTTTATCTTTTTCCTGTAATGCAAAATTAGAACATTATATCTTTTTGGAATTGTAATAAGTAATAATATGGTTTGTAATGTTACCATTAATTACTATAAGTAGATAAAGAAAACTATTAATAAAATTTCATTTGATGTTTATGCATGATATTGGCAGTTTGATTGTAAAGTTATTTTGCGCTGCAATGGTCTAATATAATAATAAAGTAAATAACCTCAGAACATACTTTATGACCATGAAAAACAACATCGTTCATAAAACAATGGCAGAAGTAGACAACAACATCACCAGTAATATAAATTTTAATCCAAAGGACCATTAAATAACCAGCTACAATAAAGTAAGCCTGGAATAACAAAGAATACATGGAATACATCCGTCAATACATATTAACAAACAGGCGACCTACAAATTGATAAAAATTAGAAATATTTACGCAGAAACTGAAGGTTTCAAGATCGAGGTGTAAAAACAAGTATATATAGTAAATAAGCTTGAAATCAGGAATGTTTTCCGATCTCGTGATCACTGTCGTATGAAATAAGATGTTGACAGGAAGTGAGGATCTCAAATTAAATACTATATTTATATTGCTGTCAAATACGATAATTTACTATATACCCAACCTGTAAATCTGTAAATAACAAATGTAAAAGCTGTCTACGTAGGTTACCTAAGTGTAAACCTACAAGGATGATGAAATAAATATGATAAATTAGCTGTTAGAACAATAACAAATAACGGCGGTAAAATACAAGGAATATAACAATATTGGAACCGTACAAAAGACAAACTTCATAAGTCAAAAGTCAAAACCCTATTTTATCTGCTATCTGCTTCTGGGTTCCAGCCCGGAAACCCAGAAGCAGATAGCATGGACCACGACCGCGGAAGTCTACGTACCAAATTTACCTATTTTATCTGTATTGTACGTGAAACATGTGTACATAATAAACATGCTCTGCATACGTCTGTTTCTATTTTTCAACGATTTCTTGACAAGACGTAGCGCGTAACTCTATTAGAAAAACGTTTGCGCCCTTTCTTTATTCAACACACGTGACTACCGATGCATTAGACAAATGCCGGTATATATTCGTATTTTGCAACGTTGTTGATACACCGGCTAACTTTCGTGGTTTAAACAATAGTAGTAATGTAGTATAATTTCTATTGAATTCGTTCGCCGATCGTTCTAGGTCGTCCTTTTCCTGCATTGCGATTACCAATGGTTGTTATTTTACAAATAAACTTATTATCAGACGGTAATTTTGATGTGGCAAGAGGTTGTATATCAACCTTCAGTGATCAAGTGAACCAACCACAGGCTCCATCAAAATTACCTTCAAGATGACTTCCCGGTCAAAGGAGTACAACACGTTTCACAAGATATACAGTAAAGTTAAGTTATTAAATGCAGACATTAATTTCTTGAAACGCTGTAAAAATGGTAATGTTTTTCCAAAATTTAGCAAAATAAAAGCAACATCAAATAGTAGAATGAATGAGAAAGTCATTACATTTGCGGAAATGAAATGGTTAACACTTGAAATGAAATATCTGCACAGTAAAAGAAGTAGATTAGAACTAGAATTTATTATCAGACGGTCTAACGAAAATAATTTTTTTATTCGTTTTATGTTTATGAAATCAAAGAGATGTTGTCCCCAAATGAAGGGATCTTGATACAATTTGTATAAAATATTGAAGAGTATACCATACACGTTTTTGGAAGTAACAATACTCTATTTTCATCTTTATAAACAAATGGTGTAGAGTAGTTTCTACGGTATTGTGCAAATTAATGGAATCAAACACAATATAACTAAGAAAACCGTTTATTTGTCATATAATCATGATGAGATGGTATAAAATTATATATTACCAGTAATTTAGTAAGAGATATGCCCTCCTTTCGCTGCGATGACAGCCTGAACTCTTTTTGGCATGGAATCTATTAATTTTTGACAGTTTTCCTATATTTTCTCGTCCCGAAACCACACCTGAATTACTGCTTCTATCAATTTTGTCTTCATTATACAGTCCATTTTATGTAACCTAGCCTTACAAATGACCCACAGATTTTCAATTGGGTTTAAGTCAGGAGAATTGCCAGGCCAGTTGAGGAGAGTTATTCCTTTTTCCTTGAAATATTTGACCATAACCTTCGATTTGTGGCATGGAGCTAAGTCCTGTTGGAAAATTGCACCTCCGTTTGGCTCACATTTCTTTAGATCTTTTCCCAAATACTTATCCAGTAGCTCTTTATATTTCTGGCTGTTCATCATGCCTTCTATAGGCACCAGCGATTTAGTCGCCATGTACGAAAGACATCCCCAAAACATCTTCTTTACAGGATGTTTGACAGTCTGATCGATATGAGCTGCAGTGAGTTTTTCATCTCCAGTTTTTCTCATGACTTTTGATCGCTGCCCCTGCACCAAAAAATGGGACTCGTCTAAGAACAACACCTTTCTCTAGTCTTCCTTATTCCATCCGGAATATTTCTTGGCCCAAATAAGCCTCTGCTTCATCATTCGTTGAGTGAGGAGTTGCTTCTTCTGTGGTCGAATGGCTTTTCTTCTCCTACGAACTGTCGAGTCATGCACTTTCACTCTTTTTGTAGTTCAAAACTAGTTTTTCTTGGGTTCAGCTTGCTATTTCTGACCAAAAAAGTGATATCCCGAGGTGTCATCTTCTTCTTTCTCCCACATTTTCCCGCTCGTTTCACTTCAACTATTCCGGTATTCTTTTTTTGCTTAAGGATCTTGCTTACTGCTCGTTGACTAACACCACATTCCTGAGTAATATCTCTCTGTGTCATTGAAGTGTGCTCATTTAATGTCACAATCTTCTCACGTTTTCTGGCCGTGATATCCATATCGCGAACATCCGGTAAAAGCACGATATAAATCAAATTTTGAACTTTGAAAGAGTGTATGTGAACAAACTCTCTAAAACGCACTGAATAACTGTGCAATGTGTTCCCAGTGATATAGGTTATATTTTTTGACATGAAACTACTGTCAGAACTGACCTAACAATGTTGCCACATACAGAAAATTAAAAAAATAGTCATGATTCCATTAATTTGCACAATACTGTATTTGCGTGACGATAGTACTATCACAGTGTAGTATGAACGGATGTTGGTTTTACTGAGGCGATAGTAGTTAATGTTAATCTATGTACTAGTTTATCTTTTTCCTGTAATGCAAAATTAGAACATTATATCTTGGTTATACGTAAACACGTGGAGTTTTTCTCACATTTACAAATAAAGATTTGAAGAAATTACTACAACTACTCGCTGTACTATGTAATGTACTATGTTTGATATTTTCATTAAGAAACAGTAAAGAACCTGTGGTTTTCCGTAAACACATATCTAATTCATTTCTTACATCATCGGAAATCCGTCTTTCTGTATTTAAAAGGTTAAATGTCAATACATTTTTATCTTGCTGCAAACGCATCATTTCAATATCACAAAGTCATACTTTTACATTAAAAATATTCCTCTCTAATTATGCAATCACAACTATGATTAATGTTTATGTGGCTTGTGTACTTTTTTAATAATGCAAACACAATAGGTTATGTATAAGTTTGGGCGCGAGTTGTATTAAAATTAGGTAACTAAAATTGATATTTCTGCAAATGTTAAATTAATCTAATTTAATATATTTAATGTTACCCATTACATTATCGGTAATACGAGGTTTGATCAAAAGGAAAGGTGAACTTTGAATTTTCGCGCGCTGTGTACATTCGATTATCGAAATTTTTTTTTGTTATGTTAGTACACATGTGTTGGTCATATGTTGACATTATCAGCCAATTTGGATTAGTAGTTTGTTGTTGACAACTGAAAAGATTAGTCACGTTTGTGTGTGTTCTTCGATTTTTGACTTTTGAAAAAAAACGGATCAAAAATATGTATTAAATTTTGCGTTAAAAATGGAATTAAGTGCTCCAAGGTACTTGAAATGTCGACTGTGGCATTCGGCGAGTCCACTTTGTCTCGAAAAAGTGCTTATAAGTGGTAGAAGCGCTTTACAGAAGGCCGAGAAAATGCACGCCAAGTTCGATCAAATGTGAAGGTTTTGCTCACTATTTTCTTCGATTACAATGGCGTGGTGCATCATGAGTTCTTGTCAACAGGTCGTACGGTTAATAAGGAATACCACAAGGAAGTTATGCGACGTTTACGTGAAGCAATACGGCTCAAACGATCGGAATTGTGGAAAAGAAAATCATGGATTCTGCATTTCGATAATGCACCAGCTCACACATCAATGCTTGTTCGTGATTATTTGGCCAAAAACAACACCCTAATCATGCCTCAATCACTGTATTTATCGGATTCGGCTCCCTGCGACTTTTTCCTATTCCCAAAACTGAAGAGACCAATGAAAGGAAAGTGTTTTGCCATAATTGATGAGATAAAATCAGAATCGAAGAACGAGCTGATGGCCATACCGAAAAGGGCATTTCAGAAGTGCTTCGAGGATTGGAAGAAGCGCTGGCATAAGTGCATTATATCTGAATTGTATTACTTTGAAGGGAACAAAATGGGTATTGATGAATAAATAAATACTTTTCAAAAAAATTCAAAATTCACCTTTTCTGTTGAACAAACCTCGTATATTCAAGGGATTCTACTATTAAATACTTTCAATGGCATTATGAATGAATATCGTAATAAAATTTCATTTTAACACAATTTTCTCGTAAAATATGTCCTTCAAATACTTCCTAGAACAGACTGAATGGCGTCTATTAGAGTAGAAAAATAGGAAAACGTAATTTCTCATACAAGTAGCGTTTAATATCTTCATCGTGATATATCCTCTTATATCGTAGGCGTAGAAATGATTGTTCTTTTCCATTGTTTTCGATTTGATGTCATTTTCCTTGCTCGAGTCGATATAATAATACCTTTATCTACTATTGTTGTGCTTATTTCCACGTTTCATCTAGCTCTATATCTTCACCTGACCTATTTTCCTAGAAGTTTAATTTCCCAGACGATTTTCATCCGTTCGTTTTCTTACTTTTCGGAGACATGCCCGAATCGCCAGAATTATTGTGTTTCTATTTTATTAAGCATACTTTTCATCTTTAATTGTGTGATTTCTTCGTTTCTTATTTTATTTTATTTCGTTACACCCTCTATTGTTCTGAAGATTTTCATTTCATCAACTTCTATTACTTTTCAGGTTGTTTGTAAGTATCCATGGTATTGCAAATGCGATTCATACATTTTTTCTTTTACTTGTTTCTATTTTGTGGAAACAGATGCTTTTTAATGTTCTATAGATTATATGAATATTGGTTATTCTGTTAGTTTAATACATTTTTACAAGCAAAATCGATCGCTCGCTACAGAAATACAGAATCCCGCAAAATGAACAACTCATTTTTGTTTATCTTTGTTTATCTTATAAACATTTGTTAACTTGAACAACAAAACAAAGGAACAAGTATTCTTAAATTGGAAAAATTAACGTTTTGTTATGCTCTGAATATAGCACGTCGCAAATAACCGACATTCTCTATAATGTGTTTTTCTGACTGGATTGTATATTTTCGCGAAACATTTTGAAGAACGTGCCGAGAAATACATAGTATATATCTCATTTGTAATATACATTTTCGGCTCTTTTAGATTTCTGGGTTTATTCGGAAACGCTTTAAGTTTTAAATAGCCCCAGAGAAAATAATCTGGTGCTGAAGCATCTGGAGATCTTAGACAAAAAAAGTACTATTCTTGGAAATTACCTGCTTGGAAAAAACTATTTCAAAAGTAAATCCTTATTCTCGCCATATGATTTGTTACGCTATCCCGATGAAACCAGTAATATCCAATTTCGTTTTGAATTTGCGGAAAAGAGAATGCGGAAACTGTTAGTGTTTAATCTGATTCGTAGACTTCCGCGGTCGTTGCCTATACTTTCTTCATCTTGGTTTCCGTGCTAGAACCGCGTCTTCGTCAATACTGGCATCGACGTTTCATCATCACTTGTATGGGACTTCTTCAGAGCTTAACAGTCGTGTCGAAGCCACCCACTCAGTTTCTGCGACTGCTAAGCCTTGAAGATGTCCCATACATGTGCTGATGAAACGTCGGTGCCAGTATTACCGCAGAATTATCTACTCTAAATTGTGCAAGCTTGTTGAAATAGTACAAGCAACATATTTACAACTTTAGCTGTATTAATTGCTGTTATATGCCAAAATACAAATTTACACTTCACGAAAAAGCGCTTTTATTACATCGTTTGAAATGACAACCTTACACATGATATACTTTACGATAATTACCACAAATTTACAAGCAATGAAGTCTGTATTTTTCAATGGTTAGATCGAAACTTGAATATGCGATTTTGGTATGGTATCCTTACTATCATGTCCATAAGAACATCTTGGAAGCTGTGCAATGATAGTTTTTAAAATATCTCTCCTTTCGAGTTGATGGCTTTTATCCAGAACAAGGTATTGACCGGCTGGAAGTGCTTCAACGGTTTGGTGTCATCTCGCTAGAAGACAGACGCATTTCTACTGGCTTAATATTTTATATAAACTTTTACATAACGACGTCGATTGTCCTTCACTCCTTCAAGAGAATTTTCACATTCCTCGATTGTCAGGTCGTTATCACAGTACATTTTTCTGTCCACTTTCTAGAATTAATGTAGTATTAAAGTCACCTCTATATGTAATGTGCAGTAATTTTAAAAAAATATTTTGTGCAGGAGACATTCATAATGATTCCATGGGAGCTTTACTCAAACTAGCAATTGAGGGAAAGTTGGGGAAATTGCTGAGTTATTATTTTTTCTCTGCTTGTTCTTGTACTTTTATATATATTTTTTTCTTTGGTCAGATACTTACATGTAAAGAATTATTATGTTCAGTTATGATTTAGGATATTTTATATTTGCTTTCTGTTCTTCTTGAACACATTTGTGTGTATGTATGATTGGTTTTGTCCTATTAATGGAAGAAATTCTGTTGGGCAAAATATAAATATAAATAAATAAATAAAAAAAATAAAATAAAAGAATGGACTACGTGACAAATCGAAAATAAACATGTGATTTTCTGTTTGTCATTAATTACAATGATGTGCATATTTCTGTGGCATATAATTGTTGTATTACATGACTGAACTACACGTAGCTATTTTTTGTTCATATGCACAGTGAGTACTTGCAATTAATCTCTCCATCAGATTATATATCTAAATCTTTGACATGTTGTCGAAATAGTGAATAATTTCAATTGTCTAATTTATGAATAATCACAGTCTCCCTCTCTCGTCCAACAAAAAAATGTATTGAACGACAAAGCGAGAGCGCGTCTATCTTGCATGTCGATAACTAAGTCACCAGAGCGTATAGGCAGACGCTTGCGTCACGGCTATTTGCCAATTAAAAGAATGTTAAAAGGAATCATTCTAATATTAATAACACCCTGTCTACTACGTATGTTTCACATATATCTGTCAAACATATGTAGTAGACGTCCAATTTATGTTCATCAAGTAATAATAAGTAAAGCTTTTCATTTTTTTAAATATCTTTAATTCTTGACTACCCATATTTGTTATCTTTGTCATTTTCTACGTAAAAACGACTTTAGTTAAGACATATAAAAGAAAAGAAATTATAAAAAAAAATGAAGGGTAAAGAGACCTCTGTCATTTATTATTTACGAAGATAATTTACATTATCTTTAAGACTATATAATATGCTTAAAATTTTGTTACAAGAAAATTATATCTCTTTCGTTTCTGAGACATTTACGAAAATTGAAATGTCGTGTATAATTTTGGAGGGAGCTGTACTCCGCGATTGAGGAACTTAGTCGCTGAAAAAATATATTTTGGTTCTTTTACGAAAGCACTTTTTTAATCTTTAAAATTTCATTGGACACTGAATTTTTGGGTTGCTGGTGTTTGCTTGTAAGTATTTACGTAGCTTAAAAAGCATAATATTATTTCGTTTGTATGATACAAGCACGTAACGTAATTATTTATTAAATAAAAGGAAAGAAAACTACGAAATTAAAAAAATATGTTTTATAGTTATCTAATGTTTTAGGTTATGAATGATAGATTACAATAAATACTACGAATATATACATATTTACATGGAGGAAATATAAATCCTGTCAGCTCGTGCTTATTATTTCCCAATTACTTGAGCGACAGCCACAACTCCTTGTACAACTGGTAATGCTTCTTTTGTTTTTTCAAAAATTTTCTTTACTCTCTTTTCCTGTAAAAAAAAACAAACAATGTAATTGAATTAAATACGAATTAATATATGTTAACTTACAAATTTCCTCCATCTTTTAGATCCAGCATCCACCTCTCCCGTAAACGCAGCTAATACCATCAAAACAAAAACAAAGATAATGCTTAACTTCATTTTGGTGTTATGTTACGGTGTAAACGTATATGACTGAGGTTACAAGAACGAATGAAGTGTACACTATCGGGTTCAGCGTTATATGTATATATACCGTGTTTAAAATTTTGGGTAATCCCAGTATTAATCATGTTAGGGGCATCTTTATAATTTCTTTCTTGTAGAAATTCCAAAGCTTCTCTCTCTTGGTTACCAGTTCATCGCCTTTGTGATGTAAAGAACCGTGTTGTAGTTCGTTTCAAAACCCTTTTTATTCCCAGTATCCGAAATGCATTTGTTCATTGTGTTGTCAGAATATGGTAATTGCATGTTAGAATTAAATATTTGTATTTCTTTTTTTAAAATTAAATAAATTGGGGGAAAATCATTCAATAAAACAATCTCAACATTTATTTCGTCGAGAGAAAGTACCTTAACTTAATGTATATTTGAATGGAACAGCTACTTATATAGTAATTTAATATCCAAGTTCTAAAATAAATTATTTTGTTTTTGAAAATATTCTTGTTTATATATAATTTGAATGCAGAGTAATTTTATTTGTAAGAAACAGTTACAATGTTACTATATATTAAAATTAAGTGACTTGTTATTGAACAAATCGCTTTATAAAAATTAAGTTTGTAGTACTTTTTTGTAGAGAAAATGAATTGGTCTATTTCACATACGTATCAAAAGCATTAAAAGTATGTATATATACCAGGTCTACCTAAAAGTCATTAACGATCTTTTAAAAAAAGCTACATAATTTTCAAGAAAATTGAAAAATGTATTTATCCAAAGTGTTGGCCATTTGATTCTGCACATCTTGCCCATCTTTCAGGCAATTTATGGATGCCATCCCAAAAAAAACTGTTTATCCTTTGAGCAAAACCATTCATCGAGCCATTTTTCTTCGAAATTGGCGAGTGTTGCTATGCAAGCGTGTGTCCCATTGATACGAAGGTGATAGTCGAACGGGGCAAGGTCTGGAGAGTACAACGGGTGCGATATTATGTCCCATCCAAGTACTTCCTTGACGGGTTTTGCTGAATAAGACGGGCGCGTTCTGTAAAATAACTTTCCCGTGTCTTCGGGCCTATTCTGGACGTTCTTCTATCAATGCATGGTTCAAATTGATAATTTGTTGTCGGTAGTGATCAGTGTTAACCGTTTCACTAGGTTTCAACAGTTCGTAATACACCACGGTGCTCTGGTCTCACCAAACACAGAGCGTTGTCTTGCGACCAAAACGATTTGGCTTTGGAGTCGATGGGTCGGCTTCGCCAGGTGATAATTGTGTTTTTTTGCGCTTAGAGTTTTCGAAATAAATCCATTTTTCATCACCCGTCCACTATTCGATGCAGAAATGACTTCAGATCATATCTTTGAAGCAGCATTTCACAGACGATTTTTCGATTTTCCATTTGCCTGTCATTCAGTTGATGTGACACCAATTTTTCTATCTTTTGGATTTTTCCCATTGCTCGTAATCGGTCGCTAATCGTTTTTTTGAGCCACATTTAATGCTTCTGCCAATTGTTTTTGAGTTTATATTGGGTCTTCATTCAATAACTCCTGCAGTTTGGCATCTTTAAACTTTTTCGGTCTACCAGAACGCTCTATGCCTTGTACATCGAAATCACCACTTTTGAAATGTCGAAATCACGCCCCACATGTTTTTATGATTGGAGCTTGCTCACCGAAAATTTCTACCAACAAACGATGATTTTCGGCGGCTTTTTCCTTTTGATTAAATAAGAAAAGTAATGCTTGCCGCAAATGCACTTTTTCAGGCACGAAGCTCGACATTTTCAGAGTTATGAATCTATGACGGCGTTAGTTTCGCAAAATACAACATGTATGGCTTCGAAGCTTGATGTCAGTAGAATAAAATGACATATGTATGTGTCAAATCATAACATAGCATAATTAAGCCTAACGACATCTGTTAGAAAAAACAGTAATGGGCGGAATGCGCCCAAACAGTGCTACTGCATTCCCAGAAGTTATCAATAGCTGTAATTGCAAAAAAAAAATGTTCGCGATGTGCAGTCCGTACAACCATTAGTCGCTATTAGGAGAAAACCCTGTACCTCGATTAGAGAAGACAGAATTTTACAAAGACTGGCTCTCAGTGATAGGAAAAAATCGTTGAAACAGCTCGCCAGTGAGCTGAAACAGCGTTATCGCGTTCGGCGTAGGCAAGGGGAAGCTTATGAACCACAATATATCGTTCCCACAGTAAAATTTGGAGGTGGTTGTATCATGGTTTGGGGTTGTATGTCTGCATATGGTGTTGGAGAAGTGTACCTGTGCGATGGACGGATGAATAGCCAACGCTATTTAGCCATGTTGCAGGAAGTATTAGAACTGTCTGTGCTAAAACTATTTGACCAGGATATTCCACAATACATTTTTCAGCAAGATAATGCGCCCTGCCACAAATCGGGAGCTGTAATGCGTTGGTTCGAGGAAAATACAGTGGAGGTATTGGATTGGCCACCACAAAGTCCCGATTTCTCGCCCATTGAAAATTTGTGGCGTATCTTAAAAACTAAGATCACGGAACATAAATGCCTGTCAAAAGCAGAATTATCAACAAAAATTCGCGAAATATGGGCTGCAATACCACCGGCAGAGTGTTACAATTTAGTAGCAAGTATGCCTCGACGAGTGCGAGCTGTCATTAAGGCTAAGGCCGGAGCGACAAAATATTGATAAATTGTACTATATTACTAAATAACACTTTGTACATAATTTTCACAACAGTTTTATTTTCCTCACCTCTCTTTTGTCTAAACTATATAAACTATATATGTATGTATGTACATAAATTCGTAAGGTGTCTAATACATTTGAGCATGGTTGTATATTCAATCATTCGATAAGATTAGAGGACATGTTGGTTCTGTCTGTGCGAATAATTTTTGTAGCGATACATAAATCGGTAATTTTTAAGAAATCGAAAAAGTAACACAGAGGAACAAGAAAATTGTCAACTACCACGTCTGCTAAGATAATATTTTAATCAAACCAATTTAGTATATTAAAGAACAAGAATTATGAGATACGTTTCATAATACGGTACACAACGACCGGAGACCTATAGGTCAAGTACGATAAGTGTGTCATGACACAAGTTCTTTGTACTATTTTTTGTAATTTGTTTTTTCTTATCTTCTATGCATTTAAACTAGGGAAATTTCTTATTGTGCATCGAATTTTTAATCAACAATGAGATGTTATGTGTTTGCTGGAATATTTTACCGATAATCATTGTATTTGGTAGTTAAGCGAGCCCACTGCATAATTTTAGAATTAAAAAAAAAATAAAGTCCAAGCGCTTGAACTCTGAAACGTATATTTTTATATTAAAGAAAACGTAACATGGGGCTGGTGTTATTACACGACGCACGACAAGAGAAGAGGGCCCGATAGATCGAGTGCAATAAGTGTTTTATGATACAAGTTCTTTATATTTGCTAATTTCCTTCTTTTGTTACTTTATCTCAACAAATAGTAAATCCAAACTTTGGGAATTTTCGCAATAGTTAAAAATACATGACGATATTTGTCAATTTAAAATTTAAATTACAATATAATTGTACGGGCGCAATCTGTCGAATGGGAGAGGGTCTTTATTATCAAAAAAAAAAAAAAATACTGCCTGTGATCTATGATCTGGTGCCAATGGATAATTGTCGTCAAATCTCCCGTGATAGGGCAATACTGACATTTACGAGGGTGGTCCCATAAGTACCCGGCCTGACTTAGAGCTGGCGGTAGTAGTTTGAAAAATATCACTGTATTAGAAAGTACACAATCTATAAAGCATATGTTTCAAGTTTGAAGACGCCACGTTGTTTAGTATTTGTTTGGTAGCCATCAATAGTGAACGTTTTCAGTGAATTTGTAAAAATGGAGGAAATTGGTCATCGTTACGTGATACAATACTTTTATTTAAAAGGTCTCAGCCCAACCGATATAAAAGCTGAACTGGATTCTAGTCTGGGTGAGTTTGCTCCTTCGTTTGCAACAGTGAAATATTGGGTAGTAGAGTTTGAACGAGGCCGTACGAGCTGCCAAGACGAGTATCGCAGTGATCGACCAAATGAGGTCACGACTTCAGAAACGGTGAAGACAGTCCACAAAGTGGTACTGAATGATGGTCGACTGAAAGCACACGAGCTAGCAGACATAAGCATTTCAAAAAGTGTGGTATATTGCATATCTGAAAATTTGGACATAGAAAGCTGTGTGCAAGATGGGTGCCCCGTTTGCTCACACTCGAACAAAAACAGTGTCGTGAAGATGTTTCAATTGAGTGTTTAGCGAAGTTTTACGGCAACAAAGCAGAATTTTTGCGCCGTTTCATAACCATGGATGAAACATGGATCCATCACTTCACACCAGGGACGAAAGAACAATCGAAACAATGGACTCAAAAGGGAGAACCGGCTCCAAAGAAGGCGAAGATCGTTTCATCTGCAGGCAAGGTCATGGCATCGGTTTTTTGGGATGCGCGTGGGATAATTTACATTGACTTTCTTGAAAAATGAAAAACTATCAACGGCGAGTATTATGCGAACTTATTGCAACGTTTGAGCTAAGAAATCAAGCAAACACGGCCGCATTTGGCTAAAAAGAAAATGTTGTTTCATCAAGACAATGCACTAGCTCACAAATCCGTTATTGCAATGGCCAAAATTAATGAATTAAAGTTTGAATTGTTACCCCATGCACCCCATTCGCCAGATTTAGCCCCTTCGGATTATTTTCTGTTCCCAAAGTTGAAAAAATAGCTTAGTGGTCAAAGATTTTCCAACGATGAAGAAGTGATGTCGACAGTTAATGGCAATTTTGAGGAGCAAAACAGTTTTTATTTTAAAAAGGGTATCGAACTTATTGAACATCGCTGGGAAAAGCGTATAGAGCTGAAAGGAGATTATGTTGAAAAATAAAGATATTTTTTGCCAAAATTTTTGTTTTCTTTGTTGGGTCGGGTACTTCTGGGACCACCCCCGTACATGTGTTTATGTATAATAGTTGCTACAGTATGTGTTTCTCAATAAGAACTTATTTAAAATTGGTAGCGACTTGCATGGTTATGAAACCAGAACCAAGGACAACTTAGTTATTGCGGCACATACGTTCACGGGTTATAAAAGATTCCCTTATGCATATGGGTGGTTGTTTATACAACTTTGTTCCGGATACTGTAAAGACGTCAGCAATTACCAAATTTTCAAAAAAAAATTAAAGTTTTAATATAAAAGGTTTATTACACTCTGGGAGAATTCTTTTCAGACCATTAGTTACCGATTTTTTTTAAAAATTGTAATTTAATTGTATTTTTTGTTTTATTTTTGACAATTTTGCACTTTTGCATTTTTATTTACACACTATGGTTTCTTTTATGATGTTTCACATTCATGTAAATGGCTAACGTGATTAATAAAATATAATTATTAGGTGCGCAACTAAGTTCTCGCTGTTTTTTTGATGAAAATGTAACTTTATTGTGAAAAAATGTTTACAAATGAATCATTCAAAATATTGCCCATCGCTAGCGACGATTTTTTCCCATCTTTCTGGCAAAGGTCGAATACCGTCACGGTAGAAGTGCTCGTCTTTTGAGGCTATCCACGAATCAAGCCATTTTGAGATGTCTTCATATGAGCGGAACTGCTGATTAGCCAGACCATATGCCATCGAACGGAACAAGTAGTAATCGAACGGCGCGCTATCTGGGGAATATGGCGGGTGGGGTAGGACCTCCCATTTGAGCGTTTCTAAGTAGGTTTTAACGGGTTTGGCAACGTGAGGCCGAGTGTTGTCATGCTGTAGAATCACTTTTTCATGCCTCTGCTCGTACTGTGGCCGCTTTTCGCGCAGTGCTCGGCTTAATCGCATCAATTGAGTTCGATACCGTTCCCCAGTGATGGTTTCGTCCGATTTCAACAGCTCATAATAAATAACACCGCCCTGGTTCCACCAAATACACAGCAAAACCTTCGCAGCGTGAATATTCGGCCGAACCGACGACGTGGAAGCATGACCGGGCAGTCTCCATGATTTTGTTTTCTTTGGGTTGCTGTAATGAATCCATTTTTCATCACTCGCAACGATGTGATGAAGAAAATCCTTCCTTTCTTACCGCTGGAGCAGTTGTTCAAAGGCGAAAAAACGACGCAAATCATAAGGAACCCAAGTTCCTTGTTTTTGAACCATTCCCAACGCATGCAATCGCTGGGAAATGGCTTGGCGGGTAACTCCTAATGCTGAAGCAAGCTCTTTCTGCGTTTGGCACGGATCCTCATCGAGCAATGCCCCCAATTCAGCGTCTTATTATTATTTAGCACCAAATCAGAGATTTTCACCCAACCAAAAGTATATGGCACAAAAACAAAATCACTAATGTGTGAAAGCGGTTTGTTTACCATATGTCTAAGCTTGGTTCATGACGTTTTGGTTATGTCACAATCGACCAGCACTTACTACTGGATCCATCTCTTGAAAAACAGCGAGAACTTAGTTGCGCACCTAATATATATTCATCATAATTTACTATTTGCGATGTTCTATTCAAAAAAATTAAAAAAATGTAGGATTGTTCGATATTTGACACGCTATATTTATAAGTAAATGTTGACGTTTAGTATTGTAATACTATCCATCTTCCGTTCGGAGAATTTTCTAATAATAATAGAAAATTAAACAAATTCCAAATCTCTGCTTCTGGGTTTCCGGGCTGGAACCGCGTCACTAGTATATCTGCCGACGACCACGACCGCGGAAGTTTACGTACCAAATTATATTCCAAATCTGTTTCCATAATGGTTAAACCGAGTTTTTTTACAAATTTTATCACATTTATTCTTGGCACATTTAATATCTAGCCACTACGTTTATTTATAGCAAAATAATTCTTTTGAAACATAGATAGTTGTAGTATTTTAAATATTACGAAATACGTAACATAAGATCATATCAAATATATACACTGCGTACACATTTCACTGGAGGAGCCCTCGTGTTAGCAATGAAATTAAAACATTAAATAAGGAGTTTATTTTGATTTACAAAATCAATTGTAATTCTATATAATTAGGGCATAAATAAATCTATTGTCAGTTTTGTAAGTACAAACAGAAATTTAACAAATAAAATATTTTATGTAAAGCATAAATACAGACACATACACAATCTAAAATAGGCTGTGTTTGCAATTTTATTTTGTGTACAATATTATAAAATTGTTTATTTCTTCCTTCCTTTAAATAGTTCCTTGTATTCTTTTATTATAGGTAAAATTTCTTTGGCTACATTAATTACTCGACGACCTGCTTTTTCCTGCAAATTACCAAGAATTAAAACACAAAGATAGTATTGGCTGTGAGTATTAAAATTTATTGCGGTTTTACAAAAATGCGTTAAGGTAATTTTGATGGAACCTGCGGTTGATTAACTCAATCACTTAAGGTATATAAGGATATATAACCCCTTTCCAAATTAATTTTCGTATTCTGTATACATATTTCGACAACTAAGTTGTCACTCTCAGCAGATAACGCAGGTCAACCATTAGAAAACTTTTTTGTATAAATTTGGCTCCCCTTTATGTTTTTTGATGTGCTGAATCCGAAAATGAACTTTAAAATACCACAGGATGTAAAGTTTCCTCGCATGTTTACTTTACGTTATTTATGTATTGTAAGCGTATAAATAATACCTTGGTCTTTACACATAATTAGTAGTAAATACTCAAAGTGCACGTTTGAGTATCTGCGTGACTAATACAAAGAAAATCACGAAGGCATATACTTTCTAATCGGTAGGTGCATTTTTTACAATCACATTTAAATTTTTTCCCTGACAATCTTGGAGCTATAAGTGAGGAACAAGGGGAGCGTTTCCACCAAGATATAAAGGAGATGGAGAAACTGTATCAGGGTCGTTGGAATGCCAACATGATGGGAGATTACTGTTGGACCCTTCTACGAGCAACTCTAGAAGCATCATACGAAAGGAAAAGCTACACTCGAACTTTTACCGTGAAGAGGAAATACAAAACTTTAGATCATATGTGGGCAATAACCGGCCCGTTGTAAAATTTGATCCGGCCCGTGAGACATTGTCATACTATTTCATGTCTGATATCTAGCGCTAAAAATTATTAACACTACTTTAAAACACTATTTTTAAACGCGGCCCGCGAACGTATTTGCGCATTAAAGTTTGGCCTACAACATGTCAAAGGTTGCCCATACCTGCTGTAGATTAATAAGTAAAAAACTATCGTACCCAACAAAAGATAAAGATTGCGAAAAATTGATACGTGGTAGAAAAAAATTGATGGAAAATTTGGATTCAGGACATCAAAATACATAAGAAAACTTTAAAAAAATATTTATTGCTTGGTCTGTGTAATTAAACAGTGTGGCACCTGGAAAACTGCGGTAAAAACTCGGACGAAACAAATTCCGTACACGATCTGTACCGTCGAATGCCAAAACGCACACTGGAAATGTGCGTTTAGTTGTCGAAATACGTATACAGAATACGAAAATTAATGTGGAAAGGGGTTATATATCAATCTTAAGTTATTGAAAAGAATTGATATTTGTCAAAGATGTTTGATGTTAACTGGCTGGTTCTCAGAATTGGTGTTATTTTTAAAAATTTGAAATTTCTGTTGTAGTAACATATTCTAATAAAATATTAGCAACAATTAACAAAACTAATATTTATAAATTAAAAATAGTGTTTACTTACAATTTTCCTAAATCCCTTCCACCTAGCCTCGGTTTGCCCAGTTAGTGCCGATATTGTAAGTAATAGAAATATAAAAAGTACGTGTATTCTCATTATGTTTTAGATTAATAGTGGAAATGCTATCGAATTAAACTATATACATAGACTGCGGCTATGATCTAGTCATTTAAAGTGTGTTTTCTTCTTATATACGTGTAGATAGCAGTATCTTTTTTTGTAGGGAAGAACCGGTACTGGTTTATCATGGAAATTTGGTACCAAAAACGACAGCAGTAATCGCGATTCGCATTGTAAAATTATTAATCGTAGAGCCACAAACACGATTTTTCAAAGAGATGTGTCGTGGTTAATTTGTTTATAATATTTAAAGTGACATTAAGAAATGATATGATATTTTAAATGTGTTGACACATTTAAAAACAGTGTTCGCGACCGCAAAATGTTAACACAATTATTTGCATTGTTTTGTGTATATAAATTGTCTTGTACGCATTATATAAATATTGAAGGAACTCCTTACAAAATCGTCAAAACTCTTCTTCACATATTAACATAAAAGTTATACATTTTAGTATGAATCATTAAAATTTTGCTCAAACTTAGTAATCGCTATTATAATCTTGGGAAATTTCTTATTATGTATCGAATTTTTAATCAATAACAAGATGTTACCTGTTTGCTGGAATTTTTTAACGATAATTACTGTATCTGGTAAGCAAATTGGCCCCACCTTACAATTTTAGAGTTTTAACAAAATAAAATCCAAGCACATGAAATCTAGAACGCATACTTCTATATTACACATGCTGATATAGAATTGAACACATATTGGTACACAACTATAAAATGTATTTGTTTCAACATTTGGTTAAACTTCCCTAACTTGAACGACCACTTGAATTCGCTTAGGTATGGTGTTGATATACGGTTTTACGATAGGTAATCGCATAGAGGATTTCGGCTTATTTCTGATAAATTTTGCACCAGGATGTTCGCCGTCATCTATGTTCGTACAACCGTCTTTAAATCGCTTATACCACTCATATACACTCGCGCATCACCATATACTTCTACTCACCAAATTAAAGTTTTAATAAACGATTTTATATAGTTTAAAAAAGAACTTGATATTTGGTCTTTGTTCGAAATGCATTTTGTCGACCAATGCCAAATACACACTGTTACTTTATGCGCAATTTCTCTGCTTCTAGTGATGCAAATGTTACGATATTTTGACATAACACTGGTGAAACATCTACCTTACCGACGCATATTTTTTTTAATAGATGGCGCCACTAAGAATTACTATTTTATTTCTCTGCGACAGACTGTGTATATGTAATATTCATTTTTGTAACGAGTGCTGAATAAATGTGTTTTATTTACTTTTAAAATTGGACCATACACTGCAAATAATCTGTTATTCTGAACAGAGGATGAAGACACCTGATACTTCAAATTCAGCAGTATTCAAATTACTTCCTTTTGTACAATAAATACTCACTCAGTACTGGTATAACACAACTAAGAAGATGCAACAAATTACGGTAGTACATTATCAAATTAGTTGCTCTTTTACAATCTTTTTTTGTACATACTTGATGTCATCAGCAACTACACCAAAAAAGACAGCAATTATTTGAGTTGAATTTCAGATACATCAATATTAATATTTAATGTTATATGGTATATGACAACCACGTAGCACTAGCATAGAAGATAGGATGTGACACAATGCTAAACGCCTTAATTGGTTTTAAGGGACACAAACTGCCACCTTCTATACTAAATAATATCTATACAATGTATTCAAAAAAAACGTTCTGTTTTTTAGAGAAGGACGTTGCTTTTCGTGAAGAATAAGAACTTGATCAGACACTGTACATGATACGAGACCAGTAAGAATAGAAAGACCAAGGGGAAAGCGTATGTCAGATGAAAATTAGAGAAGTAATCGAGAAAGGATAAGTTCGATTAAATAGTAAATCGACACATTATAGGAATAAATTCGCCAGACAAACCCAATCAGTCAATTGACAAATGCCATGAGATGAAATGTAACTAATTATAATTTGTTTCAGTAGTCGAAAGCGAATCAAATTCAAAATTAGATAAATTGGCAACAACAGTTCCAATATTTCGTCAAATTTCGTCAGAAAATATTTGTTAAATTTAATGGTGTCTTCTGGTACGTAGACTTCCGCAGTCGTGGCCCATACTATCTTCTTTTGGGTCTCCGGGCTGGAACCGCGTCACTGGTATAACTGCCGACGGTTCGTACCCACTATGTATTGGGAACAGTTCAGGACTGGCTAGCACATAATAACCTGTATGTAAATGAATCGAAGACGAGTACAATACTGTTCAGATGCAATACCTTTTCTGAATTTCCTGACAATGTGGAACTAGGTGATTCCTTATATCCCGTACACAATAGTGTTCGTTTGTTGGGAGTTACGGTTGATCAGTTTATAAAATGGAAGGATCATATCCATGATTTATCTAAAGTCCTTTCAAGTGTATGTTTTGGAGTTCGTCGCTTGAAGAAACTCGTTGGTGAACAGACGTTACGAATGATATACTTTGGATGCTTTTATTCCAGAGTAAGGCATGGCATCGCTGTTTGAGCTAGCAGTACTGATATGAATCGTATTTTTGTAACACAAAACAGAATTCTGAGAATAATATATAACTTGAATTTTAATCAATCATGTAGGGACATATTTAGAAAACATTTTTTGTTAACTATTTTTGGAATTTATATATTCGAGGTCCTACTTTTTGCCTACAAACATAAAGACCTGTTTGAAGAATACAGCGCTGTTCATGATTATTCCACAAGGCACAAAACTAATTACTATTATCCCAAACACCGCCTAACGTTGATATAGTGTGGACTTCGCTACTCTTCCATTACATTTTTTAATAGTTTACCGGAATCATTAAAAGGAATTAAGAAATTCTCAATATTTAAAAAAAGAGTTCGTGATTTCTTAATTGACATAGAACCATACAGTATATTTGAATATATAAATCGTAGTTCTCTACAGCAAGAATATGATATGTAGGAATATGTTTAACACATATGTAATATATTGTATCTGTCATGACGTTTGCAATTTCTTTTCTTTCTTTGTACAATTAATTGCAATAAAGTTATTATTATTATTATTGTTATTATGGGACACCTTCAGGGCTCAACTACTGCTACTGTTTGTCGCACTGAAACTGAAATAGTTTCAGTGCGACAGACAGTAGCAGTAGTAGACAGTAGCAGCCGACGAAACGTCGGCAGTTATACCAGTGACGCGGTTCCAGTCCGAAAGTCCAGAAAAGGATTAATGGTGTCGTAATTTAAATTTAAAAGTCTTTATTTCGTATTTTTACTTTATTATAAACTTTGAATCTATATAAGTATGTAGTATTTCTAATCTTCCTTCAATACGTAATATTTTTATATGGAAAAGTCCTCTTGGTCATGAAAGTCGTAGTCGTTATCGAGCTTCAAAGTAAAGTGATGTCTAAATTTATTTTCTTGATGTATAACAGTCTTCGTAGTCTGAAAATTGATATGTGTACGTTTTCATCCGTAGATATTATAATTTCACTTACTTTACTTGTTATAAGGCAAGGATGAATGCATAGGCCTGCTCTTCGTTTTGACCTAGTTTCTTTTCGCGGGTTAAACAGTCTTCTAAGGTATCTGTCGTGGGAATTCGGAGGACCGAAGCGTTCTTCCGGTTGAAATAATCCAAACAAATCCTTGATGGTTAAATAAATGTAGTTATTGTAATTTAGGTAGACGTAAATAACGGGTGAAATCGAACTTAAGATCAAAAGCTATTTGTGACTAATTAATAACGAAATTGCAAGTATAGGAGGCATATTGTTGACTGTCAAGTAGTCACTATTATACAGATAATAGGAAACGAATCGAATAATATAAAATTTCGCTGTATTTTTAAAGAATAAATGAAACATATAATTTGCATTCACTTTCAAAAACACTTTATTTGGTAATTGAAGTATCAGTTATGACATTTATATGCGAAAAATAATATCTGCCAAATGACCTCCTCTTGCAGCTCCACAGACGTCCACTCTTTCGTTAAAATTTTCAACGACATTTTGACATAATTGAGGCTCTATCTCACCAGTGACACGAATAATTTCATATTTCAAAGCAGGAATTGATTGTGGATTGTTGTTATAAATTTAACTTTTCACATAACCCCAAAGCAAATAGTCTAACGGTGTCAAATCACATGATCTTGGTAGCCAATTAACATCACCGTTTCTTCAGATAATCAATTGATTCGTGTGCAAAGTGAGGTGTAACGCCATCCTGTTGAAACCACATATCTTCTACATCAATATTCATTAATTCAGGCCACAAAAATTCGATTATCATCCGACGATATCGATCACCATTGACAGTTACAGGTTCACCAGCAGCATTTTCAAAGAAGTAAGGTCCAATTACACCACCTGACCATAATGCACACCAAACAGTAACTCGTTTAGGATGCTTAGGTTTCTCAAGAATAAATCGTGGCTTTTCCTCACTCCTAGATACGGCAATTTTGTTTATTAACATAGCCACAAGTTCAAAATGTGCCTCATCGGAAAACATTATTTGTTGAGAAAAATCAACTGGTTGTTCATTGATGAAATTGACAAATGAACGACGTTTTAAATGACCTAATGGCTTCAGTTCCTGTGTTATTTGATCCATATATGCCTTAAATCCTTGTGTAAAATACGCCATGTTGTTGATCCACTAAGTCCAAGTTATTGTGAACGTCGTCTAATGGACGTTTCAGGATCTTCAGCAACACTTTCACGAATCAAACCAATATTTTCTTGTGAACGACCACTACGACTGTATTTTTCACTTTTTTGATCTTCCACGGAACCGGTCTCTTAAAATTTTTTAATAATTCGACCAATAGTGCTTTCAGATGGATTATTATGTAAACCATAAAATTCACGTAATTTTCTAAAAACTTTTCTCGGAACGCTGATTTTCATAAAATAATTCAACAATTTGAACGCGTTGTTGTACCGTGTACAAAGCCATTTTTATAAACATCATATATCACACTTTTTAAATACCCACATACCCTGACAAATTTATATTTTATTTATTCTTAAAAAAGAACGTGCAATTTGAAACGCCCTTTATGTACGTGATCTAGTTTTTTTTTTTGAGATGATAATTAAGACGCAAGCATTGAGAATATTCTTAGTAGATAACCTATACTCGTTTCAACATGTTTGGATTTGGTTGCAGACATTAGATATTCATCATATGCGATTTCTTTTTATAATAACCAGGATATGGGAGAATAGTTTTCAGAAATAGAAGGGCTTGTTTTAGAGATTCAAAGAACTACAGAAAACACATACTCGTAATTAGAGAAGCTTTAGAGATTGACAATCGCTGACAATGTTATCAATTCAAAGAAATGATAGAACATATAATAGGAGGGTGTAAACTACTTGCTGAGTAGAATTATAAAAAGAGACAAAATGTTGTAGCAAAAATTATTAGAAAAAACTCAACTCGTATATCAAATAGTTGATTCTTGAGGTCGTTACTTTGTAAAATTCCATTACACTAAGGAATAAATAAAACACTTTGCCTAAATTACATTTTATATTATATATATACATTAACTACGACTAGTTTCGACTGTTAGACTTGCTCGATAATATTCTTACAGACGAAACTAGTCACAATCAATACAAAATATAGTGTGAAATTTAGACAGTGTTTTATTTATTCTGCACTCAAATATCAACCCAAAGGTATGCTACAAATACATGACAAAAAGTATGCTTATGAATAAATGGTTATCAACTATATTGGGACAGGTTAATACAGACAGACAAACAAATTACTTGGAAACAAAAACAATGGTGCCGATTGCGATGTCTGTAGTTACAAAAAAACAATGTATAAATCATATATAAACTCTAAGAATAAGTTCACATACACACAATCATACAAAAAGTAGTTGTAGAAATATTAGCAATAGTCAGAGAATTTTTCAATCAACAGTGATTGATTTCATAACCTGACCAACACCCGTCATTTGATAAACACAATCACAACTGTTACAACTACCTTTATATGGTCAGACAAAACATCATAAAACTTGTAATACACGTAAGCACCATTTTGTGATGGATAATAAGATCCTACAATATTAACCGTGTACAGTCCGAGCTCAAATTCGTGGATGTGTTGGTTGAGTGAAAAGAGTTTCAGAGTTAGGCTGAAGAAGTGAGAAAAATCTACGCCTTATAATAAATTCACGCTGTAATGATCTTGCAGATGATAAATGAACGTACAAGCCTGTGAAGTTTAGGAGCTGCTTTATAAATTGACATTGTCAATGCCTGTGTTTAAAAAGGACAATTTTTACGAATTCTCTTATTAAAACAGACTACCCAAATTTTTGTGGTAATCGGTTAAGACCGCTTTCAGTTTTCCAATTCTCTTTTGGATTTTGAATAGGCTCCAGAATTTTCGACCACGGACGGATGAAATATAGAGATAAAAGGACACACGTCTTTATATGGCAATTGCTGAATAGTATAACGATAGAGTGTTTGGAAATAGTTTTTGCTTTCGGCTTCCTGGTTGGAACATCAGCATAGCTGCTTCACTTTGCGAAATTCAATTTGCTCTTGCAGGGTAGCTGTGTATCTTTGCATTGCTGCACTGAAACTGAATAGTCTCTGCGAGAGCGGAAAAGGTGTCGGAAAGTGAAGCAGCAGTGCCAAAAACGCGGCTCTAGCTCGGAAACCCAGCAGAAATGATTTAGTCTTGGCACAGGCAATGTGCAATTTAATAATTTCTCTGGAACTTCATTACAAAAAATAAATACTCAAAAACAATAGGATTAATGGATAAATCTGGTCGAGTAGAAGCTTATTTGTATTACAGTGTATATAGATCTTTTTAAAAATAATTTTATAGAATAGGAAAGAATAGGGGAAACACTTACCCTTTTTCTAACAAATTTAAATGCTTGAATAATCGCCACAATAGGTACTGGACTAGCAAATATAAGATACAAAACAAGATCCATAGTTCTTATTCTAGAATCCAGGTTGCTATATTGGAAAAAGGCGACTTCAATATGGGCGACCTGTAATTACTATATAAAATCTGTCTGTTAAGAAGATTCATCATAATTTTTACTATGGCCGCAATCGGCATAATATACCAGCAAATTTTCCAAAATTTCGTCGTTATCCTTCCGGTAGTAAAATGTATATCGTCACAGAACCTTTGCACACCGTAAATACAGCAGACCAAAATACATATCATGACAACATTAAACATTTCGCTACATTCTGACATTCTAAAACATACGGCTTTGTATATTAAATAGGATTCCTAAAAACGATCAATATGTTATTTTTGTCACATAGGGGTTTCTGTAGGGTGTTGGTAGGCTTTACCCTGGATAGAAAGAGACAACCGATTATCGAACTAAGTATGCTGAATATACTTAAAACATATTTTCGGTATCGTAGTAAAGTAGGGTAAACGTCGCTTAAAGATTTTTCGATAGTAACTAAATGAGTTAATTGTTGATTAAGATTCATTAGAATACATATACCAAAATATAAACAGCTCCATAGTTGGGGAACACCTGTAAATAATAAGAATATTAATTAAGTTCCAATAAACGAAAATCTTTCCGTGAATGAGTCAGTCGCATATTTTTTATTGTCTATGTATTGAAAATAATAATATTCGCAATACACTAAATCATATTTGCCAATAATTGTTTAATGCATTATTTCGTTGCAAAAGCTTTGTTTACGGATTTTAACCTACTACGAATAAAGTTGGTGGGATGGCAATGTGGATAATGTAATTTATACTAATTCATAGATGTCCTCAGAGAGTTGAGGTAATAAAAATTCCTTTCGAGACACTAAATAAAACTCAATGAGTTAGATGATCTGGAATTTCTATAGATAAAGTGTACGAATTGTTAGAACAGGCCAAATATTACACAGTGGTTAAAAAAGCGTAAACCAAAACCGACTTCAGCACACATATGAAAAGAATTTAATCACATAAGATTGATATATAGACGCACATAGTGTGCGTTTTGGCTGTCGACGATACAGATCGTGTACGGAATTTGTTTCGTGCGGGTTTTTGCCGTTGTTTCCCAGGTACGACACTGTTTATTTATCTGCTGATGATGCTAACTTAGTTGTCGAAATCATGTGCAAAATACAAAAATTAATGTGGAACGGGGTTACATATCAACCTTAAGTGATTAAGTTAATCAACCCCAGGCTCCGCCAAAATTACCAAGTAAAGATCAAGATCGTTTTTCATATTGTGGATATTTCACTTTTCGTCAGCAGCTTCAAAAAAGGGTAGTTTTCCTCCATTTAATACCGCAGATGTTTATACGTGGCATTAAGTTGACTTCTTTGGGTTTATGAGGAACCCAAATATTGTGCTTGCCGACATATCATAGCTATTTCGTGTGATTGCGGACACTTAAATGATGGATCTTTAACGTTTCGGAAATTTCTCGTGTCGTATGCCGTGGGTTTGAGTCGATCAATGCTTTTACTTTGCCATTAACGCCAGTAGGCTTCCATGACCGGGGAGCGTAGTTAAGATTAATCGTCAGGACGAAATTTCATGATTCATCGTTGACATGGACGTTCTTCATTAACCATAAACTTTACACAATTTTTCATAAACTCGGTAGGCATTCTTACCTCTACGGTACAAGAGTACAAGAGTGAAATATGATGAAAATGTAAACTTTGGTCATCCATTTGAATCTTTTTATAAAACTTCAAATTCACAAACAAATACCAAAATTATGTACTATCTGCATCTGGGCTTCCGGGCTGGATCCACGTCACTGGTATAACTGCCGACGTTCCAGTGCGACAGACAGTAGCAGTAGTTGAGCCCTGAAAATGTCCCATAGGAGTGGGTACGAAACGTCGGCAGATATACAAGTGACGCGGTTCCAGCTCAGAAGCCCAGAAGCAGATAGTATGGACCACGATCGCGGAAGTCTACGTACCAGATTAACCAAAATTATGTATTTTTCAAAATGCAGTTATAGAACTTCTATCCGTCATTACTTTAGTTCTTGTAAATGAGAACTAGTCTAACCTGACGGATATGTTTTAAAAATACTTTGCGAATATTAATACTTTAAATATGTACTTATATTTCAGAAATTGGCATAATATTATAATATATTATATCTTAAACAAAAGAAAACAGAATTTGTGCAAAAAAATGTATACCCATAAATCCTAGTCCTTGTGGCAACACGTACAAATATGTATTTGGGCCGCTTGCCCAGCTTATTTGTGTTAGATTGGTTGCATTTGTATTGGTGTAGTGGGCTATTTTATTAATACAAGCTATTGTTAAAATCGAACATCCACAAGTTAGCAAGAAGTGAACGATTATTACTAGGATGGCTAACAGTCCAGCAGATGCATTGTTAGCCATGAAAGATCCGTGTACAATGTGAAAAGCTCGTCCTAGACCAAGTAACGTTACTGTGTAGCTTAAAGCATTCGTCCATGACTGAAACATGTTTCTATTATTAAAGTCGTGGTATCATAATCTATTGCTTACCGAAAAATTCATCATAGAGTCCGACCCCACTAAAAATAAACTGACAAAAGTTTGTCGTCCATCTGGTACAACACATCCCAATATAAGAACTAGCAGTAATACTAAACAGATGCGCCAAATAATTTTTGTTGTCTGAAATAAGATAAAATAGGATAATGCCTATAAAAGGCCTTCATTTCTATTTCTATCCTAACCAAAAAAGGATATATTGGAAATACATGTAATGTGTGATTGTACAAACGGTACTAGGAAAGTTTTGCAATACAGCTTTGTTTATTTAATTTTTTCAAAGTAATTTCCTCTACACTCAATACACCTCTTCATCCTCCGAAACCAATCTTTAAACCAGTTCTGCCAAGGTTCACTAGGGAGTAAAGCACACTCGTTGTCCCAAGCCCGCAGAAGGTCCTCATCACTGGAAAACCGCCTCCCTTTTCGCTTAATTTTCACATGCGGAAACAGTGCAAAGTCGCAGGGAGCAAGATCTGGACTGTAGGGAGGGTGCTCCAGAAGTTTCAATCCTGTCGTGGTCAAATATTCGGTGCAGGCTTTGGCGTGGTGAGCTCGAGCATTATCGTGATGGAGGAACCAGGTGTCCATTCTTGACTTTGGCCGCAGGTTCTTCATAGATCCAATGACTTTAGGCAGGCATTGTTCAGTATACCACTTAGTTGTGACTGCCTTCTCTGGGTCTAGAACGCGCGTTCCGCAATTCTACACGATTTGAAAAATACAGCTATCATTTTCTTCTTTACAGATCGGGATTTTTTGACAACTATGGGTATGTCCTCATCATCAAAGATCCAAACTTTGTTTTGAGCTTTGATCGGCACATCGTAATAGTACAGCCAAGTCTCATCACCTGGCACGATGTTGTTCACATACCGAGATTGTCTTTTATTAAACTTTTTTAGCATCTCTCAGCACCAACTCAAACGTTGTGTGTCATTTAGGCCTGAAGTACCCTCTATCTGTTGATAGGTCACTCGCCTGTCCTCGCCAAGCATTTTCCTCACAGTAGTCACGTTTTCCTCCGTAACTGACATTCGTGGCCTTCCTGGCCGCTCAGCATCCTCAACAGTTAAATTTCACCTTTGAAATTCTCTATACCACCTGAATATCGTTATGCGATGTGGACAAACATCACCTAGTGCAAGAGTCATTTCTTCGAAGCACTGGTCTATGTTTAAACGACGCACGAAATTATATCGCAAAACTACAGTTATCTTATTTCGTGACCACGATGCTATCGCAAGCACTTTACGTTCTCACTGCTAATGAATAACTGAACCCATCGACTTGGCGCGGCGGCTATTATGCACGTATAAACATGTCTCAACATGCAGCAACAAGCGGCTTCTTACGATTCATTGTTGCGTCATATTGCAAAAGTTTCCTAGTACCCTTTGTACAGAAAGTGTATTCTGACAACTATACCTTAACCATCATCTGGAAATCCTGCACGAACTTCTTGATAAAGCCAATAAATATTAAAATAAATAAATAATAAATAAAATATTTATGTAAATACCTTAATATAATTATTGGTAGTAAACATTAATGTAACACAAGTAAATGACCAACAGACGAAATGTGTTATAGCTTTTCTGGTCGGCGGTAGACCAAGTTTCATTTTACTCGGTTCTAGTTCGGGATTTTGTAGATAATGAACGCTAGAAAAAGACGTGCAGATTGAATTCTTCTATTGTGTCCTATACTTACAAGAAATATATGTATCCAGGCATGAAATAAGTCGAATTAATACAATTTACACATTCCTTGCTTCTGTCCCAACAGGAGATATTGTATTTCGACGAACAGTTCATCCATTGCAGTTCGCTTCGAAAACTGCTCATAAAATAAAATACTGAATCGTTTAGAAGGAGACTGTGTTTTATCGTCTTCAAAAGTAGATTACATATCAATACAAATCCAATTCCATGTCCAACGGGACTTAAGTATTTAAATAAAATTGTACCAAGTTGTGTATATTGACCAAGTAGTAGTTGCATATAGCAGAGAGGTAAACAGAAGAATATTGTTAGTATAGTATATTGGGCAAAACCAGATTCTAAAAATTAGATAGATTTAAATAATATTCACGCTGCGAACGTTTTGCTGTGTATTTGGTGGGACCAGGACGGTGTTATTTATTATGAGCTGTTAAAACCGAACGAAACCATCATTGGGGAACGGTATTGACCTCAATTGATGCGATTGAGCCGAGCACTGCGCGAAAAGCGGCAACAATACGAGCAGAGGCACGAAAAAGTGATTCTAATGTATGACAACGCTCGGCCTCACGTTGCCAAACCCGTTAAAACCTACTTAGAAACGCTCAAATGGGAGGTCCTACCCCACTCGCCATATTCCCCAGATATTGCGCCGTCCGATTATTGCTGGTTCCGTTCGATGGCACATGGTCTGGCTAATCAGCAGTTCCGCTCATATGAAGACATCTCAAAATGGCTTGATTCGTGGATAGCCTCAAAAGACGAACACTTCTACCGTGACGGTATTCGAGCTCTGCCAGAAAGATGGGAAAAAGTTGTCGCTAGCGATGGGCAATATTTTGAATGATTCATTTGTAAACATTTTTTCACAATAAAGTTGCATTTTCATCAAAAAAACAGCGAGAACTTAGTTGCGCACCTAATATATGGAGCAGTTTTTCGAATTATGCACTTAAAGTTTAATAATTTGTACGATTATCTACTAATTTTATTACCAGATCAATTCTAATGTAAGGTTTTTCCAAACTTTCTAATTTATTCAGAAATGAAATATTTACGTCGTCGTTTTTGAAAAATAATTTTGAAATCAACGCTGCTATTTGTATTTTTCGACGAATTACCTTCTGGTTTAACTGTCAATGCAAAGACATCGAAGGAGTCCATCGAAAACGTACACGCCATAGTGCAACTGATGAAGTCCCACTTCGATTTCCATCTGAATCTTTCGGAGACTTTCTAGAATAGTTTTGATTAAGGTGTGAATAGATTAAAATGCGTAAATGGTAAGAGGATACGTTTTCTTTAACCTCGTGTGCAGCTTGCTGTTTATCCAAATGTATGCTTCCAGATCTTGAGCGAGTAATTCCTTTTTCCATTTTTATTCTCACGCGCTCCTTGACTTGACAGTTGTCAATGTAATATGTCATAAATACATCGGCCAAATTGTATTAAGTATTTCATAATGATAGCTTTAATTGAGTACGTTAGTGATCGTTTAACCTAGATTTATGAAGCCTTTATTAGGTTAAATATGACAGTGTACAGTTATCTGTCAATTGATCTGTGTTTGGCAGTGTGCCATAGTGAATGTCTCGTGTGATTTTGTAAATGGGAAGAACTGAGTTGCGAGCATTGACAAACTACTTTTATATGAGCTAAAAATCAACCGAAATCAAAGCAAAGTTGAATTCGCCATTATTAGAGACCGCTTCTTCGTTTTCAATGGTTAAAAATCGGGTTTCAGAATTTAAACATGGTTGTGTGAGCATAAAATATGAACTCCGCAGTGGACGTCCAAAAATCGTTACCATGCAGTGGATGGCCAAGACAGCAGATATACTGGACATCTCAAATGACAGGGAAGAATTAGAAATGGATAAATACTTGCGGCTAAAATTTTTAAGTTGTCACAAATTTATATGTGAGCCACGAAATTTTTATTCGGAGTTAGACCTTAAAAAATCATCTAAGATTGATTCTACTTACTAGTTTATGTCATTTCGCTACTATATTCATAGAAAAATTTCCTTATTATAGTGTTAGAAAACATACCACATTATCGATTAGTTATTTCAACTCGTCTTATTTATTTTATTGTTTATATATTACAAAGAAAAGATTGTGTTAAAGAAAGTAATTTATTAATTTAAGAAAACGAAAATTTATTAAATAAGATGGGTTGCGTGGCTAGCGTTCACATTTCTAGAGAGTGTAATTCTTTTCTTAATAGAATTAATCATATTTTGAAGAATCCCAGGTGTGTTGTCAATTTCTTTAATCTTTGTTAAAAGGAACCATTCAAATAATAATAACACTTTGTTTACTACATATCCTTCAGAGATTCACTCATCGTAGAGTAAATTTGTGTTATTAACGGACGATTCTTTCTAAGACTCTATCGCACTTTTTGGATACAGAAAAATAATGAAAAAAACATTGCCTGTCTCTTTCGTACAACACACGAATATATTGAATGAAAAAGCGAAATCGCGTCTAACTCGCTGGTCGGCAACAAAGTTTCCAGAGCGTGTATAGACAGACACTTGCTATATGCGATTTGTCGAATAAATGAATGTTAACAGGAATCATTCAAATATTAATTTTTTTTGGGTTTCGGTTCACCTTTGATACGATATTCGGCCGATTGATCGTCTGTTTCCGGGTCATAAGCGTAGATCCAAGTCTCATCTCCAGTTATGATGCCTTTCATTTTGTCTTGATAGTCGGAAAGCTTTGTTTCACAGACATCATCGTGACGCTGTTTTTCGAAAAAATTGAGTGATTTTGGAACAAATCGTGCTTTCACTTTTTTTTAGGCCTAAATGATCTTTCAAAATGGTTTTCACTGATCCTTCCGATATTCCAACGATGCCAGTAAGATCTCTGACTGTTAATCGTCGATTCTCAAGCACCAATTCCTTGATTCTATTGACGTGTTGATCATCAGTTGATGTTGATGGCCGTCCTGGACGTGGTTCGTCATCAACGCGTTCTCGACCCCCTTTGAATAATTTGTACCAATCAAAAACACTTGCTCGCGACAAACAATTATCACCGAAGGTTTTTTGCAACATTCTGAACGTTTCGGCACCAGAAATTTGATTCCGTACACAAAATTTAATGGAACTTCTTTGTTGAATAATTTCACTCATTGTAAAAATCGCCAAATACACTTTTTGTACTTCAGAAAGACAAGCGTATACTAAACACTAATGATTATTTTGATGTGACATTTGGCACAGATGTCACTGACAGTCATACCAACCTAGAAAAAAAGTATTTCGACGAATGGGTTTTCGCGCGAAATTTAAATTAAAAAGTTTTACTATTTTTTACCCATAGTAGTATGTTTCAGAGATTCACTCATCGTCAGGTAAACTTGTGTTATTAACGAACGATTCCTTTGAAGAAATTTTCGAACCTTTTCGATACAGGAAAATAATGAAAAAACATTGCCTCCCTCTCTCGTACAACACACGAACGTTAATATATATAGGTCTATGAAAGTTGTAGACACTTTGTCAAATGACTTATATAATAACCTTTATTTTCCAAAATTTAGGAATATATGTATTTAAACCTGCTGCATTTAATAGATTGGTTAGTTAATTCGTTAACTCTATATGTTCCAGTACATCGAGTGAATATATTTATTTATTTCTTTGAAATATTCGACAATATATAGAAAGTACTTTGGAAAGGAATCGGAATCAGATAATTACGATCATATAATATTACAGTATTTTTCTAAAGTCGGTATTAACGTCAGTAAGGGATATTTATTATAATAAAAGTTAAGATATATAGAAGGCGTCATCACGGAGCTACGTAGGGATTTGCGGCGAATTATGTACTGGTGTAGTCAGGCATTGGAAATTGTCGATTATGTAGACCTAACTGGCGTATAAATACTCGGGGACTGAATTTAAATTGGTCTTGTAATGACGGCGAACCTTGCCAGCTTACCAGAGTAAAACACAAAATTTATATTCATCGTAAAACAGACGATAAGGAGATAAGGCCATTTTCATTCTGGATTTATGAAACTGAAACTTTTTCTGACTAGGAATATTATAAAATTATTTTTTTTTGGATGGAGAATATAAGTGGTGTAGTTGTCTTAATTTTTCCGTCTTGGAGACATTATATGTAAATACTGTTAAAAGCAAATAATTTTGGGCATTTTTTAAAGAAAGTTCTTGTCGAATAATATAAAGCAAGGTCATCAAATACTTGTTAATAAAATTAAAAAGAATAAAACATATGTCATACGAATTAAATAAGACGCTTAATATTTTGTAGGCACCCCATTACTAATTATTCTATCTAAGCAACACAGAGTGTTTTTGAAATCTCCCAAACGAATTCGAGAGTTCCACAGACATTGCCCCCGTACTCCTGAGCCACCAGAGCCAATTCGCACACGTTTGGGAACATGGTTGAAAGCGGCTTCCTATTCTTGCCAGCCTTTCCAAAAAATAAAATTTGTGGTTCTACGATTCAAACCTAACGCTGCAGCAATTAAGGAAAGCCAGAGAAGATTTTAAAGTAATTCCATTGAAACCGATATAAAACAAATTTATGACAATTACAAAGGTTTATTTGGCTCAAATGAAAATTTTTAAAATACTAGGTTGTCGTTAATGGAGTAAATGCAAATTGTGGACAATATTCACTCACTGCTATGTGCTACATGGATTGTTTTTTAAGTTTTGCATATAAAATTGAAATAAAACAGTAGATAGCTTTTAAAGATTTAATTGTTTTTCGAAGTATTTTCCAAGAAGATTAAGGTACTTTTGCATGCGCAAGAACTAACTCTGTAACTCTGGAAGTAGTCGTTTCACTCGTTTGTTGGTACAGTCAAAATTGCGTTTTTTTGACGACAAAAACTGCTCCTTCCGACGTCTGGAATCTTCGACCACGCGGCTCGTTCTTGATTTTCGGAAAGGTTGTTACAGTTTAATTCACTTCTTCTAAATTATTTGTCTCATTTGCGAAAACTCTGTATAACGTCTGTATTACCGTCAAAATCATATATGTTCAAATGCGTATTAGTATTTCATTTCGATTCATTTTCATATAGTGTAACTTTCGTATATTCGGTGTTTGTTCAATTATGTTAAGGGTCATTGTTGCATATTGTGAAGCGCAGTTTCAATAGTTTTGTTATCGTTCATAAGCTTGAACATGAGGTCATTCTTTTGTTGACTCAGCTGCCTTAATAGCTCCCCCCCTTTCCCTTCGCATCTCTCCGCACCCCGATGAGAGAGTCAGAGACGAACCAGGCGTTGGGGAAGACGGTCACTAAAAATATTTAAGATAGTGCTCCTTCGTTGAAGGGATTTATGAAATTATAAGCACATGAAAACATCGTGTTAAGAGTAATAAAACTCCTTAATTAATTTAAAAAAGCGACGTCTACCATCCCAAGCGTGGTTCAAGGAGTAAAACCCTGAACAACATCTACAGGTATGTCTCTGACCTCCTTAACGTACTTGTGTTATTGTATTGTGATCTATAGGGTTTTTATTTTCTGTGTGTGATTTGCCGTTTGGGGTTGGTTCTCTCTCCTGGGAGTTCGCCCTCCTTTCCTTTGGTTTTGGGGCCCAGCATCGACGCATCTCTGCAAGCCACGAACAGGTCAGATTAAACCATTTTGTAAATGACATTGTGTCATAGATAGTTAAGTTACGTCCGTAGTTATGATACGTAAATATTTGTGTCATTAATAGAAATAACTGGTGTATAATATATGTAAGTACACGGAAATAAAGATTCATACACTCCGCGCAACATGAATAGGACCAACTGCATATATGACATTTGTAGTTGGTATAAACATGGTAGCGCGCTGGAATTGTTATTTTCGAAAATAAGAGGGTTGATAAAAAGATGTATGTAGGTACCAAATATAATTTTTGTAAAAGTCAGTGCAAATGTACGTTACTAATGACAATAAGTAGAGTAATTAAACGCCACTTGAATACGACCAATCTACAAAATAAAAGATTCGTTTGCAATAACAAAATACTTTATTGTTCAATAATGAGTACTTTTGCCATTATTTCTTATAACCTCAAATAGTCGGGATGGAATGATTATACAGGGTTCTCAAGTAGTCAACGGGAAGTCTTCGTTTCAGCGCCTGTGTATTCGTCAGCGCAACTGAATTGGGTAGCATCTGGAGTACAATTTACGCGACAACCATCCCCAAACATTTTCTATGATGTTCAGGTCGGGGGAGAGCGATGGCCAATCGAGAACCTCCATGCCTTGTTCTTGAAACCAGCGTCGAACAATGCGCGCGGTGTGAATACTGGCATTATCCTGTTGGAAAATAAATGGCCCACCTGCCATAACGTTGGAAAATTTGTCTTTCACCTGTTGCAGCAGCTGGAATTTTCCGAACTGGTGCCCTTCACTAATATATGTTAAGTACCACGGAAATAAAGAAATCATACATATATCAAACTTAAGTGATTGAATACGCAAACTGAAGATTAACGGAGGCCGTAACATATTTTAAATGCTTTGTATTTTTTTTTGTTCTGTTGTCTTTTAATGCTCTTTCAAGAAACTTATGTTAGTTTTAAATTCTCGGGATTCACACCTGTTTATGTCTTTGCATGCTAACATGTAATATTTTTCCATAACAAATGCACAATACATTACATTTTGTTTACCTACACGTTGTAACTCGACACTCATCCGGTAGCTTACTATTAAATACTGGTTTTGCATTTTATATGTATGTGGTACACGTCACCCAATGCATAACGTTACCTGCAGTAATGCCGAAGCACTGTAACATGTATTTTTAGTAAAGAAATTTGGACATGTTGCGCGGAGTGTATATCAATTAAGTGATTGAATACGATAGATTAACGATAACATATTCTTTGTATTTTTTTTTGTTCTGTTGTTTTGTCTCTTTCAAGAAACTTATGTTAGTTATAAATTCATTCACACCTGTTTATGTCATGCTAACATGTAATATTTATAACAAATGCTACATCATTACCTCCAGTCTGGTAATTCTTTTTTTTATCAACCAATTAAGAACCTGCAGTGCCGAAGCACTGTAACATGGTAAAGAAATTTGGACTTAGGTTAGGACTGTACGGAGGATGAACCAACTGTTCGACGTTTTGTTGTGCTAAAAATTCAATTCTCTTGCATGCCGTGTAAGAATTTGTATTGTCTTGATGGAGAATCATTCGTTGTTCGGAGTTTGTTTCTCGAAGCTCAGCGATGACTTGTGACATACAAATAGTTGCATACCAATCGGCAGTAACAGTTCTTTGATTTTGTAGAGGAATTGTTGCTACATGACCTGCTTTCGAGACAAATGTCGCGACTATCATTTTGGAAACATTTCGAGAACGAATGACTTTTGACAGCATATTAGTACTTATTTTCTGGCTCATATGAATAAATCCAAGATTCATCGCCACTGACAATGTTCTACACGTTTTTAGAGTTTCCGGCGTTGAAACGATCTAGAGTTTTTTGATTCACCTTAGCTGCTTTCTGTTCTTTGGTGAACAGATGCGGCATCCAACGGGAATGCAAAATTTTTTAAATTGAGGTCTTTGAAATCCCCAATAATGTTTCAATCTGGCGATATGTCACATGTCGATCTTCGTTAATGATCTTGTGCACAGCATCGACGCTTTCCTGAATGACGGTCGTTTTTGAGGATCCTGGTCTTGGATCGTGGTTAAAACTAATTCGTCCACGATTGAATTCTCCATGCTAACGAGAAATTGTTGACTGATATACTGCTTCATTGCCGTAAACAGAAACAACTCGGCGGGGTATTCTTGTTGAGATAACTGTCTTCGTAAATTATAAAAAAATTATTTCGCAAAAAATTTCTGGGTTTAATTCCATTTTGCAACTAACTTGTCAACTTTGACTGTTCGGTGTAGCTACAACACTACACGTATCGCACTGAAAACTTTGCATTTAGGTTAACTAACGATGGAGGTTAATTTTTCGTACTAACATTTGATTATGTCCCACTATGCAAAACTTAAAATACATTTCACGTATAAGTAACAAAAAATATATGTGTTTTAGAAAACTTCGAGAGTGTTATGAACAAAGATTTCGATTTTACCAGATTAAGACAAATTCGTGATGGTGCGTGCATATATACGTTATCTATTTCTAAAGGTTATTTTAATTATGCGTGTACTACATCCGTAGATATCGAGCGGTTATTTTTTAAATATAAGATCTTTTCGGCGCGGCGTACATTTCTCTTCGAGATAAATGTGGAAACTTACGTCATGCTGCAGACATTTTGTCAGTCCTATCCATTTTGCGCTACTCAACAGCAGCTGTGAATAATGTGTGTTATTTATAAAACAAAACATAAATGATATGAATAAAGCATGTCATTGCAAGGTCGCCATTTAAATACTTAGTAAAACGATTTTAATTTTTAAAAAGTATTTTGTTCTGATTCAATATTTAATACATGAGTATCGAACAATGAATGAAATAAAATCTGTTATTCCACCTATTTATATTACTCCTATTTCTCTTTGCCTTAATATCTCCTGTAAACAATAAATAGTTTCTGCGGCACATAATTAGTTATACATGAGCATATAAATAAGAGTATTTAAATAACAAATAGAAATATAAACAGTCAATAGTTCATCATACCATAAATATGTTAAATATACAAATATATGAATAGCAGACGGGTATGTATCGGACAGACGCTTTGTGATATACATACAGTATTGTGCAAATTAATGGAATCGTGACTATTCTTTTAGTTTCCTGCATGTGGCAACATTGTTAGGTCAGTTCTGACAGTAGTTTCATGTCAAAAAACATAACCTATATCACTGGGAACACATTACACAGTTATTCAGCGCGTTTTAGAGAGTTTGTTCACATATACTCTTTCAAAATTCAAAATTTGATTTATATTGTGCTTTTACCGGTTGTTCGCCATATGGATATCACGCCCAGAAAACGTGAGAAGATTGTGACATTAAGTGAGCACACTTCAATGACACAGAGGGATATTGCTCAGGAATGTGGTGTTAGTCAAGGAGCAGTAAGCAAGATCCTAAAGCAAAAAAAGTATACCGGAATAGATTGAAGTGAAACGAGCGGGAAAATGTGGGAGAAAGAGGAAAATGATACCCCAGGATGTCCCTTTTTTTCGTCAGAAATAGCAAGCTGAACCCAAGAAAAACTAGTTTTGAACTACAAAGAGACTTAACCGACGCTGGAGTGAAAGTGCATAACGCGACAGTTCGTAGGAGACTTTTAGAGTCTGGAAGAAAAGTCATTCGACCACAGAAGAAGTAACTCCTCACTCAACGAATGATGAAGCAGAGGCCTATTTGGGCCAAGAAATATGCCGGATGGAATGAGGAAGACTGGAGAAAGGTGTTGTTCTCAGACGAGTCCCATTTTTTTAGTGCCGGGGCAGCGATCAAAATTCGTGAGAAAAAGTGGAGATTAAAAACTCACTGCAACTCATATCGATCAGACTGTCAAACATCCTGTAAAGAAGATGTTTTGGGGATGTTTTTCGTACATGGGGACTGGATCGCTGGTGCCTATAGAAAGCATGATGAACAGCCAGAAATATGAAGAGCTACTGGATAAGTATTTGGGAAAAGATCTAAAGAAATGTGAGCCAAACGGAGGTGCAATTTTCCAACAGTACTCAGCTCCATGCCACAAATCGAAGGTTATGGTCAAATATTTCAAGGAAGAAGGAATAACTCTCCTCAACTTGCCTGGCAATTCTCCAGACTGAAACCCAATTGAAAATCTGTGGGCCATTTGTAAGGGTAAGTTACATAAAATGGACTGTACAACGAAGACAAAATTGATAGAAGCAGTAATTCAGGTGTGGTTTCGGAACGAGAAAATAAAGGAAAACTATCAAAAATTAATAGATTCCATGCCGAAAAGAGTTCAGGCTGTCATCGCAGCCAAAGGAGGGCATATCTCTTATTAAATTACTAGTAATATATAATTTTATACCATCTCATCGTGATTATATGACAAATAAACGGTTTTCTTAGTTATATTGTGTTTGATTCCATTAATTTGCACAATACTGTACATATGTGTAATATATACACACATACGTACGTTCAACCTAATCTCGATTGGCATGTTTAGTTCTTTTTTGTAGATCAGACATTCAGACAAAATACATAAACAATATTATTTAATCGCTTCTTTAGATTTTATCGAAAATATTGTTATGGCTAGCTGCACGACAAATGACATAATGCACGCATGTGTCATCCTATAAACGTATAAATATTCTATCCAGTTAATAAACAGACATATAGGCAATCCCAAGGAACAATTTTTAAATTTCGCGGGTGTTTTAAGTTGCCCAAGGAAAAAATAACTACATCTAAAATTATATTTTATTTTATTACAGCATGAATATTAATAATTAAGGTGTATATTTCAAAATCAAAATTAAAACGAAAACCGTACGCATTAAAAACATATTATTTCCTACTATCTGCTACTGCACTGAAACCAGTTTCAGTGCAGTAGTTCAGCCCTGAAGATGTCCCATACAAATGGGTACGAAACGTCGGCAGATATACTAGTGACGCGGTTCCAGCCCGGAAACCCAGAAGCAGATAGCATGGACCACGACCGCGGAAGTCTACGTACCAAATTATATTATTTCCTAATTTCTTGAATGAATTGAAATCATAGCTAACCTTTATTTTTACTACTACCAACTCAAAACTTCCGCGAAATTTAAAAATTGTTCCTTGGGATGGTTATTCGAATATATTAAATTTACAAGACCAATGGGAAATTCTAAATATGTAACTGCCAGTTTGGTCGTACACTCGCCTTGTTACGATCGTGGCAGGCGGGAAAAAATATCTCAACTCTGTTAATATATTTACTATTGCCCTATGTATAATTCTATAGATTTATTTAAGAAAGATTATACGAGCATCAGAAAAGCAAATCGTTTGTATGCTATGTCGTATACATTATACTTTCAAATGTAACTATTATAAACATTAAAAGATTGATGCCTTGTATACTTAGTTGTTAAATTTTATTTATTGCTGTGTTTACAGTAAAGTTCTTTGTTATTACAATTTTGTACAATACACACACAAAACGCGCATTCAATAGCGTTCTAAAATTTATATGGAAGCGATATATCCCTTTCAATAAATATTGCTGTAGGCGTTTATGTACCTCATTCGTATATAGAAGTACATAATAAAATATATAATAAAAAATCATCTGATGTTTATCTATTTTCCTGTTTTTATGTGAGAAAAATGCAAATCCTCACTGGAAACACATTGGGATCGAGTAGTTTCGGTGGATTTATGTTCGGTTCTTTGTGCGATTTTTAACCTATCTCCGATATCCACACATAAAGCCCGTCGGGAAAACAATGAATGTATTTTTTGCAGGGTGGAAATCAAAATTTCACCATTGATTTTGACGTTAGGTGGTTGTGCGACGGGCAGGGCGGCGATTTATGATTATGAGAGGAAAAAACTAGCGGAGTCTTCCCTTTGTCTTGGCGGCGGGTTTCTGACCGACACAGCAGTTCATTTACGGAAATTAATTATCCAATTATAAGAGCTACGTGACCTGTAAGATACGCTCGCAATATAAGCCCATGTAATACTTGGTTTCACTCCGCCGATTTTATCTAATCGACTTATTTGTCACAGATGCACAACTTTTATTTATTATGAAAGTCCTAAATGATGTTCCATTTGTAATTGTCAACTTCCTTTATTTCACTTATTATTTTCTTATTGTAAATCGGTCTTTAATATATATATTCTAGAATATAATATGTATAGTAATTTACGAGGGTAGCCGTTTATATTTCGGGAACTGGCAACACTGTTTGGCTAATATTTTTAAGTAATATTTTGTGTAAAGCAAGAACACTTCTTAAATGCGAAGCACAGTTCATGAACTGTGTCCAGAAAGTAATGAGAATAAATGTGCTAGATTATAATAATATTCTAATTTCAACTTAAAGTATACTTTCCTCAATATACGAGGGTGCCGTTTATATTTCGGCAACTGGCAACACTGTTAGTGTTGCCTCCGATCTGATGATTGCATCGCGAAAAAATGAAATTAACTCGCGAACATTTCCCTGCAATTATTGTTCATAACTTTCTGCGTGGATTATATCAACAAGAATGCATCGACGAGCTGAATTCTTTATATGGTGATGAAGCACCATTGAAAACTACAGTATATCGTTGGTATAGTGAATTCGAATTTGGACGGCGTTCTTTAGACGATGAATCGCGAAGGTCGTCCCACAAATGTTACTGTGTCGGAAAACATTAATGCAGTCTCTGAATTGATAATGCAAGACCGTCATGCGACGTGCCGTGAGATCGAGGCATCTCTAGGTATTAGTAACACCAGCGTGTATAAGATTCTGCATGAACATTTAGCCGTTAAAAAGCTACTCGTGAGTACCACGTAATTTGATAACCGTTCAAAAAAGAACTCGCTTCGATTGGTGCCAAGAAATGCACAAAAAATACAATGGCGGTGCTTCAAAGAACATTTATAAAGTCGTCATAGGTGATGAGTCTTGGGTCTACACGTATGAGCCCGATAGTAAACAGCAGTCGACTTTGTGGGTATTCCAGGATGAGCCAAAACTAACAAAAGTTATTCGCGCTCGAAGTACATCAAAACCAATGGTCGCCTGTTTCTGAAAAACCGGTTACGTTGCAACCGTAAAGAATTGCAGAACGGTCAATTCCGAATGGTACACAACTATTTGTTTGCCAAAAGTTTTTGAAGATATAAGGAAAATAAACTGAAAATGACAGATCATTCTCGACCATGACAAAGTGAGCTCTCACAGGTCGGTTTAAACAATTGAATATTTGGCGGGGCAAAACATTGAATTAATGAGCCATTCGTCGTACACCCTGTGATTTCTTTTAGTTCCCACACGTGAAGAATAAACTTCGCCGGAAGAGGCAATTGAGGCATTCAAAACTCATATTTTGGGGATATCGCCTTCACAGCGGTGGCAATGCTTTTCGGATTGGTTTGAACGAACGTAAAAGTGTATTGATTTTCAAGGAGAATATTTCGAAAAGCAATAAAACTATTTTCGATAATAAGAAAAATTTTTTTATTTGCTATTCCCGAAATATAAACGGCTACCCTCGTATAGTTAGATTCTTGGGCTCTCCCGCGATGTTGGACAGAAGTTCTCGAAAGAATCGACGTCTCGACATTTTATTCATCATCGCGGAGAGCTCGAGAATCTAATATTACTCATACTTACAACCGTGAGAACCTTCGTTCTAACATACTTATATATATATATATATAACAAGTATAGCAGAAGTGCTATTACACTTCTCTGATAGATTAGCGTACAAACGTATGTATATATTTGTTAATGTTTGACTAGGAACTACTTTTAATGCAAGGTTGAATTAAGTATTAAGTATTATATGGACAGGAAAATTGTTTTTTGAGTTTGTGATATGACACTGCCTGTCAAACCTTATTAATGGCTGAGACGAGAAAAACACTATAGCAATATCTCTTCTCTTCTAGTTCTTTGTTGATTTTATCTGTCACCTTTTCTGACCATCACATACTGTCTCTTGAAGTCTACTTAATGGTTGAAAATCCAATGTTTTTGTTCTAATATCGGTCGTAAACGTTGGAATAGTAGCTTTACAAACATCATTGATACTAGAGGCTTGGAATTGTTATTATTTTGCTAGTCTTCCATTTGCTTAGTAGTTAATATTTACGAGACCTTTTTCATAATTAAATTAAACTCGGTTGTACTCTCGAAAACTAGTTTAATATTTAACCATATAACTTACAATTTATTTATTTTTTTATAAAACATTTGGTAGGGGATTTCGAGGCTCTTTTTAATCTTAGATTTCATTTTCAGGGATTTTTTTTTGCCAAATGATTGAAAGATCTTTGCTTTCTGAATACTTGGCGAATGCTTATCCTATTTCTTGATTAGTTTTAACTCGAGCGTTTGTATTTTCAATGTACGTCGCGGAAATGTTTTTGAAAAACTTACTGCAACGTATATGCAATGTAAAAAGGCAGAAAAAAATTGATTTTTTCATCGTAGACGTCTATAGTTATTTACGATATGAATAAATGTTTTTTTTTATCCATAGAGAATACTAAACCAGGAAAATATATTTACTTAGGAACAAATGCGTTTATTAAAATAGCAGAAAATATTTGTTATATTATATCTTTATTCTTTTTATCTAATTCTGTAACTAATTTATTATAAATCAAAACAACGGTCTAAATGTTTTGTTTATTTTGAGATAATAATTCACAAATCCAATAATGAATTTTATGGAATACGTACTTAATTATATCAACTTTATTCACTTAATTTTGAAGGATAATGGACAAAATATGTAATTGACTAAAAATCGTGTAATAATTATGTTACAAATCTAATTTTAAAATAGCTAAAATGATGCTAAAATCGCCTCGATTCGCTTTAACGAATTACTCTGAAGACGACAACACCACCTGCGTGATCAATTCTCCTGAGTATTGAAGTTCTTCCTTAGTTTACGGTGTATGGCGACCGTGGTTAACTGAATAAGACACCGAGAAGGATTTAAAGGAGCTCAAATGCGGGTTAAGACAATCAGCTAACTTTAGAAGAGGGATCGGCGGTCAGTGCAGAGTCTTCGTCTATCACCACAAAGGAAAAGCCGACCTGACAACCAGAATAAACAATTACCAATTACTATCCGTTCCGACTTGAGGGAAACCGCAAAATTATAAAGCTTCTTTAGATATTAGCATGAAAAGCGGAAGTTTCCTTTGTCATTAAAATTAGTTTCAATAACAAATATTAACTGATCGTGTGTCTAATATACATATGTATGTATAACGACCAAATTGTTATTGCATTTATGAATATTCAAAAACGAATTCGTGAAATGCAATGTTGATATATATATAAAAGGTTTTCCAATAAGAGTGATATGATTTCTTTAAAAAAAAACACACTTATTGTTAAGAAGATTCAAAAGTTTTTTATTTAATGTGAAGCACAATCGATACAATTAAGTTCTAAATAAAATGTCATTCAAATGGCCTCCACGACTTCTTCTGCAGGAACGAATTCGATGAACCCAATTTTCGAGCACTTTTTCCACTAAATGTAGTCATATGTCATGAATGGCACGTTCAATATTGACTTGTAAAGCTTGAAGAGAGTCTGGTTTATTTCGATAGACCAATGACTTCAAATAACCCCACAAGAAATAGTCTAATGGTGTTAAATCACAACTTCTTGGAGGCCATTCAATATCACAATTTCTTGAAACAATCGAATCTCCAAACTTTTCTCGCAAATTCTATTGTTACATTTGCTGTGTGGCACGTAGCCCCGTCTTGTTGGAACCAAATGTTGTCAAGATCAACTTCTTCCAATGTCGGCCATAAAAAGTTGGTTATCATCAATCTATATCGCTCTCCATTGACAGTAACGGTGTTACCACCTTCATTTTGAAAGAAGTACGGACCAATGATTCCACCATACCAAAAACCACACCAAACTGTCAATTTAGGTGAATGTAATGGTTTTTCATAAATAATTTGTGGATTTTCTTCGCACCAGAATCAACAGTTTTGCTTATTTACCACACCATCCAGATGAAAGTGAGCCTCATCAGAGAAGATGATTTTCTTAAAAAAATCGTTTTCAAGTTGTTCCAAGGCAAAATCAGCAAATTCACGACGTTTACGGTGGTCCAATGGCTTCAGTTCTTGAGTGGGAACAATTTTATAGAGATGCAAACCCAAATCCTTTCTCAAAATCCGCCAGGTTGTGGTTTGAGACAGTCGCAATTGTTGAGAACGTCTTGGAATCGACAAATTACGGTCTTCAGTAACACTTGCCTGAACGGCAGCAATATTTGCATTACTTCGAGCGGTTCTTTGTCTTATTGGGACTTGAAAATTATGTAAAGAAAATATAACCTCAAAATTTTTAACAATTCGACGAATAGCGAGCACACTTGGACGATTATTACGACCATAAAGTGGCAAAAGCGCACGAAGAGTTGCGATTGGAGAACGATTATTTTGATAATAAAACTGAATAATTTGTAAACGTTGTTCTTGCGTATATCTCTCCATGATTAAATTGTAAACACTACTGACTGCAATGAAAAACAAATAACAGATCATGACATATTACAAATGGCCGAAATGTCACTTCAAAATCATATCGTCCCTATTGGAAAACCTTATATAAGGAATATATATCAACTTAGCTCTCTCTTCAATATAATTATAAATATATTAATGTTTTTAGTTACAGAAAAGAAAGCAATGATATTTCATTAACTTTTTGAAAAAGCAACGATGAAAAATTATAGATATATTTTCTTAAAATTTATTAATTATTATTAAAATGTATACAACACTTCTAAAATTTGAAGCAAGTGAAGCAAAAGCAATTTTAAGCAATTTTACTGAATTATATCATTACGTAAACTAAGAAATGAAATACCAGGTGTACCGGCAAATCATTACCGGTTTTATCGTAAAAAAAACAACATAATTTTCAAGAAAATTGAAAAATTAATTTATTCAAGGTATTGGCCAATTGAGTCTACACATCTTGCCAATCACTCAGGCAATTTATGGATGCCATCCCAAAAAAACTGCCTGTCCTTTGAGCAAAACCATTCATCGAGTCATTTTCTAACTCTAACGAAATTGGCGAAGTGTTTCTCTGCAAGCGCGTGTCCCATTGATGCGAAAAGGTGATAGCCGGATGGGGCAAGGTCTAGAGAGTACGGCGGGTGCGATATTATGTCCCATCTAAGTGTTTTCAACGCTTCCTTTACCAGTTTTGCTGTATGAAACGGCGCTTTATCGTGCTGTAAAATCATTTTATCGTGTCTTCTGACCCATTCTAGACGTACTTCTACCAATGCATGTTTCAAATCGATAATTTGTTATCGGTAGCGATCAGTATTAACTGTCTCACCAGGTTTCGACAGTTCGTAACACCACGACATTCTGGTTCCACCAAACATAGAGCATTGTCTTGCGACCAATACGATTTGGCCTTGGAGCCGATGGGGCAGCTTCGCCAGGTAATAAGCATGATTTTTTTTTCTTAGGGTTTTTGAAACAAGTCCATTTTTCACTCGTCACTATTCGATGCAGAAATGACTTTCGATCATATCTTCGAAGCAGCATTTCACAGACGATTTTTCAATTTTCCATCACATTTGATGTGGCACCCATTTTCCCATGTTTTGGACTTTTCGCATTACCCGCTTTCAGCAGTACGGATCGCGTGCGGAATTTGTTTTCGTACGGGTATTTTGCCATAGTTTTCCAGGTGCGACACTGTTTAATTATCTGCTGATGATGGCAACTTAGTTGTCGAAATACGTATACAGAATACGAAAATTAATGTAGTAAGGGGTTATATATCAACCTTCAGTGATTAAGTTAATCAACCACGGGCTCTATCAAAATTACCGACGAATTAAAGTGAGAGAGATAGCAAAGGCTATGAGTATGTCCAAAGAACATATTTGTCACACGTTAAATCAAAATTTAGGCATGAGAAAGCTGTCCGCGCGTTGGGTACCGCGTTTGCTAACGTTAGACGAAAAACGTGTTCGAATGAACATTTTCAACGTTCTGTTGGTGCAGTTTAGGCGCAATAAATCCGAGTTTTGGCGCCGCTTAATTACTGTAGATGAAACTTGGATACACCATTATACGCCCGAAACAAAAATATAGACAAAACAATGAACTGCAAAGGGGGAACCGCCTCCAAAAAAGCAAAAACTGTTTTTTCGATTGGGAAAGTGATGGCGACTGTTTTTTGGGATAGTCATGGAATTATCTTAATCTATTATCTTCAAAAAAGAAAAACTATTACAGGAGCATACTACGCATCATTACTTGACAAGCTGAAGGCAGAAATTGTGGAAAAACGGCCACATTTGCAGAAAAAGAAAATCCTGTTTCACCAAGACAACGCGCCGTCTCACATCATGGCGAAAATCCACGAATTATGGTTTGAACTGCTTGACCATCCGCCTTACTCACCAGATCCAGCCCTAAGCGACTTCTTTTTGTTCCCCCATCTAAAAATTGCGCTCGGATGACAGAGATTTTCGTCAAATGAGAAGGCAATCACCTTCGTGAACAAATATTTTGCATAGAAAAGCGCCGAGTATCGCTTGTGTAGAGTTACAAGGAGACTATAAAAATAAATATACATCTTAAGAAAGAATGTCTTGTATCTTCGTTAGGTAGGAAACTTTTCAGACCACCCTCGTAAATATAAAAGATTAGATTATTATTTGTAACTGACAGTTATTCCATAAATATTATACATTTCATTTCGGGTCACATTAAATTTTTTCAATGTAAATTTTACAACTTCGTTTATTTCTATCCCGGTGAATTGAAAGTGTAAAAGTTTCGCGCAATTATACCGTAGACTAACCTAAAAGTAATAATAGAGAATGAATGTTAATCCGAATCCGTAGACCAATTTAACTGTGGTCAACGTTTTATTACGGTGACTTTTTCGTCCTGCCTTTTTCCACTTCAGAGTAAACAGAGAGATGACTAGGAAATGATAAAAATTAAAAATGAGAACGGAACGGTGGCTTTAGCTGTTCGCAGCGTCTGTGGTTGCAGACGGCTTTTTGCTCGTACCATATTAAGGAAAGCCGTGGATTTGCTAGTGGTGTAACTTTTAATTAAACTTCAAAAATAACAATGGCAAAAATTAGCAATGAGTATATATATATATATATATATATATATATATATATATATATATATATATAGTAATGAGAAATCAAATATTTATATATTTTTTGCCTGCTTGTAGTTATCCTGGAATTTTAATTAAGAAATTTAGAAAAAACGTTAGGATAATGAAATAATTGTTTACTGCTACCAGTAATTAAAATTTTTAGTGCCCCTAATTTTCTTCGTTGCGCGAATGTTTTTGCTTTTTTATTAATGTATTGTAAGTTAAAATTAAATCTGATGATCATTAAGCTTGCAGAAACGAGTGCGAACTCATTGGCGGCGATGATATATTTCGAGAGCGGTCGAATATACCCGAAGTCGAGATTCATGTGCGTATGGTATGTGTATGAATGCCGGATTAGATTGATGATGGCGAATCGACGGCGTTCTTTGTTATGTTCGACGAGTATTGATATTGGGTTGGCAACTAAGTACTTTCGGTTTTGTAGTATAAAATAAAACACTTTTTTTTAAACAAAGAATAGTTTTTAATCAATTATATATTTCCCATTTTGCTCAATGACCTTTTGCCATCTTTCTTTCAGCTGCATGATTCCGCGCTCATAAAATTTTTGGTCCTTATCAGCAAAAAACTGAACCAGGTGCGAGTGAAGGTCATCGTCATTTGTGAAAGTTTTACCATTCAAAGAATTCTGCAAACTTAGAAATAAATGGTAATCAGATGGTGCTAGATCAGGGCTGTATGGGGGATGTGGCATCACTTCCCAGCCAAGCTCCAATAGTTTCCCACGAGTTGCCAAAGATGGGCGAGGCCTTGCATTATCTTGGTGGAAAACTACACCTTTCCGATTTGACAATTCTGGCCGTTTTTCTTTGATTGCTTCGTCCAGTTTTATTAATTGTTGACAGTAAACATCAGAATTGTTCGTTTGGTTCCTTGGAAGCAGCTCGAAAAACACAACACCTTTGTAATCCCACCAAACTGACAGCATGATATTTTTGGATGCAATTCAGCTTTCGATGTAGTTTGAGCTGGTTTATCGTGTTTGCTCCATGATCGTTTTCGAACTATGTTACTGTACAGGACTCATTCTTCATCACCAGTGATGATTCTTTTTAAGAAAGGGTCGGTTTCATTTCGTCTAAGGTGCATATCGCAAAAGTTGATTCTTTGTGTTAAATGAATTTCTTTCAATTCGTGAGGTACTCAAATATCAAGCTTCTTAACTAGCCCAAGACATTTTAAATGTTTTTTAATTGTTGTTATATGACGATCCTCTTCAATTATGACTTTGATTTGGTCATCATCAACTTCAGTAGGCCGACCGGAACGTTGCTCATCTTTGAGGGAAAGATCTCCAGAAAGGAATTTTTTATACCAATTCTGACACGTGCGCTCTGTTAAGCAATTAGCACCATAAACTTCACATATCTTTTTGTGAGCCGCAGCAGCTTTCTTTCCTTTACGGAAATAAAATAGTAAAATATGTCGAAAATGTTCGTTTCTGCACTCCATTTAAAATTAACCCACAACTAATAGCTTTAATAAAAATCACGCACTACTTGCTTCTGAAGTTACGTCAATGTGACTAGTATCACGCGACAAACGGTAAAGTACAGCACTAACATACGTTATACAAAAAATAAAGCAGCGCTCTCTATCAGTAAAAACTGAAAGTACTTAGTTGCCAACCCAATATATTTCTTAACCGATTTTTGACATTAGAATACACTGGCACTATTATTAAATGTATTGTTTGCAATATCAATATTTTACCGTACAGTATTTTTGTGTGTAAAAGACATGTTAAAAGCAAGCAACACCGGTTAAATGCGCAACATAATGTACCATCTTATAAATTTCCATATGACTTTAATTTTATGTTAAGTGTGTGCAGTATTCCACAAAATATTGTAGACAATAAAGAAATACGTTCCGGAATGGAGATTGCCAATAAAAGATCAATTACAGTATAATTTTCTCGGGTGAAAAAGCAGTGTTTAAAGATTAAAAAAATATGGTTGACGGAAGATAAAACAACGGATGCAAGAAAGAGTAGTATTTTAAATATGTTAGCGCGCACTATAAAAAGCGGTGAAATTTCCTTGGCTCTTCTTTTACATAGTAGAATATTGCAGAAGACGAACGCGGAAAGGATTGCAGAAACTATAAAACATTACATTTTAGTTTAAATGTACGACGAAATTTCTTGTCATTGGAAAAAGCAGACGGTTCTAGGTGAAACATTGTATATCTTAACTTAAAGTAAATAATAAGGTACAAACATTTAATCTACTTTACAATATTTTATTATTCTTTAATAATATTTTTCAGGAAAATAAAATATTGTGAAACAGACCAAGTGTTTGCACTCCCACATTTACATTAGTTTAAGATAAAATTCCATTAATATATTATATAAATGAAGATAAGAAAACTAGTCAGCCTTAAATCTAATGAATATTGTAATTTTTAATAATTCATCTTGTTAATTTTCTGAATACATAGAAGTATTTGGTTTTAGTAATTTAGTAATTATTGTGGCAACTTGTTATTGTGTTTTGCTAGTAGTTGTTTGTTGTTATCATTTTAGCGGATGCGGTCTTTTCATATTAGCCGGTAAGATAAAACGAGGAATAAATATTCTGACATTTATAAATATGATTTTTAATTTTGTTTTTTATTTATAAATTTTACTCACACATTTTATCAAAATGTAAACTTTATGTAAACTATGATACATACATATACATTTAATTCAATAAATTATATCAGCTTTTCCAGCTGTATTTGTCATAAAATTAAGCGGCACAAGAACTTACTACAAAACTATTGCAAAAACACAGTCTGTCGCAGATCAAACCGAACTTTTTTAAAACAAAAACAAAAGCTTGCATTTATTTTAGTCAAAGTAGTCCGCCTTCGGCTTCAGTACAACGTTTTGCACGGTCAATTAACATGTTGAATGAATTTTTAAGCTCGTCTTTAGAGATGTCCTTCAAGATCGCTGTCGACGCCTTTTTAATGGCTTCGACGTCCGCATAGCGCTGTCTTTTCATCGGAAAATGTAATTTGAAGAATAGATAGAAATCACAGGGGCCCAAATCCGGTGAATATAGTGAATGCAGTTTGAAGTTAGAAAATCAGTGATAAGGGTCGGGGCAATGAGCTGGTGCATTATCGCGTAACAAACGCCAGTTGCTATTGGGTTGGCAACTAAGTTCTTTCGGTTTTGTAGTATAAAATAAAACACTTTTTTTTTAAACAAAGAATAGTTTTTAATCAATTATATATTTTCCATTTTGCTCAATGACCTTTTGCCATCTTTCTTTCAGCTGCATGATTCCGCGCTCATAAAATTTCTGGTCCTTATCAGCAAAAAACTGAACCAGGTGCGAGTGAAGGTCATCGTCATTTGTGAAAGTTTTACCATTCAAAGAATTCTACAAACTTCGAAATAAAAGGTAATCAGATGGTGCTAGATCAGGGCTGTATGGGGGATGTGGCATCACTTCCCAGCCAAGCTCCAATAGTTTCCCACGAGTTGCCAAAGATGTGTGAGGCCTTGCATGATCTTGGTGGAAAACTACACCTTTCCGATTTGACAATTCTGGCCGTTTTTCTTTGATTGCTTCATCCAGTTTTATTAATTTTTGACAATAAACATCAGAATTGATCGCTTGGTTCCTTGGAAGCAGCTCAAAAAACACAACACCTTTGTAATCCCACCAAACTGTCAGCATGATCTTTTTTGGATGCAATTCAGCTTTCGATGTGGTTTAAGCAGGTTTATCGTGTTTGCTCCATGATCGTTTTCGAACTATGTTACTGTACAGGACCCATTTTTCATCACCAGTGATGATTCTTTTTAAGAAAGGGTCGGTTTCATTTCGTCTAAGGTGCATATCGCAAAAGTTGATTCTTTGTGTTAAATGAATTTCTTTCAATTCGTGAGGTACCCAAATATCAAGCTTCTTAACTAGCCCAAGACATTTTAAATGTTTTTCAATTGTTGTGTGCGATACATGTAGCCTCTCCGCAACCTCTCGAACAGTTATATGACGATCCTCTTCAATTATGACTTTGATTTGGTCATCATCAACTTCAGTAGGGCGGCCAGAACGTTGCTCATCTTTGAGGGAAAAATCTCCAGAAAGGAATTTTTTATACCAATCCTGACACGTGCGCTCTGTTAAGCAATTAGCACCATAAACTTCACATATATTTTTGTGAGCCGCAGAAGCTTTCTTTCCTTTACGGAAATAAAATAGTAAAATATGTCGAAAATGTTCGTTTCTGCACTCCATTTAAAATTAACCCACAACTAATAGCTTTAATAAAAATCACGCACTACTTGCTTCTGAAGTTACATCAATGTGACTAGTATCACGCGACAAACGGTAAAGTACAGCACTAACATACGTTATACAAAAAATAAAGCAACGCTCTCTATCAGTAAAAACCGAAAGTACTTAGTTGCCAACCCAATATTTTCACGATATTGAGGGCGCACACGATGAATACGCGCCAAAATACGCTTCATAACACCAAGATATTATTCAGCATTGAGTAGTTAAGTGGTGACTTTCGGGTACACCTGGTACATACCTGTCAATGAAGTGACAGTAGTCATTTGATTAGTGTTTTTATTATCATTTCAGATAGAGATCCAATCTTCTGAATTAATATTTTCTTTTATGTCTAATGTCAACATTTACACTTTAAAAATTAATAAAAATTTCGAGTAGTTTCATTAAAAAAATGTTTTTCTTTAATTGAGGTTGTTATTGAGTATATTTCTCTTTCAAGAATCGGTTCACTGAACTGATCGGTTGACACGCGTTCTCAAAAACGCTCGCCGTTCAATTTGTATTAATTCGAGTTCTCGGTGCCGTCAAAACATTATGCAGTGCCATAGTTGAGGGACCTTTCGTTAACAAATTTTTTTTGGCATTTATATGTTTAGATATTTTACTAGATTAAATCAATATTTTGTGTTTAATTTAATATTTTTTCTTAGTTCTAAGACATCTATTTTTACTTTTTTTTGACACCATATCGATTTGATGGATATTTGTGGTCACATACGAATTATTGCTGCCTAATTTTTCTTTTCATTTCTCGCCTTCGAATATCACAAATATTCGTCTATATACTACATTTTTGTTTTCATCTTATTCTGCGTCTTTTTTGCATATTTTTTTTTTTTTCGTAACCTGTGTTCTTTTCTTAAAGCTTCTGTAGAAAAAAACGTTTATATTTCGGGAGCTGTTGACTGATGTGGTGCTTCATTGCCGACAACAGAAACCAACTCGGGGAGGCATTCTTGTTGAGATAATTGTCTTTCAAAATTATAAAAAAATTATTCCGCGAAATCGTTCTCGATTTATTTCCATTTGTCAACTAACTTGTCAACTTTGACAGTTTGTTGTAGCTACAACACTACATGTAATGCACTAAAACTTTGGATTTAGATTAACTAAAGATGGAGGTTAAGTTTTAGTACTGACATTTAATTAGTGGCGCCCTGTATGTCCCACTATGCAAAACTTAAACGACGTCTCACGTAAATATATAATATAGTGTGATGATTTAACAAAGGATTTTATTTATTCTTTGGTGTTTTATTTATTCTTCAGTTTAATGGAATTTTATAAAGTAACGATCTCAAAGGTCAACTATTTTTATGACTAATTATAAAATAAAAATAGTGTATTTTTTGGCATATTTAAAGTTTCTAAAAGTTTCTTTAAAGCATTTGTATGTAGTTATATATTTGTAAATTCATATCGATGGTAAAATACTGTACATTATTATTATTATTATTATTATTATATGAATTATTTTTAATAAAAATTGATCTCGTGTATTTAATGATAAAAGGAAAAAGATGAATATAAAACGTGAATTCGCAAAAGCACAGAAAATGTAGGAGGATTAAATGTGAGAATAACTTTAAATATGAAATGGGGAAAAGACAATGGTCGACGAGAGTGTGTATGGATGTGAGGTGAAGCGTAGAAAGACGTCATAAATTTTTCATAATATTCGAGGTGTTTGAGTCATTGTTACCGATGCTAAGGTATTATTGTCTGCACCTTGCAATGTCTTGCTCCAGAGCGTGGAATTGAATACATTAAAAAATCGCTGCCTTAATCCTTATATATTCAGCATATATAACTGAAAAGGGAGTTACACAAAAGGTAGCACGAATTACCGTCGCTTTCTCTGGTCTTTGATCGGCTAATATTGTTATTTCAAGTTAGCGAACATGTTGGATACACAAAGGATGAAGGAGAATGTTTGACTACTTCAAATTATGCATACGAATGGAAATGCCCATTTTCCCTTTTGTGACAAAAAAATAGCTACGTCAACGATTCAGAGTTCTACTTGTATTATACTTCGCTAACAAAAAACAAAGCATTCAATTGATAGACGTAATATTTAATTTTTCAAGGAATATTTTTCATTTTTTCGATAATAGTTCTTGAAATATTGAAGTATGATTTAAAGTTTTTACACAAGAAAACTTTAAAATTTTTTATTCATTTCAACAATTTAATGCATAATTTTGACAAAAGGACACATTAATAAGTATATATTGTATAACGTATTGTATCACTACTGTATTACAAATTTACCCAAAGGATTAATTTACTCTGTCAGCAAAAAGAGTACATTTATACTGGAGTAATTAATATCTGTGTATAGATGATGACTTCATTGTTGTTATTGAACTAGCACGGTATTTGACTTATGTATCTTTTTTTATACGTTAAATGAATGTTAAAAATTATTATTATAATATTATGTTTAATGTTGTAAAATAAAATATTTTATTTTAAAAATTTTATTTGTGTACATAATTGAATAAATTAATACATGTTAAAACTTCATAATAATCCAAAAAGAAAAAAATACATATTTCTCTTAGATCAATACGCAGTGAAAGGTATTTAAGAATTAATTCAAACGCAGTTAAAATATAAATCAACAACTTAGTAGATAAAGGCTATGCATTTTCATATAAGTTATGTACGTGTATCAAAGCGAATGCAAGAGAAATTAAACAAATATTCGTTCGGTGTTAGATTAACTTACCTAGAAACTACCTAGAATTTGCTTCTAAGAATATACTTGTCACATGAACAAAATGATTAACATAACTGTCAAATCATATCAGAAAACAAGTGTCTTCGAGACGCAAGCGTATAGAACACCGTACGTACTCTAATCACATAGAGCGAGCTTAGTACATTGATACAAGTTTATAATTTTTAAATTAATTTGTTATTTTTGTCACGCAGTATACCAGGTATACCGGTAAGTGATTACCGATTTTTCTAATAGATATAGCTAGGCTTAAGTATGCAATGTTATGATTTGACACATATGTAATTTTATTCTACTGACATCAAGCTTCAAAGCCATATGTTTCAAAATCGAAAAATCGTCTGTGAAATGCTGCTTCAAAGGTATGATTGGTAGTCATTTCTGCATTGAATAGTGGCGGGGGATGAAAAATGGATTTATTTATTATTTATTATATTTATTTATCACCTGGTGAAGCCGGTCCATCGACTCCAACGCCAAATTGTTTTTGGTGGGAGCAGAGTGGCGTGGTGTATTACGAACTGTTGAAACCTGGCCAACAAATTATTAATTTGAACCATGCATTACTAGAAAAACGTCCAGAATGGGTCCAAAGACACCGGTTTTGAAAGCACTTGAATGGTACAAAATATCTCACCCCTTGAAGAAGTTAGAAAATGGCTCGATGAATAGTTTTGCTCATAGGACAAACAATTTTTTTGAGATGGCATCCATAAATTGCCTGAAAGATGGGCAAGATGTGCAAAATCAGTAGTTTTTTTTTTACGAAAAAACCGGTGCTTTGCTTCTTATATGTTTATGTACATTTATAATGGATTCATTACTTCATTTACGTGTTTTATCATATTAGTCTTCGTACTTATATAAATTTGTGTTTTAATATTCTTACATATTTATAAATGATTGTAGGAATATTAAAAAATACACTCTTGCGCATATACGACTCAGGGTACGTGAATCTCATTTACACTATTGTTAGCTTATCTTTCACCAGGGGATGCTATAAAGATATATGCTCTTCATTTAGTCAAATTAAAATAAATCGAGACGAACTATAATTAAAAGGATATTTTAGAAAATGAGAAGGAAGTACTTATAAGTACGTTCGTATATATTTCTTTATCTTTTTTCCACGTACTGTGGCACGTGGAAAAAAGGTTTTAGTTTATGATCCACAGATGTTAAATAACGAAGAGATTTCTCGTTGAAATATGCGGACATCGCAAATGTTGCTCCACCTTAATAATTTTTAGATTTTTGAAATCGAACTGTATTTAAAAAAAATCAGTTTAAGAACGTCATATAAAGAATTATTAGGTAAATGAGAAGTGAAACATTATCAGGTTCCTTTTCAGACAATACATGTAAAGTATCTTTTTATAGTTTACATTTTTTTCAGTTATTTGTATAAATGATTTACTTTAGTTTTTAAAATACATTGGTTCGTGGACAAGGAGACTGTAAAATAATTTAATATATCAGGTTGTTACAAATGTAATGTTCATTTTTTCCTTCAGTCTGAACTGAATCGCACCTGTGTGAAGACGTGTATGTTTTTGGTGAAAATTATTATTGTATTTGTAGAAAAGGGTATTTATTTTGAAGTGTGTACCTGTTCCATTTCTTGGAAAGATTAATACACATGTCCTTGTCTCGCCTATGGAAATGCTGTCGGCAAGAGATATTCGGGCAATTTACCTCTTTCAATTTAAAAAGGGATTAAATGCAGCTGCAGCAACACGAGAAATTAATCAGACGTTCGGTGAAACCACGTGTAATGAACGCACATTACGGCGATGGTTCAAAAAATTCAGCGAGGGAAATTTTGATTTGGAAAATGAGCCTCGCGGATATGCGCGTAGCACCGTTAATGACGACGAGCTGCGTGTAGAAGTTGAAAGTAATCCGTCGACAACAGTGCGTAGCCTTGCAGAAACATTTCAAGTGTCCATTGCCACCATTAGTCGTCACCTTTCTTCGTGGCAAAGTGAAGAAACTCGATCGATGGGTGCCGCACCAATTAGCGAAAGCCAATAAGCTCCGTCGATTAGAGGTGGCTACCTCTTTGGCTAATCGACAGAAAGTTGAACCGTTTCTTCATCGAGTGGTAACGTGTGACGAAAAGTGGATACTTTATGATAATCGGAGATGGGCAGGACAATGGTTAGATCGAGGTGAAGCACCAAGACAGCATGCACGAGCATCACTTCAACCGCGAAAAATTATGGTGATTGTATGGTGGACCAGTAAGGGTATTATTCACTATTCATTTTTGCAACCTGGTGAAACCATTACGGCAGCGTCTTATTGTGCCGAACTGGAAACTATGCATGGAAAATTGAGCCGCTTGCAGCCCTCACTAGTCAATAGACATGGACCCATACTTCTTCATGATAATGCAAGACCTCATGTTGTACGACAGGCAATCTAAAAACGTTCGGAATTTGGTTACGAAATTCTCCCTCACCCACCTTATACACCTGACCTTTCGCCAACTGATTTTCATTTTTTCCGAAGTTTAGACAATCACTTAAAAAGTAGGGACTTCCCTGACCGGGAGTCTGTAATAGCAGTGTTTGAGCAATATGTGAGCCGTCAAAACCTAGATTTCTTTTCAAAGGGAATTTTTCAGTTTCCAGGCCGTTGGCAACAAACTATTGGTGTAAATGGAGACTATTTTGCAGAATAAATATTTATATATTTTTTTAATTTAGACTTTTTTTTATTCCTTGCAAAATCAGACATTTCATATGTAACAACCTGATAATTAAATTATTACGAAATTTGGTTCAGTCACATTCTTTGATTACCTTATTTTTAACTTTAATTGGATATGTCTATTTATAACGTTTCTCGGACGAAATTTTATGGAAACATTAATCCTAGCGAACCGCTGAAGTGGTTGTAGGTAATTAAAATTAGTTCAATGCAAAATCTCCTAGACAATACAGCAGACGAATGAATTAACGTGTATTTCATTTCGAAAGGTCAATATTTACTTTAGACTGGAGAAAATAGAACGGTTATCTGATTGTGTTCCGACGACGCGCCCTGGCGTCTAAAGGAGAAGTAATTCAGTTAGATGCCGAGCTAATTGCCGGCTTATCTCTCTCCGTAAACCAATCTAGGAAAAAGCAATTGGCTGCTAAAATCGTGGTTTTATTAGAGAGAATCGAATAAGTGGATTTTATATCCGTGTTATTCCGTGCAATCGTAGGTATCAAGGAATGATCATCTTCAAGGAGACAAATTTTAACAAAATTGCAAATTGAAGAAGTAGCTGTCGACTATATGTGGTGTACTTATATATAAACAACTTAGTAAGTCTTAAGTGTTTGATTGGGAAAATAAAATTACTATCTTTTTAAAATTGATGAAGTCGTAGATGAATTTGAAGGAACCATTTAATTTACGTTCATTCCCAGATTTTCGCGGTAATTATTTGCGTTTGCAGAAAAGAAATGGGTCCAACCGGATGAACTTACAATGAACAACACACAGAAAAATCAAAAGCGCTAAACGATCGATCGAAACCCGGTATAAAGAACACCTTGCGCAAATTCAACCGACCAGAGAAATCAGGTATAGCAAGGCACGTGTTAGAAAAGAACCACAGTGTTAACATGGATTGTTTACATTTGATAAAGAACGTGTATAATTATCGTGAATTAGACGCGTATGAAAGCATGCACATCTTAAAGAATAATGTGGTGAATAGTGACAATGGGCCAGACGACCCTTTACGGTCTTCTTAATGTCCGTAAAAGAGAAACATAGTAATGAATTACATGCAGGTACTTATCGGTCGTGTCCGTGTTCCCTTTTTTCCAATGTCATTCATCTTAGTTTAAGTAAAACAATTTTCAGAAATCTTGTGAAACGAACATGTAGTGTACGTCTAGTTTCTCAACGGTATGTACCGGGTACGGAGTGTGTTTTCGTACAGGTATTTTTCGCCGTGTTTTACCAGGTGCGACACTTTGCGGTTAATCTGCTGATGATGACAATTTGGTTGTCGAAATGCGTATACAGAATTACAAAAGCGAATGTGGAAAGGGGTTATATATCAACCTTAGTGATTAAGTTAATCAACCACAGGCTCCATCATATTCAACTCTGTAAAACAACAAAATAAAATCAATGATCTTCGTTTTATTTTTAAAGTTTAGAATTACCGTAAAATATCTTCTTCGCTAAGGGTAGGTAATAGGTAATAGGTAGGTGATAGCTGGACTTATTTTCCAGAAAATTTTCCAATCATTCTTTCACACATATCGTCCGGAACGTTGGCAATTTTGCGTTTGATATTGTCCCTGAGCTCCTCTAACGTGGTTGGCTTGTTGGCATAAACCAACTACTTAACGTAACCCCATAAAAAGAAATCCAACGGTGTTAAATCGCATGAGCGAGGCCACCATTCCAGCGGACCATTTCTCGAGATTTTGCGGTTGCCGAACTATCCCTTCAATAGATCAATTATTCGACCAGCTATATGGCCTGTGGCACCATCTTTTTGGAGCCACATATCACTGATATTAAGTCCATGCAATTCTGGCCAAAAATAGTCTTCCAGCATGGCACGATAGCGAATTCTATTAACTGTAACATGACCATTATTTTCATCGATGAAAGAATATGGTCTAATCGCACCTCTGACATGAAATCCACACCACGCGGTCACTTTTTGTGGTTGTAATGGAGTCTTATTAACAAAGCCATTAAGCCAAAAATATCCTTCATCTTTGAAAGAGGTTTTTAATGAAATTCAGGATTTTCTTCAAACTATAGCAGAGTCCAGTCGGAGAAGTTTCAGCGTTTTCAAATGATCAAGAGACTTCAGTTCTTGAGTTAATTTAATCGTGTAAGGTTGTAAGCCAAGATCTTTACACAAAATTCGCCCCAATGTGGTTTGAAAGATTCCCAATTCCTGTGAACGGCGTGGAATCGACTGATTTGTCCCGTTTTTAACTGAAATACTGCGTTAGTTTCAGTATTTGGACCGGTCCGTTGTCTCGCTGGCACAGGAACAACCAATAGCAAATAGTTTGACTCGAGTTTATCCATTATAGCACGCACAGCCTGTCTGGTGGGACGATTATTGCAACCGAAAATTGGAGTAAGCTCTCTTAAAGTTGCGACTCAGAATTGCGAAAGTAATTTTGAATAATTTCCAAACATTGCTCGTTTGTGAATTTCACCATGATAAAAATGTTAACTTTGACTGATGTTTTGACGTGGACAGATGATGGAAAAAGTTCAAGGATGCGTTCGTATTAAAAGATAAAATCGTCGTGTCCGTATTGGAAAATCCTTCATTCACTCACAATGTTGTTCTCGATTGTATATGTATTTGAAGTCTTTTTAAATTTATTTATTTAAAAACAAATGAAGTAGTTTCATTACAAATAAGCTATTGAAGTATTTTTCATTTTAACTCGCATTTACATCCGGATGTCATTCGCCCATCTCATTTCGCGAGCTATTATCATTACAGTTGGTGATTGTTTTGTTTTCAAAACTTACGTTCGTATAACACACATGTTTGTTGTAACGCGTAACACATGGCATTCATTAATTTTGATTCATATTTGGCGAACAACGCATATTTTAGATATTTTTGGTGATTGGACGCGCAGGATGCAGCTGATGTGCTAAAATGCGTTAAATTGTGTGTCGTCCGTTCGTTTTGATTCATTGCGCGCACAACGTTCCGGCCGCAGTCCAACAATACGAAAATTGAATTAATTTGACCGGGATTCGTAACAAATATTTGCCAACCCTTTGGCGAAATCAGGTCCGTCGGATAAAACGCCAGAAACAAATCGGATCGGTACGAGCAAGGCGAGCTGGTCGTGTGATTGTTTTGTCAATTTGTAGCTAAGCGAGTGAACGCACGACAAATTAATTTAATTGATTACTTGATTAATAGTTACGTGCGCGTGCAACACCTAAAAACAGGCTATTAATTTTGAAAGGACAGCGCGTACGCTCATGATGAAGTGATGTTAAAGTGGAAGAGGCATGCTATGCTCTATTTTATAATTGAGATTGACATCGAACTTGATACTATTCTACTATAACAAGAATTATTTATATTTTACCATTCACAAGTTTCCTATATAACATGGAGATGATAGGAAAATGTAGTGTTTATTCACTGAACGAGTAAAAACACTTGGTATTGTCTGACAAATAAGATTGTGAAAGAAAATGTTTTAGTTATTTTAATTTAAATTGTGGCTTACATACATACGTGGATAAATATTTATTCTTTTGCTTTTGAGTACCTACATTATTAATTTCCCTAGCTTTGAAATTATGGAATGAAGCAGCTATATCGAGATCGAGAGGCTGGGAAAGTCACAATTCATAAAAAAGGGGACAGTGGGAATGCTCAAGTAACACAGAGAAATTACTTTGTTGTCGACCACATACAAAATACTTTCTAAATGAGCGGAAACAAATAGAGAAATAACTTTCTTTAGTAACAACAAGGACATTGAAGCACCTCAAATATTATCCAACCTATTTAGTCAATATTTTATCTTAATCACTGAAAGTTGATATATAACCCCTTTTCACATAGATTTTCGTATTCTGTATACGTATTTCGACAACTAAGTTGCCATCTCATTTCCATTTCAAAAACTTTTGTTTCGGTATAAATGTATATCTTATTATTTGTTTTTTGGACATGAGATAATTCAATTCTTCTGTCTTAAATACAGCGTGTTTCAAAAAGAATATACGTATTACAAAGTATTATTTTGTCCAAACTATCGATCGCTGCGTCTCGGCTCGGCTATTGGAGAAACGAATACATAGTCTAGTTTATTTAACAGCCGCTAGATGTCGGTTGTCTTCTGTTGTTCTTGGTCACCGTCATATGTTTAAAATGGCTACTCCGCAGCAGATATCATTTTGTGTTCTCGAGTTTGCGAAGTGCATTTTCGTGATTACAGTGCAAAGACGTTCCAGGTTGAGCTACCAAATTGATCTTCCGAAGGATGTGTACTATATGTAAAGGAGGAGTCTTGGCCGCCCTCGTGTTTCTGAAGAAAATGTTGCACGAATTCAAACTGCCCTCCAACATAATCCTTCAAAATCAATTCATCGTGCTAATCGGGAGTTACAACTGCCTACAACAACAATTTGGCGTGTTTTGAGACTTCGGTTGGTTGAAGCCGTACAAGTTACAGTTGTTACAAGCTCTGCGTCCTGATGACAAACGGAAACGTGAAACGGAAACACTTTCTCGCAGAACGCATCGTGTTCAGTGATGAAGCGACTCTCCATGTTAGTAGTCTGGTAAACAAACACAATGTTAGAATTTGGAGTCTACAGAACCCACATCCAGCCATTGAACATGTACGAGATTCGAAACGCGGTTAATGGTCAGCAGTATCTCGATATGTTGCAAAGCTGGTTGTTTCCGAGGCTGCACGAAGACAACTTCATTTTTCAACAAGACGGGGCACCCCCTCACTGGAGTCGCCAAGTGTGTGAATATCTGAATGAAACTCTTCCGAACCTTTGTATTGGTTGTCAAGGAGTTGGCGACTTAGCATGTCCCAGCTGGGCTCCACGGTCACCGGATTTGACACCCTGTGACTTCTTCCTGTGGGGTTTCGTTGAAGACAACGTTTATGTACCACCACTCCCACAGAACCTGGAAGAGTTGATGAACCGGATTCGTACTGCCATAAGATCAGTGATGAAGGACATGTTTGAGTATGGGAGGAATTTCAGTATCGATGTGCTATTGTTCGTGTCGCTGATGAAGGACATATTGAACATCTGTAATCTGAAGTTGAGAGGTTCGTAAATATGTGTGTAAAGTTTCATATTTGTATGTCTTAAAGTTTAATAAATATATGCATTCGAAATACGTATATTCTTTTTGAAACAGCCTGTATATCTATAAGAGGCAATATTCAGGTGATTCGTTTTGTCCGGCCACCTTTGCACTTACGTGGTTTTAATTAAAAACATTGACAGTACGTTATTATTAGATGTCGTCTTATTTCTAATTGTTATCTCATTTAACTTTTTAATTAATTTATTTTATGATTACTTCTCAACGCGTGAATAGAATTGTATTTATTTTTATTTTTTGTGACTTCTTTGTTATATAAGCAAGCAGGAGCAATAGTAGAATAATTTTAATATTTTCGATTTTTCAAATTTATTCAAAAGAAAACAGTACAGCGATTGAGTTCTCTGATACATAGCTAACTGTGTTAACTATTACTAAAAGCTGAGGCTTTTATGGTTGTTAATCAGCGCCAGCCCTTAGAAGTCCTACAAAATTTAATTCCGTAAAGGTTTTTAATTAAGTAGGCGTTCGAAACGTGTCAAGTAACGACACCAATCGCCACACATCTAATTAATGATCCAGCAGTGTACGTCTTTCAAAGCATTCGCTGATCATTTTCTTTTGCCTCTTCCTTGAGATCAACTAATCGGCTTATACAGTTCGGTTGGCTTTTTCTTTCTCTCAATCTAGCGCCCCATACTCGTAAGTATTCCTGTCGGTCGGGATAAAATATAATTGGAATAACGTTGAGTGAAAAATAAGAATGTCGTCTGGTTTCGGTGTTTTTTCCCCGCTTTTTCCGCAAACTTCCATTAGCGGTAATAAATGATGTAACGAAATCTATGTCGTTTGTTTATTTGCCCTTACAAATTAAAAGCTCTTCGAGACGCTGGAAATCACATCGGGCGGTCTCAACGTGTCCTCGTCAATTTTTAATTTAAGATGTTCGAAACGAAAAAAAATGGAGATTCGTTGAATATTTTACGGATTTATTGCAAAAGAAAATTTATCGTATTTAATTACATCCTTTTATTTTTCTTTTAATAATATTCCTGTCGCTAATCGTTTCCAATATCTGTACCCTACTTTTCCGAAAATTATTTTTAATCATAAGAAAAAATTTTATCTGCAGAAATCGTATCTTAATTGCAGTTATTTAAAATAATATTTATTTTATTATCTTCATTTGCATTTGCTATAATTATAGGGGTATTATGCTATTGCGTAGAGCATTCAAAGTGTTCGAAAAAATATTAGAACAAAAACTAAAAAATGTGATAGAATTGTTGAAATTTCATATGGATTCAAAAAAGATAGAATTGTACAAGAGTTGTCCCATAAGTACCCGGTCTGACACAAAGATGGCGGTAGTTGTTTGAAAAATATCACTGTATTAGAAAGTACACAATTTATAAAGCATATGTTTCAAGTTTGAAAACGCCACGTTGTTTAGTATTTGTTTGGCAGTCATCAATAGTGAACGTTTTCAGTGAATTTGTAAAAATGAAGAAAATTGGTCATCGTTACGTGATACAATACTTCTATTTGAAAGGCCTCAGCCCAACCGATATAAAAGCCGAACTGGATTCTATTCTGGGTGAGTCTGCTACTTTGTTTACAACAGTGAAATATTGGGTAGTAGAGTTTAAACGAGGTCGTATGACCAACATGTGCTTCGAGAGACTCCATTATAACCATAAAAAGTGTCCGTGTGGTGTGTATTTCATGCCAGAGGTATGATTGAACCATATTTTTTCGTCGATGAAAATGATGGCCATGTTATAGTCAATGGAATTCTCTATTGTGCCATGTTGGAAGGCTATTTTTAGCCAGAATTGGACGGACTTGATATCAGTGATATATGGTTCCAAAAAGATGATGCCACATGCCACATTTGTGAATTCTGCAAACATTATTTTATTTATTGACAAAAGAAAATAGAAAAAAATGAGAATTTCCGAAATATCCTTTTATGCAAGTTCAACAAAGAAGTTAATGCACCCGAAACTGCTACAATTATATAGGCCGTTTATGGAGAAAATATAGTTGAGAAAATTGCAGCAGAGAAATGGTTTTCGTATTTAAAGAGAGCCGTTTTAACATAAACAATTCTTAACGTTCAGGAAGACCATCGGGCGAACGATGATTAATGATTTTGTATGGCCGGAATTGGAAGATATTGATGTGGACAACGTTTATTTTCAAGAAGACGGCGCTACGTGCCATACAAGTAACGATACCATCGCTCTTTTTCCTGACCGTGTGATTTCTCGAAGAAGCGATCTCAATTGGCCACCGAGATCTTGCGATTTAACACTTTTAGACTTTTTTCTTTAGGGCTACGTGAAAGATGAGGTCTATGCCAATGGCCAACAATCGATTCAAGACCTCAAAGATGGAATTCAATAAAAATTCAAATACAACCGCAAATGTGCGAATTGGTGATGGAAAATTTCACGAAAAGAATATGGTCCTGCAAGCGTAGTCGTGGCGGCCATTTGGCTGATATTGTTTTACATTTTAATGGCATGCCCTCCTCTTTACAATATAATAAACATTCGATGATTTCGCTTAAAAACACTCATTTATTTTTACATATCAAAATGAAACCTCTCATTGGAAGATCCGTTATATTAAACGGCATAATATGCGCGAAGGAAATAGTATATTTATTTGAAACGTATTTTTCAATGTAAAGGGTTTTCCAATAGAGACTTGACAACTTTTAATTCAATTTGTGAACGCATCCTTTCACTAATCATCGAACTGTCACTGTCAATTTATTCAGTAAACTTAACATTTTCATCATGGTAAAGTACACGAACGAACAACGTCTGCAAATTATAAAAATTTACTACAGAAATTCCGAGTCGGTGACCGCTACTTTAAGAGCGTTAACTCCGATTTTCGGTAATAATTTTCGCCCTAGTAGACAGGCAGTAACAAGTTTAGTGCAAAAATTTGAATCTACATATTCGTTGTGTGATGTTGCCGTGCCAGTGAGACAACGGGTTGGCCGAAGTGTCGAAACTATCGCTGCCGTTGAAACGTCCGTAGCAAATGATCCAAATCAGTCAATTCCACGGCGTTTTCAAGAGTTGGGCATCGCCCAGACCACTTTATGGTGAATTTTGCGTAAGGATCTTGGTTTACACCCATACAAGATCAAGCTGACTCAAGAATTGAAGCCGATGGACCATTTGAAGCGACGTACGTTCTCCGATTGGGCTCTGGAAAAGATGCACTAAGATGATCAATTTCATCGCAAAATCATTTTCAGTGACGAAGCTCATTTTTGGCTCAATGGGTTCGTCAATAAGCAAAATATGCGTTATTGGTCGGGTGAAAATCCACATGTGCTTCATGAAACACCACTTCATCCCCAAAAAATAACTGTTTGGTACGGTTTGCATGCCGGCGGCGTCATAGGGCCATATTTTTTCGTCGACGATAATGATCGTCACGTTACTGTGAATGATAATCGTTATCGCGCCATGATTACCGATTATTTTTGGCCCGAATTGGAAGATATGGACTTGGACAACATGTGGTTTCAGCAGGACGGTGCCGCAAGCCACACAGCACACGTTACAATCGATTTATTGAAGAGTAAGTTTAATGAGCGTGTTATCTCAAGAAATGGACCAGTCGATTGGCCGCCTCGTTCGTGCGATTTAACGCCTCTAGACTTTTTTCTTTGGGGCTACGTCAAGTCATTGGTCTATACCAACAAGCCGACAACGTTGGAAGAGCTGAGAGCCAACATTGAACGCGAAATAGCAGCCGTTTCGACCGAATTGTGTGGCCGAGTCATCGAAAATTGGGTCCAACGAATCGACCGCTGCAAACGCGCCCGCGGTGGCCATATGAACGAAATCGAGTTCCATTCATAAATGTTTTGATTGTACTTCAACCCGATAATAAAGTTTTTGAAATATCTCAAATGGTCTGCATTTTATTTTGAAAAAAAGTTGACAAGTCCTTATTGGAAAACCCTTTATTTTGTATTTAAATGAAATCCTAGTCCACAGAAGAAATAACTTTTCTTCAGTTTGTTTTTACTTTTGTAATGATTCGTTTCACACTTTTAACATTTAATGCGATTTTGTTAGATTGAGTTGTTAATTCTGACAATGCAAATGCATTTTCCAATACAATTTTATGTTTTATTTCCGAACTTTATATTTTCATTTAATTAATTTCTTACCTCTTGCGTAAATTAAAGAAATAAACACAAAAGATATTTATGCGGTAGAAATAATAGTCTTATCTATGTAATTAAATTTCTGTTGAATAACCTATAAAAAAATAATTTTTATTATTCGATTGTTTAAAGTTCAATTTTGAAAACAAAGTGACAAGAAGTTAAACGAATAAACTCCGAACTTATGTTATATATATGGGAAGATGAATTTAAAACTAATTCTTATAATTACGTTATTCTTAATTATATTCATTGTGGAAACAGGTGGTAAACACGATAAGAAAACTAAAAGCGTTTCTCCACACAAAGTAAGTACGAATAATTAGTAAAGGTAAGTATGTAGTATTCATATTCTATTATTAAATGATACTAACAGAGGTAATTATGGTAGATTGTAATGTCGATCAATGTCAAAATAGTAATAAGAATCATAAAAAAAGATGTATGAAGTAATAATACAGGTTGGTAGAAAAGTTTGGATAGCAAAAATGAAACAATGTGAATTTTTAAATGAAATTAGTTTTTTTATTCAATGTAATCTCCATCAATTTCAATACATTTACTCCAATGATCCTCCAATAATTTTATACCATCTCTGTAATGATTTTCTGGAAGCTCTGCAAAATACTGTTCCACGGCTGAAATAGCTTCTTCATTCAATGAAAAACGCTTTCCACGAACGAATTGTTTCAAGTTTCTGAAGAAGTAGTAATCACTCGGAGCTAAATCTGGTGAATACGGTGGTTGTTCAAGCAATTCGTACTTTAATTCATTCAATTTAGCCATCGTCAAAACACTTTTGTGTGAAGGCGCATTGTCTAGATGAAAAATTATTTTTTTTTCGCCAAACCAGGTCTTTTTTCAAGAATTTTTGCATCCAGTTGTCCAAGTCTCATCCATAGTTATAAAACGACGCAAGAAATCGGTTTTATTCCGCTTTAAACGCACCAAGTTACGCTGAGAAATTTGTTTTCGCTCCAGTCTTTGTTGAATTTCCAAACAGCTTTTCCATATGTAATTCTTCATGTAAAATATGGAGTACTCGTTCGTCTGAGATGCCTATGGTATTAGCAATTTCACGCTTAGTCAAATTTGGATCGTCACTAACCATACTATGTACTTGCTCAATGATTTCTGCTGTTGTTGCAGTTTTTTGTCGTTCACTACGTGGTTCATCTTCAACGCTTGTACGACCACGTTTAAACTCTAAAACCCATCGATGTACTGTTGGAAATGAAGGAGCACATTCCTTTAACACGTTCACCATTTTTGTATGAATCTCTGTTGCTGATAAACCTTCCAAAACAAAGAATTTTATCACAGCGCGATATTCGGTTTTTTCCATTGTTAAAAAATACACCGACACGTATAATTTAAAGGATTGCTAACAATGAATGAATTGACAGATCGAGATAAAATTTTTAGTGTGTTCATATGACACATGAAATATTAAAAGGTGTATGAATTTTGATTCCTCTACTGTTTAATAGGTGTCGCTTTCGAAACTTTTCTACCAACCTGTAATAATGTAATTGTAAACACTCGACAAAAATTTAATAATACTTTTAAATAAACTCAGTTTTATATACCAGGTGTAACAGAAAACATTGTCTTGTGATCAAAACTATTTGGCTTTGAAGTCGATGGGCCGGCTTCGCCAGGTGATAGCCATGATTTTTTGCGTTTAAGGTTTTCAAAATAAATCCATTTTTCATCACCATCATACCTTTGAAGCAGTATTTTATATTCAATTGATGTGGCATCCATTGTTTTTTGTATTTAAATTCTGTATATATGCATTATGATCATACATATTACACTCGCAATATGCCAGTATAGATAGTACGCAATTTACATTAATTTCACATAATCACTAAAGATTGATATATAACCCCTTTCCACATTAATTTTCGCAATTCTGTATACGTATTTTGACAACTAAGTTGTCATCATCAGCAGATAATTAAGCAGTGTCGCACCTGGGGGACTACGAGTGTGCGTCTTGGCTTCCAACGCTACGTATCGTGTTCGAAATTAGTTTTTTCGTACGAGTATTTCTTGCCGTAGTCCGCCAGGTGCGACACTGCTTAATTATCTGCTGATGTTGTCGAAATACGTATACAGAATTAATGTGGAAAGGGGTTATATATCCTTATATACCTTTAGTGATTGTTAACCAACCATAGGCTAAATCAAAATCAATTTCACATAAGTTTATCATTTGTTTTAATCAAGTTATGTGTATGTATTTTGCACCATTTTAATCACATTTTCGTACTATGTGGTCAACGTTTAAGAATTGTTTCGAAATGCAACTCTCTTTGGTTAACTTCGATTTTGAAATTACAGTATTTAGTGTATATTATAGAAAATGTAAAGCCAAATACTTGGTTATATAATATTGATATTTTACCTACCTTCATTACTGAGATACATGCTAAAGACTGAGAATCGTTCTAACATCGGAGGGCATTGAGCCACCGTAAAAAGACTTTTGGCCGAAAAAAATAGTTCCGAGTAAGTCCTGGAGTGACTTACACATTTAGAGTGTTCCAATTCTTCTCCTTAGTTACTTGTACACAAGACGAATGTATGACATATTGCGTCCTTCCATATTTAATACAATATTATTAGATTAAGGTATTAAGGAAACATAGTTACTGTTCGCTATATTGAAAGTTCTATTCATATCTCATTCTTATAAATGGATATGTTATTGTGCGAGTGAAAAATGTACAATACGGTGTAGACAGCAAAAATATACAGCACCTAGACTATTGTGTATCCTGAAAAAGAATAGTTATCACCTTTCCTCGAACTGTTTTAACTTCCTTCGGAGCAACTTTTACATTTTGTCCAATATGAAGTGATGAATCCACTTTTCACCAACAGCTAATGAAGCTGGGTAATTTAAAATAGAGCTTTGATATGTTCAGGCTTTGACGATTTTGGTCAAATGTTGGCAATCGTTTTACCTTACTTAGAAGTTCTCCATATGTAAATGCTAATGCAAAATGTATTTTGTACATTCATCTGATACCTTTTTAATGTTCATTAGCTGCAGCACCCTGATACAATAATAATTCAACACCACACATAACACTTTTCGAATGATATCATTGGTTGTGGAATTACTTTTTTGAATCGTTGTTTGACCACGTTTAAATTTTACCACCCACTATATTATTGTTGATAACGAAAAAGTATCGTTGCTAAGAGTAGTGTTCATTTTAGTTTTCGTTTCGTTTTATATTAGGCTTTTCAAAGCGAAGTATTTAATTATAGACGGCACGCGTTTTTATCGTTTGCTTCAGACTTGGGTGAAAATTGACTGAATGTATTAGGTGCGCAACTAAGTTCTCGCTGTTTTTCAAGAGATGGCTCCAGTAGTAAGTGCTGGTCGATTGTGACATAACCAAAACGTCATGAACCAAGCTTAGACATATGGTAAATAAACCGCTTTGACACATTAGTGATTTTGTTTTTGCGTCATATATTTTTGGTTGTGTAAAAATGTCTGATTTTGTGCCAAATAATCGTCATTTGCGGGAAGTGTTGCTTTTCTTCTTTCATTCGAAGAAAACGGCGGCTGAAGCGGATCGAGAACTCCAAAAAGTTTACGGAGATGCTGCTCTAAGTGAAACAACGTGCTGTGATTGGTTCCGTCGCTTCAAAGACGGTGATTTCGATGTTGACGACAGTGCGCGTGAAGGAAGACCAAGAACCTTCGAAGACGCTGAATTACAGGCATTGCTCGATGAGGATCCGTGCCAAACGCAAAAAGAGCTTGTTTCAGCATTAGGAGTTACCCGCCAAGCCATTTCCCAGCGATTGCATGCGTTGGGAATGATTCAAAAACAAGAAACTTGGATTCCTTATGATTTGATTCGCATCGTTACGGGTGATGAAAAATGGATTCATTATAGCAACCCAAAAAGAACAAAATCATGGAGACTGCCCGGTCATGCTTCTACGTCGTCGGTTCGGCCGAATATTCACGCTGCGAAGGTTTTGCTGTGTATTTGGTGTGACCAGGGCGGTGTTATTTATTATGAGCTGTTAAAACCGAACGAAACCATCATTGGGGAACGGTATCGAACTCAATTGATGCGATTGAGCCGAGCACTGCGCGAAAAGCGGCTACAATACGAGCAGGGGCACGAAAAAGTGATTCTACAGCATGACAACGCTCGGGCTCACGTTGCCAAACCCGTTAAAACCTACTTAGAAACGCTCAAATGGGAGGTCCTACCGCACCCGCCATATTTCCCTGATATTGCGCCGTCCGATTATTACTTGTTCTGTTCGATGGCACATGGTCTGGCTAATCAGCAGTTCCGCTCATATGAAGACATCTCAAAATGGCTTGATTCGTGGATAGCCTCAAAAGACGAACACTTCTACCGTGACGGTATTCGAGCTCTGCCAGAAAGATGGGAAAAAGTTGTCGCTAGCGATGGGCAATATTTTGAGTGATTCATTTGTAAACATTTTTTCACAATAAAGTTGCATTTTCATCAAAAAAAAAAAAAAACAGCGAGAACTTAGTTGCGCACCTAATAAGTATGTGCATTAATGAACAACAGTTAGTAGACCATAGGGTAATAAATTGTAACTACAGAAAATAAACTCTGATTGAAAATAGTATTTTAACCAGTTTCATAATCGACGCACGTATTTTCATTGGTCTTATTAAAATAGACCCTAAAATTAATGCTCCACCATAACATTTTGTTATTATTATTATTTGCAATTAATTAAATATATTATTTCCTTTCATGTTATTATTAACCGAAACCCCTCAAGGCAAGAAAAATTTCAAAATCAGTGAAAAGCCATGATCAAACAGAACCTCATGTTGGGAAAACTGGAGCGAGAAGGTCGGCAAAAAAGGAAAATGTGAAAGTGGAAAAACAACTAAAAAAGTCAGCTCCACATGATTCTAATAGCAAAAGGTCAGCAAAAAATGATGTGAAGCCGAATAAAGAGGCGTCTCATAAAAAGCGTGGGTTTACAGACAAAGATCATCATGCAAAAAAATTAGTGCCCGTTGAAAATAAGAGAAGTGCTAAACACGCGAAAAGTGCAAAAAATAAAAAAACTGAAGATAAGAGCAAGAAAAGGGGAATGTCTCCACAGCCAAATAAAAAAACTAAAACCATAAAATCTATGCCTGTAGAAAAAAAGGACAAGAAAGGTAAAAGAAGGAATAAGAAAAAATCAGCAGCCAGGAAAATAAATAAAGCTAAAGCATAATGTGTATAAGAATAACATAATGTAAAATACATTATAGAAATATTTTCAAAAATAATAAAGTATATTCTTCAATGATGTGCGTATTTATTATTTTTATTCATCATTCAAGACGTTTCTTTTAATGTTGTAAGAACAACCCGTTTATTGGTATAAAATAAACAAGCTAATTTACATATACATATTGTACATACTTAGGAATATTTCATCCACATTTAAAACTTGATTTTGAGACGGCGGTGATGAATTTTATGCGATGAAATTAAAAGTTTGTCTATTTTTTGAAATTTTTACAAACTTAGCTTCTTTTCTACGACTGCCCTAGAAACAAAACAAATGTCGCAGCTATAATTGCCATACAAACAGCCTAGCTTCGTAAAACAGTTTAATTCATACATTGATTTTTATCGTTAACCTTAATTATATTATAATGTAGTACACTGTTCAAAACAATTAGAGGATATTCGAAAAAATAATAATAAAATAAATAATATAAGACACGCAAATATTTTTATATTGCAACTATAGCGCTTTTAAACAAGAAATACAAAGCATTGACAGGTTTCAACTTGTACAGCGCTTCGGTGCAGCGTCTGCGCGAATCACCACCGCTCGAGGGTATAAAAGCGCGTATGCGAGCGATCTCGACTACATACGTGCGAAACTCCCAAATACACAAAGAAGCTAGGCTTGAACCACTTCACTACACACATTAAAAATCAACAGATGAAAACGCACACAAACCCGACACTTATACCTGTAACAGAATACATAACACTACAGTCCAAATATAAACGACGGCGGATGGAAATCTCAAGTGAAGACAGCGAGCAGGAATAGCAACAACACATTCAAAATCAGGACAAATCAACGTAAAGATTAGGAGTAAAAGAGCAGAGCCCTAACTCCAACAAACTAAAAGAAGTAGAAGTAGATCTCGACTACAGTTAGATTTTACCGTTTTCTGTATCATAGCTAATTTTTTAATTGTAATTACGGGTAAAAATGGGAAGGTAACGCGTTTTGACTCATGCACAGGTTTGGAGAGCCATTGGTCAATTGGAAGGTGGATGGAGACAGCAAGTTGTTGCTAAAGTTTTTGCAGTTAGCCAAAGTGTGCTTTCGCGTTTGTGGAATCGGTTTTTAGAAACTGGAGATGTTTAGAGAGGACGAGGACAAGGACACTCAGCATTTAAAACACCAAGAGATGATCGATACTTAACAGTATTTGCATGTAGAAACCGCACTCTATAACGCAGCGTAGCTTAGAAGTGAGCTTGCTGCTGCTACGGATGAGTAGTATCAACTCAAACAATAAGAAGTCGTCTTCATAACGTTGGCATGTATACTCTAAGATCACTAGTATGCGTTCCACTAACTGCTCTTCATAGAAGTCGCGAAGAATATGGGCTGAGCAGCATAGAAATTTGAATCACGATGACTGGGCACAAGTACTGCTTTGTGATAAATCCAGATTCACCTTAAATCTAGATAATAGGTCTACCAGGTGTACCGGAAAGTCATTATCGGTGTCTCTAATAGATGTGGCTAAGCTTAAGTATGCAGCGTTATGATTTGACACATATCAAATCATCTATATCAAGCTTCAGAGCCATACATGTTATATTTTGCGAAAGTAACATTGTCATAAATTTCTACCTCTTTGAAAATGACAAGTTTCGTGCTTGAAAAAGTGTATTTGCGGTACGCATTACTTTTTTTTATTTAATTAAAAGAAAAAAGCCCCTGAAAGTCATCGTTCGTTGGAAGAAACTTACGGTGAGCATGGTCTAACCACAAAAACATCTGAGGTGTGGTTTCGATAATTCAAAAGCGATGATTTCGGTGTGCAAGGCAAAGAACTTTCTGGTAGACAGAAAAAGTTCGAACATACAAAACTGCAGGAGTTATTGGATGAAGACCCAACCCAAACTCAAAAACATTTGACAGAAGCGTTAAATGTGGCCCAAGAAACGATTAGCGACCGATGGGAAAATGGATGCCACATCATTTGAATGACAGGCAAATGGAAAATCGAAAAATCGTCTGTGAAATGCTGCTTGAAAGGTGTGATCGGATGTCACTTCTGCATTGATTAGTGTATTTATTTCGAAAACCCTAAGCGCAGAGATCATGGTTATCACCTGACGAAGCTGGCCCATCGACTCCAAGGCCAAATCGTTTTGATCGCAAGACAATGCTCTGTGTTTGGTAGGAACAGAGATTCGTGGTGTATTACGAACTGTTGAAACCTGGTGAAACAGTTAATACTGATCACTACCGACAACGAATTATCAATTTGAACCATGCATTGATAGAAAAACGTCCAGGATAGACACGATAAAGTGATTTTACAGCCGATAATGCGCCGTTTCATACAGTAAAACCGGTCAAGGAAGCATCGAAAGCACTTGGAGGCATATAATATCGCACCCGCCTTACTCTCCAGACCTTGTCCCGTCCGACTATCACCTATTCGCATTAATGGGATACGCGCTTGCAGAATAGCACTTCGCCAATTTCGAAGAAGTTAGAAAATGGCTCGATGAATGGTTTTGTTCAAAGGTTTGTCTTTTGGGATGGCATCCCTAAATTGCCCAAAAGCTGGGCAAGATGTGTAGAATCAAATGCCCAATACTTTGAATAACAAAATTTTTCCATTTTTTAAAAAATTATGTAGTTTTCTTTACGAAAAAACCGGTAATTACTTTTCGGTACACCGGTAAGAGCTCAGTTTCCAAAAATTTAGAAATTTAATCATACGAAACACATTTCTTGTAGAACGCTGATTTTCGTAATACAGATGAATAATTTGGAAACGCTGTGCCGGGCTGAGTCTTTCCACAATAAGATGTCACACAATACTTAAATAAAATAGCGTGAAAGTTTGACACGACTCACGCTTTATCTATCAAAAGATCGCTGTAAAAAGCACATCATAATGAATCACCCAGTATTAATCTCTGCACCAGTGTGTAGAGGGGCGTGGCAGGGTGCATTGATATTGAAGAGGAATATGTTGAAATATAAAAAAATTAATACCATAATTCATTTTTTCTATTTCGAGTCTCTCTTCCCGTAAAATAATACTGCACATTGATTACGTGTGATTAGCTATTAATAAATTATTCGAAACTCTACATACAATACGCTAAATACTGGTATTGTTTTAAAATTATTTGGTGTAAGAATTAATAACAGGTTTAAGAAATATCTCTAACTTCCATTTACTTAGAAATGTTTCTGTACTTTCAAAAATTATTCCTCGTCCGATCATAATTTCACAGAAATTCGTATGTTTTTATGTATCCAGTTTTCTCTCTAAACTGGAAAGAAAGATAAATATTGCAGCCCGTGTTTCTAATAACAAAGATAAATTCTACCTCAATTATACTTAGGAGCTGTACGTCTCGAGATTTATAAGAGCGAGGGTCGAAACTAAAAGCGGACGCAGTTATTTGTTTAAAGAACGCGAAATGAGAGTAAGATTGCGGCGATGTAAACAGAGATCCACGCTTGCCAAGCTTCGCAATCCGACGGCCGAACAAGAAGAGGAAGGTAAATAACAGACGGTCATCTGCTAAGTAATTGACTCAGACCGCAACATTATCTTCATCCTAGGTTTATCGAAGAGTAATCTATCGACCAAATTAAATTCACCTGTATTAATGCCGAGAAAATAAGATGAGAACAATATGTACACCATATTTATGAGTTTATTAATTATTAATTTTACTTTTTTGAAAGTTGAGTGATACATAAATTTATTTTCGTGCTTTACTAAAGCCATCTATTTTAAAAACTATAAATATTGAAATGGAATTTTATTACTTTTTTAGAATAAAAACAAAAGCTTACTATTTTGGTAAAATTCATTTATTTTATTCAAAGTAGTTGCCTTCGGCCTCAATACAACATTTTGCACGGTCAATTAACATGTCGAATGAATTTTTGAGTTCATCTTTATAGCTGTCCTTCAAGATCGCGCAAGATTCGTCAGATTTAGCCCCCTCGGATTATTTTATGTTCCCAAAGTTGACAAAATCGTTCAATGGTCAAAGATTTTCCAACGATGAAGAAGTGATGTCGGCAGTTAATGACTATTTCGAGAAGCAAGACAGTTCTTATTATAAAAAGGGTATCGAACTTATTGACATCGTTGGGAAAAGTGTATAGAGCTGAAAGGACATTATGTTGAAAAATAAATATATTTCTTTCCAAAATTTTTGTGTTTTCTTTGTTGGGTCGGGTACTTCTAGGACCACCCTTGTATAAGATGTACATAGAAAATGTTCATGCGAACGAAAGTAAAGGGTGTTTCAAATTTCGCGTTTTTTTTTAAGAATAAATAAAACATAAATTGTATTCACTTTCAAAAACTTTTTATTGGTAATTGAAGTCCACTCTTTTGCTAAAATTTTCAATGACATTTTGACATAATTGAGACTATCTCACCAATGACACGAATAATTTCATCTTTCAAAGCAGAAATTGATTGTGGATTGTTTTTATAAACCTGACTTTTTGCATAACCCCAAAGAAAATAGTCTAACGGTGTTAAATCACATGATCTTGGTGGCCAATTAACATAACCATTTCTTGAGATTACACGTCCAGGAAATTTTTCTCTCAATACATCAATTAATTCGCGTGCAAAGTGAAATGTAGCGCCATCTTGTTGAAACCACATATCTTCTAGATCAATATTCATTAATTTAGGCCACAAAAATTCGGTTATCATCCGACGATTTCGATCACCATTGACAGTTACAGCTTCACTAGCAGAATTTTCAAAGAAGTAAGGTCCAATTATACCACCTGACCATAATGAACACCAAACAGCATCTTGTTTACAATGCATAGGTTTCTCATGAATAATTCGTGGATTTTCCTCACCCCAGATACGGTAATTTTGTTTATTAATATAGCCACCAAGTTCAAAATGTGCCTCATCGGAAAACATTATTTTTTGAGAAAATCAGCTGGTTGTTCATTGATGAAATTGACAAATGAACGACGTTTTAAATGGTCTAATAGCTTCAGTTCCTGTGTTATTTGCAAAATACGCCATGATGTTGATCCACTAAGTGCAAGTTGTTGTGAACGTCGTCTAATGAACATTTCAGGATCTTCAGCAACATTTTCACGAACCAAACCAATATTTTCTTGTGAACGACGACTGTATTTTTCACTCTTTTGGTCTGCCACGGAACCGGTCTCTTGAAATTTTTTAATAATTCGACCAATAGTGGTTTCAGATAGACGATTATATAAACCATAAAATTCACGTAATTTTCTAAAAACTCTTTTCACAGAACGCCGATTTTCATAAAATAATTCCACAATTTGAACGCGTTGTTGTACCGTGTACGAAGCCATTTTTATAAATGTCATACATCACACTTTTTAAATGCCCACATACCCAGACAAATTCAGTGCGCCAGTCTATATTTTATTTATTCTTAAAAAAACCGCGCAATTTGAAACACCATTTAGTTTTCTATAATATTACAGTCTATAAATCAACACAGGATTTATCGTAAACCAACTGGGATCTATAAATATTGTTCAAAACCTATTTAAGAAATTATCACCCCTGTTTCCATATTCATATTAACTAGTGTCAAGGTATTCTCTAGTTTGAGAGCATGTATAAATAAAACAGTTCAAATAATAAACAGAAACGTAGTTCAATTGTTCCATACGCACAAATTTACGTTCAAATACGTAAACTACGTAACATTTCAAAATACCTCGCTTCGCGTTCAACGCATTGAGGTACCCATGCACCCCCAATAGAGTAGAAATGTTCGACACTGACGATCTTGCATCTATTGGGGAAGTGTCATGCGACTACCCGGCAGCGACAGTGACTCGGCCGGTGAGGTTAGCCGATCTCTGTCCCCTGACATACAATGTGCACACGACGATAAATGTTGCTGCCGGCTAGTACATGCGCGTTGATTTGCGTATATAAAAAAATAAATTTGATTACTGTATAAAATACAATAATATCATGAAACACATAATAATAATATACATAAAACGTATAATATCCATAATATGCAAATAAAAATAAAATATTTTCGTTTTAATATTAAGTCTTTAACAACTACAGATATACAAAAACAAAATAGACAATGTACATGAACGAGGATAGTTTGACAAGTAGTGAGAATGACACATAGGTAGCGTTCTAATTGGTAAAACAAATGCACTGTAATTTAGGTTGCCTATTTATATGTTTACATTCCGATATTTAGATAAATCGGTTGATTAATTTATTTTTGACAGCTGATTGAAAAAGAAGCAACACGTCGTCTTGTTAAAATGGAAAAAGCAGAGTATCGTGCGGTGATTAAATACTTCGTAATTAAGGGTATGAAAGCTACCGAAATAAAAGATGAGTTACGGGAAATATTAGGTGAATCTGCTCCATCATCCGCCACAATAAGTAGATGGGTAAATGAATTTAAACGTGGTAGAACAAGCTGTGTTGATGAAGCGCGCTCTGAAGCACCCAAAATCGTGACTTCTAAGGAAATGATTATAAAAATCCATAATATTATTACGAAAGATCGACGACTCAAAGTGAGAGAAATAGCATAGTTCACTCGTTTGCGTATTTCCAATGTGTGCTTTATAAGCGGAATTCGGCTGATTTTTGTAGGCGATTTGTTACTTGCGATGAAACAAACTCGTAAACACTACAGTACACCCGAAACTAAACAACAGTCGAAACAATGGTTAGAACGTGGTTCCGCGCCTCCAAAGAAAGCGAAAACCACTTTATCGGCAAACAAGGTGATGGCATCAATTTTTTGGGATTCAAAGGTCATTTTGCTCATTAATTACCTTCAGAAAGGTGCCACAATAAACGGACAATATTATGCAGAATTTCTACAAAAATTAAATGTTGAGATTCGTGCTAAACGGCCAGGAATGGCAAAGAAAAAGATTCTGTTTCACCAAGACAACGCTCCCTCGCACACCAGCACAGTTGCGATGTCCAAAATCCACGAGTTGCATTTCCAATTAGTACCGCAGCACCTTATTCGTCGGATCTAGTCCCTTCCGACTTCCACCTTTTTCCAAAATTGAAAACGGCACTAGGTGGAAAGAAACTTTCGTCTAACGACGAGCTGATCATCTTCGTAAATGAGTATTTTGCAAGCCTTCCGAAATCGCATTTTAGAGATGGCATAAGGGCATTGGAGCACCGTTGGAATAAATGTATTGCTCTTTTGGGAGAATATATTGAAAAATAAAAATTATTTTGTATTTAAAAAATTCGTTTTTCGTTTCCATTCTCACTACTTGTCAAACTACCCTCGTAGAATTTCAGTTTTATTACATCCGATTTCATAATATAAACTGTAGATTTTAATTTAAATGCTATGTTAATATTTAACAAAATTTGGATATATGTTAGCATTAAACTAGAAAAAAATGTTTTACGATACAATAAATCATTGTTACAGAGGCGACTATTTTCGAAAAGAACATTACTCTGAACGAAAATTAAGGCGTCCAGAAAATAAATGTTCCCGCCTTCAATGCTGTCGGCTTGTTTACAAATAATTATAACACGGGAAAGTTGAACGTTCATAAAGCTCATATAACTTTCAGCTTGGGAGCTTGTATTAACGAAACGCACCGCAATAAACATCAAACAAGAACCAGCTCCGGAGTCATATTTGTATATATATATACTGTTTGTATGTACAACGGGATATATAATATTAGGAGGGAGAGAAGAAGATTCCCGGGTTCTGGTTTAATAACCGAACACGGTCGACTAAATCTTTATAAATTCCCCGTAATTATAACATATAGATCGTAATTAAATTGCCATCCACATCTGAAGACGAACTGCAGCTTTGTATGTTCAGCCGACTGGAAGATAGAACGCCAAATATAAATTGGTGGTGGCCAAGAGGCGTCGTCGTCTTGTGTATCCTTCTCTGAGGCTTACGTCAATGCAGCTCTGCAATTACTTTGGCGAAGAACGCTCACGATTGATTAATAGAAAAAAAGAGAAAAAGAGAAAGGGATCTTAAAGAAGATGACTATAAAAGCACTGCTGGTTATAAAACAAAGGTGTAAAAGTGTTCGTTGGATATACACTTCGGCTTTCGTTTTATTATTGTCTGTTAAATAAGTCGAAATTTTATTAACTAAAGTTTACAACTTTGTCATCAACGGGGATGGTTTTTCGTTTAATTTATTATTAATTCTGTTTCACAATTATGTATTTATTTTGTATTGTACGAAATTATGCAATGAACAAGATACATACATAATCTTTCCGGTTAAATAAATTTCAATGCAGTTACCTTAGATTACAAAATACTTCAAATTTATGTCTAAAATTATCGTCTCAAAAATATAAATATTTGTATATTATATATATATATATATATATATATATATATTTCGACAACTAAGTTGTCATCATCAGCAGATAATTAAACGGTGTCGCACCTGGAAAACTACGGCAAAAACACGCAAGAAACAAATTCCGTACACGATCTGTACCATCGGTTTAGCAAAACATGTGTTGGAAAATAATTATAGTGTAACCGCGGATTGTTTGCATTTGGTGAAAAATGTGTGTAATGATCGTGAATTAGATACGTATGAAAGCATATACATTTTGAAGAATAAAGGCCATGTGTTGAACATGTGAACTGATAGGGAGCTTACCCATAACTCATCTCTCTTTGGCCTCTTATAGAATAGACAAGGGAGGGCGTTGTAAACGCATGCAGATATCTTTTCTTAGATAATTCAAGACTAGAGTACAATTTTCTTTAAAAAATTATGTTTGACAACGGCACAGACGGTGCCATTTATTTACGGTGTATGGAATTTGTTTCGTGCGGGTTTTTTCCGCAGTTTTCCAGGTGCGACACCGTTTAATTATCTGCCGATGATGACAATTTATGTAGTTGTCGAAATACGTATACAGAATACGAAAACTGATATGGAAAGGGGTTATATTGGGTTGGCAACTAAGTACTTTCGATTTTTACTGATAGAGAGCGTTGCATTATTTTTTGTATAACATATGTTAGTGCTGTACTTTACCGTTTGTCGCGTGGTACTAGTCACATTGACGTAACTTCAGAAGCAAGTAGTGCGTGATTTTTATTAAAGCTATTAGTTGTGGGTTAATTTTAAATGGAGTGCAGAAATGAACATTTTCGACATATTTTACTATTTTATTTCCGTAAAGGAAAGGAAGCTGTTGCGGCTCACAAAAAGCTATGTGAAGTTTATGGTACTAATTGCTTAAGAGAGCGCACGTGTCAGAATTGGTATAAAAAATTCCGTTCTGGAGATTTTCCCCTCAAAGATGAGCAACGTTCTGGTCGGCCTACTGAAGTTGATGATGACCAAATCAAAGTCATAATTGAAGAGGATCGTCATATAACTGTTCGAGAGGTTGCGGAGAGGCTACATGTATCGCACACAACAACTGAAAAACATTTAAAATGTCTTGGGCTAGTTAAGAAGCTTGATATTCGGGTACCTCACGAATTGAAAGGAATTCATTTAACACATAGAATCAACTTTTGCGATATGCACCTTAGACGAAATTAAACCGACCCTTTCTTAAAAAGAATCATCACCGGTGATGAAAAATGGGTCCTGTACAGTAACATAGTTTGAAAACGATCATGGAGCAGAAACGATAAACCAGCTCAAACCACATCGAAAGCTGAATTGCATCCAAAAAAGATCATGCTGTCAGTTTGGTGGGATTATAAAGGTGTTGTGTTTTTCGAGCTGCTTCCAAGGAACCAAACGATCAATTCTGATGTTTACTGTCAACAATTAATAAAACTGGATGAAGCAATCAAAGAAAAACGGCCAGAATTGTCAAATCGGAAAGGTGTAGTTTTCCACCAAGATAATGCAAGGCCTCACACATTTTTGGCAACTCGTGGGAAACTATTGGAGCTTGGCTGGGAAGTGATGCCACATTCCCCATACAGCCCTGATCTAGCACCATCTGATTACCATTTATTTCGAAGTTTGCAGAATTCTTTGAATGGTAAAACTTTCACAAATGACGATGACCTTCACTCGCACCTGGTTCAGTTTTTTGCTGATAAGGCCCAGACATTTTATGAGCGCGGAATCATGCAGCTGAAAGAAAGATGGCAAAAGGTCATTGAGCAAAATGGAAAATATATAATTGATTAAAAACTATTCTTTGTTTAAAAAAAAGTATTTTATTTTATACTACAAAACCGAAAGTTCTTAGTTGCCAACCCAATAATAAAATATAATTCATTAATTCAATTGTTGATAATAAATTAAATACTATTGGGTTGGCAATAGTATTTTCAAGAGAAAACACAACGTGATAGATTAGAGAATTTAATCTGCAACATGATGCACGTCGAATATGCAGATTGAAGAAACGTTTAAAATATAATTTAATCGCTTCTAATATATTTGATTTTAAAGTCAAATATTATTACACATTTTTGTCTATCCCTGTAATTTCTAATTTCTGAATTTAATATTATTTGAGCAAATCCTTCAGAATTAGGCTTGTAAAACGATAACAAGCATTTATTTTTCAAGCAGTGTTCTGAGGATAATTCAAAATAAAATATTTTCACCTATGTTTTCAAAATATGCAATAGCAAATGATATTCGTAAATCTTAATAAATGCTCTCATTACCGAAACTACTTAATGAGTACCGCGTTCATTTAATTGACTACTCATTGATTGCCCCGAGCTTCTCCAAAATCTAAATTCAACGTACTTAAGACACCATGTTGCGATCGCAATTAATCGTCGATGAAATTGCGCCCACTTCACAGTTAATTAAATATCCGAGGAAAGCAAATCCGAAGCCACTCTTTAGTTCACTGAACACATCCCAACGATTACCGCTGTATCCTTAGCGACATCCTAAGACATTAATAAGTGGTAATTATCAAATTGAAGCCGAGTAAGACGTAGATTTGTGTTCGCAGGTTCTTTGTTGCTGTTACCGAGCGGGTATACGCTTCTCTCGGGGATTTACTGGGGATTTGTTATAATGGACCGCATACTAATCATCGACTCCCAAAGTAGATTGTTGTTCTTGGAACATAACTTTCTTATATTACGACACAGACATATAAGTATGTAGTTGTAGGCGCTTTAGGCGAATACTAGCTACATTTCATTAAGTAAGAGTAATTACTTTTAAGTGAATTGAAATTTTTAGGTCTGTCTATGTAAATATAATCATACATATCGTACATAGACGATATTATATTTGAATAATGATCAAGTTAAATTATAAACAGAATGTCCATAAATAATTCTTAAATGATATTTTAGACATGGGAAGAAAAAACAAAATGTCAGATTGAAAGAAATACAAAGTACGAGGATAGTTTGACAAGTAGTGAGAATGGAAAAGAAAAACGAATTTTTTAAATACAAAATAATTTTTATTTTTCAATATATTCTCCTAAAAGAGCAATACATTTATTCCAACGGTGCTCCAATGCCCTTATGCCATCTCTAAAATGTGATTCCGGAAGGCTTGCAAAATACTCATTTACGAAGATGATAAGCTCGTCGTTAGACGAAAATTTCCTTACACCTAGTGCCGTTTTCAATTTTGAAAAAAGGTGGAAGTCGGAAGGGGCTAGATTCGGCGAATAAGGCGCATGAGGTACTAATTGGAAATGCAACTCGTGGATTTTGGACATCGCAACTGTACAGGTATGTGCTGGTATGCGAGGGAGCGTTGTCTTGGTGAAACAGAATCTTTTTCTTTACCATTCCTGGCCGTTTCGCACGAATTTCAACATTTAATTTTTGTAGAAGTTCTGCATAATATTTTCCGTTTATTGTGGAACCTTTCTGAAGGTAATCAATGAGCAAAATGCGCTTTGAATTCCAAAAAATTGATGCATCACCTTGTTTGACGATAAAGTGGTTTTCGTTTTCTTTGGAGGTGCAGAACCACGTTCTAACCATTGTTTCGACTGTTGTTTAGTATCGGGTGTACTGTAGTGTATTCAAGTTTCATCGCAAGTAACAAATCGCCTACAAAAATCAACCGGATTCCGCTTATAAAGGTCCAAACACTCATTGGAAATGCGCAAACGAGTGAACTTTTGATCAGTCGTAAGCAATCGCGGCACCCATCTTGCCGAAAGCTTGGAAAGACCCAATTCTTTCGTTAAAATGTGGTGTACGCATTCTGTTGAAATGTATATCATATCTGCTATCTCTCTCACTTTGAGTCGTCGATCTTACGTAATAATATTATGGATTTTTATAATCATTTCCTTAGAAGTCACGATTTTGGGTGCTCCGGAGCGCGCTTCATCAACACAGCTTGTTCTAGCACGTTTAAATTCATTTACCCATCTACTTATTGTGGCGGATGATGGAGCAGATCCACCTAATGTTTCCCGTAATTCATCTTTTATTTCGGTAGCTTTCATACCCTTAATTACGAAGTATTTAATCACCGCACGATACTCTGCTTTTTCCATTTTAACAAAATGACGCGTTGCTTCTTTTTCAATCAGCTGTCAAAAATAAACTAATCAACCGATTTATTTAAATATCGGAATGTAAACATATAAATAGGCAACCTAAATTACAGTGCATTTGTGTTACTAATTAGAGCGCCACCTATGTGTCATTCTCACTACTTGTCAAACTATCCTCGTATGCAAATTTTAGGGAAAAATGTACCTAAGTATATTATAAGAAATACTCACAATTGCAATATAAGCATTATTTTCATTTAATTTAGTTTTATGTGAAGACAATTTTGTATATGATGTGTTTTTTGTAAAAATCATGAAATTAATTTTTTCATCTTTAAAATTGTCTTCCAAAAATACCTTCTAAAAAGACATAAATAAAAGGAACATTAGGAAATATTAACGCAATAAATGATCTAGATCTAGATAGGATTTGTATTGGATTTAGAGTGTTTGGTATCGGACAATGTTAGAGTTAGACTGAAAAACTGAAACTGCGAGTCAATTTCTGCGACTCAGTTTCAGTGCGACAGACAGTAGCAGTAGTTGAACTCTGAAGATGTTCCATATGAGTGGGTACCAAACGTCGGCAGTTATACTAGTGACGTGGTTCCAGCCCGGAAACCCAGAAGAAGATGTTATGGACTACGATCGCGGAAGTCTACGTACCAGATTCCAATAGCTTACTTACATTATTGTGTCTTTTTTCATTAATTATAATTTCTAATGAATATATTCGATGACTGTTAAGTGCATGCATGCCATTAAATTCTTTACATGATTAAATAATTAGCATCAGTTGTGAGACGAAATAAGTGTTACGAGAATAGTTAGAATTATTTATTACTTTATATGATTTAATACGATGAAACGATCCACTTATACTCCTTATAGAGCATATTTATCAAACACATCGTATTATATTCAAAATATAATGCAATTTCCATGGAAGATGATTTCCTGAGTTCGGAATGTTGTGTGTCTACTAGAAATAGGACTGCGAAGTAAAACGAAATAATACAGTCGAATTAGGGTGATCGAAGAAAAAAATTGCAGAGGGAGATGCTGACAGCGCCGTCTTTGTATCGCTCGCGAATTATTCAATTTATTCCTTATCTAGATCATAAGAACATCTGCATGAGTTTTATGGAGCATTTTCGAGCCTTACAAGTGTTCGTTATTGCACCTCACGCACTCGATTGTATTTCCTGCAAATTTTATACACACGTGTGTGGGAGTAAGCTGTATGCCTGTTTCTTTCACACAAGCTTGAACATTCGCCAGACAGGACAGAAATGGAAAGTTTTCGAAATGTATAATATTACTGGGATTACGTTGTACTGAATAAGCAATTTTATTTCATGGGGTGTGAAAAATCAAATCTGTTTGATTGAATCGTGACTGGAGTATTGCATCGGGCTTAAATAAAAGCTTATTTGAGAAAGTTTTTTTCTGCGATGTATTCAAAAACATATTCCGAATCACGAACATTATTCTTCACATGTGTATATTGTTTAAATTAAAATGATTCGTTTATTTGTCGACATTGTTTAAAATGGGAAAAATCCTTATTGAAATTTTAAAAATCTACTTTTAGATATTATGGAAAATTAGTTAATTTCTCAAATTATCGTTGGTTATCCCTAAACGTATTAAATAAATTAGATTGGTAATTCTCTCTCGCTCGTAATATACTCGTAGCTGACAGTGGCCAGTTACATATTTGTAATATTTTTAAAGATTATTGTATTTATAGAGATACACACCATAGATTATTATAATACGTGAGGAACTAGAAAAAACCTACTAAGCCATGATAGAAACAATTAATTGTGCGTTACCTTGTTGTTGTGACAAATTTGACTTCAATTCCTTCTTTAATTTGTGCGTTATAAAGTGTTTCGTAACAAAAATGAGTTTTGGAATATTGTGGTCATCAAACTTTTCACAACCAAAATAAATTCTCCTGATGCTATAATAATAGTAATAACAATAAAAACAATGAAAAATATAATAATAAATATATCTCTTTAGCAGAAGAGATATAGCAACTATAGAATCAGGTCAAAATTACACCAATTATAATTTGTACTACTTGAGTAATATCTGAATAACTCCATGAAAGTATTAAAGAACTTAATCTCAATGCCGATATATACCACGAATACTGGAAAGTCATTGCCAGTTTTTTCGTAAAAAAAAAGTACATAATTTTTAAGAAAATAGAAAAATTTATTTATTCAAAGTATTGGCCATTTGATTCTACACATATTGCCCATCTTTCAGGCAATTTATGGATGCCATCCCAAAAAAACTGTTTGTCCTTTGAGGAAAACCATTCATCGAGTCATTTTCTAACTTCTTCGAAATTGGCAAAGTGCTGCTCTGCAAGCGCGTGTCCCATTGATGCGAAAAGGTGATAGTCGAACGTGGTAAGGGTTGGAGAGTACGGCGGGTATGATATTAGGTCCTATATAAGTGCTTTCAACACTTCCTTGAGCGGTTTCGCTGTATGAGACGGCGTGTTATCGTGCTGTAAAATCACTATACCGTGTCTTCGGGCCCATTCTGGACGTTTTTCTATCAATGCATGTTTCAAATTGATAATTTGTTGTCGGTAGTGTATTAACTGTCTCACCAGGTTTCAACAGTTCATAATACAACACACCACTCTAGTCTCAACAAACACAATGCATTGTCTTGAGACTAAAACGATTTGGCCTTAGAGTCGATGGGCCGGCTTCGCCAGGTGATAACCATTATTTTTTGCACTTAGGGTTTACGAAATAAATCCATTCTTCATCACCCGTCACTATTCGATGCAGAAATGACTTCCGATCATACCTTTGAAGCAGCATTTCACAAATGATTTTTCGATTTTCCATTTGCCTATCTTTTAATTGTTGTGGCACCCTTTTTTCCATCTTTTTGGATTTTTCTTGTTGCTCGTAATCGGTCGCTAATCGTTCTGCAGTTTCGCATCTTCAAACTTTTTCGGTTTACTAGAACGTTCTTCGTCTTGCACATCATAATCACCACTTTTGAATTGTCGAAATCACGTCTCACATGTTTTTATGACTGGAATATGCCCATCGTAAGTTTCTACCAGCAAATGATGACTTTCAGCGGCTTTTTTCTTTTGAGGCACGAGACTCGACATTTTCAAAGAGGTATAAATCTATGACGGTGTTACTTTCGCAAAATAAATATGTATGGCTTTGAAGCTTGATGTCAGTAGAATAAAATGACATATGTGTCAAATCACAACATTGCATACTTGAGCCTAGCGACATCTGTTAGAAAAACCGGTAATGACTTTCTGGTACACCTGGTATGTACAAGAACATATATTAAGACAAAAATATATATTACGAAAAAATTTGTAATTATCAAAAATGATTGAATATCATTGCATATTGAACGTAGATATTATCACTTTATTATTGTAATAATAACTTATTGAACATATGTAATTCTTTTATTTCCCGCACTAGTATGGGAAGTTGAACTTTGCACACACTTATAGCTAACTTTCGCGATTCCTACAAAAAATATGTTCTAGTATTTTATCTCCTACTTCGTAATATACTCGTATGTAAAATAGTTTTATTATTAATGTTTTTAATGTCAAAGATTAACTGCTCGAAATTTCGTAATCTATTTATTTTTAGATTTTATACAATCCCTATAGATTTTGGTTAATACGATTTTATTTGCATTTTCATTCAGGGTGCAAATATTCCCGTACATTTCAATTTTCTTTTAATGGAAGTAAATATTATCGTTGATTCCTAACGCAGACATTCGGTTTAACAAATGATTCCTTTAATCTATATTTTCTTTTTATCCTTATATTCAAAGTTAAACAATCCAGGAAAATTAAAACGTGATCACTGCTAACAATGAGTGTTAAATATCTCGAGGACGTACAGACGATTCCAAAGAGCTGAATCGGAGTGCCGCGGGCCACAGGCTTTTCTGTATTGTCCCATATTCTTTTTAGAGGGTCTTTTGCTTGTTAGGTCTCCCGTCATGCCCTACTTATATTTCCTTCATCGGTTTCTCGGCAACGGAATTCTCTATTCAACATCGTTCATTGTAGGAGAGTTATAGAATTTCATATTTTGTGTGTCTGTCAGATTGTTAATTCATGACTTTTTCTTTCTTTTACAGGATATTACGAATTTATTTGTTCCCGGGACGTGAAAGGAATTTCGAATATGGTACGTATTTTAAAATTCTATTACATTTTATATTTATTTTTCCGAAATTAAGGAGCTTGAGTTATGTATTCCATACAGATTAAAAGATTTATTGGGTTGGCAACTAAGTACTTTTGGTTTTTACTGATAGAGAGGGTTGCTTTATTTTTTGTATAACGTATGTTAGTGCTGTACTTTACCGTTTGTCGCGTGATACTAGTCACATTGACGTAACTTCAGAAACAATTAGTGCGTGATTTTTATTAAAGCTATTAGTTGTGGGTTAATTTTAAATGGAGTGCAGAAACGAACATTTTCGACATGTTTTACTATTTTATTTCCGTAAAGGAAAGAAAGCTGCTGCGGCTCACAAAAAGATATGTGAAGTTTATGGTGCTAATTGCTTAACAGAACGCACGTGTCAGAATTGGTATAAAAAATTCCGTTCTGGAGATTTTTCCCTCAAAGATGAGCAACGTTCTGGTCGGCCTATTGAAGTTGATGATGACCAAATCAAAGTCATAATTGAAGAGGATCGTCATGTAACTGTTCGAGAGGTTGCGGAGAGGCTACATGTATCGCACGCAACAATCGGAAAACATTTAAAATGTCTTGGGCTAGTTAAGAAGCTTGATATTTGGGTACCTCACGAATTGAAAGAAATTCATTTAATACAAAGAATCGACTTTTGCGATGTGCACCTTAGACGAAATGAAACCGACCCTTTCTTAAAAAGAATCATCACTGGTGATGAAAAATGGGTCCTGTACAGTAACATAGTTCGAAAACGATCATGGAGCAAATACGATAAACCAGCTCAAACCACATCGAAAGCTGAATTGCATCCAAAAAAGATCATGCTGCCAGTTTGGTGGGATTACAAAGGTGTTGTGTTTTTTGAGCTGCTTCCAAGGAACCAAACGATCAATTCTGATGTTTACTGTCAACAATTAATAAAACTGGATGAAGCAATCAAAGAAAAACGGCTAGAATTGTCAAATCGGAAAGGTGTAGCTTTCCACCAAGATAATGCAAGGCTTCACACATCTTTGGCACCATCTGATTACCATTTATTTCGAAGTTTGCAGAATTCTTTGAATGGTAAAACTTTCACAAATGACGATGACCTTCACTCGCACCTGGTTCATTTTTTTTGCTGATAAGGACCAGAAATTTTATGAGCGCGGAATCATGCAGCTGAAAAAAAGGTGTCAAAAGGTCATTGAGCAAAATGGAAAATATATAATTGATTAAAAACTATTCTTTGTTTAAAAAAAAGTGTTTTATTTTATACTACAAAACCGAAAGTACTTAGTTGCCAACCCAATAATAAAATATAATTCATTAATTCAATTGTTGATAATAAATTATAAAAAGTAGTTCTGATATGTGGTATCGTGTTTGAATTTTAACTTTCGAATTTTCTCTGTTTTTCATAACCATTCAATTATAAACAATGTGAAAAAATACGTCCGTTTTCTTTGTTAATTTAGTTTCATGGTACCAAAGTAAATATGACTAATTTGAATACAATTCAATGAATGTGAAACAATTGTAATAAAGTACTTGATTTGGACGTTTCGATAGATTTTTAATTACTTGTTCGAAGTCATCTTGAAGTAAAAGACCCCTCTTCGCTTTGAGGCGCATCTAAGTTCCTCGAAGGTTGCTATTGAGACTGTTCCATACAAGGAGACATTGCCAACAAAAGGAGCAAATGGCAAACTATTTAAAATGATCTCAAAGTATTAAGTACTCACGTGTTTCATAACAAATGCCACCATTTGGTACACTTAAACATATCCGCGATTCTATTGTTAAATAAATATTTCGAGTAAAGCGAATGTGTGGTCCTGATTGGGCGATTCTGAATCTCTATATGCTCATTTTTAACTCTATCCCAAATTTCGCGAACCTAACTGTATGTAGCAATGTAACACCTTTTGTGAATATAATAATCTGTCCAATTTTTTCAAATCATTTATTGATTAATCGGAATTTCTTAAAAGCGTAATTTCCATAGGATTTAATTTGATCCATTACGACCCTGCTGACGAGTTTTTAACGTCAGCGACCCTTGTTGTGTAATTAACTAATTAAAGTTGACTTAAGTCACTTTCATCTTTTGTGATATCTCGTGCCATCTCGTTAATAATATTGTCTACCAACTTCTCGCTGGTATGGAGAATTCAAACGTGGACGGATTAGTCTTCGCGACGATCCAAGAGCGGGTTCACCAAAAACTGCAGTCACTCAGGAAAACGTTGATGCTCTACGCCAGATCATCGACGAAGATCGACATGTGACATATCGCCAGATTGAAGCATTATTGAGGACTTCGAAAACTTCAATTCACAAAATTTTGCATAAAGAATTGTGTGTAAAGAAATTAGTTATAATTTTCGAAGACAATTATCTCAAAAAGAATGCCCCGCCGAGTTGGATTTTGTTTTCAGCAATGAAGCATCACATCAGTCAACGATTTCTCGTTGGTATGGAGAATTCAATGGTGGACGAATAAGCCTTGGCAACGATCCAAGCACAGGGTCACCGAAAACGGCATTCACTTAGGAAAACATCAATGCCGTGTGCAAGATCATCAACGAAGATTGACATGTGGCATATCGCCAGATTGAAGCATTGTTGAGGACTTCAAAGACTTGAATTCAAAAAATTTTGCATGAAGAATTGTGTGTAGAAAAATTAATTTTCCGTTGGATACCGCATCTGTTGACCGAAGAACAGAAAGCAGCTAGGATGAATTGATGTTAGAAAACTCTAGATTGCTTCAGCGCTGGAAACTCTAAAAACATGTACAACATTGTCAGTGTTGATGAATGGATTTACTCATACGAGCCAGAAAATAAACACTAGTCGTCAGTATGGGTGTTCCAGGGTGAAGAAAACCAATAAAAGTCATCTGTTATCGAAGTGTCTCCAAAAAGATGGTCGCTATAGTTGTTTCGAAAGAAAGTCATGTAGCAACAATTCCTCTACAAGATCAAAGAACTGTTACTGCCGATTGGTATACAACCATTTGTTTGACACAAGTCATCGTTGAGCTTCGAAAAACCAACCCTAAACGACGAATCATCCTTTATCAAGACAATGAAAGTTCGCACACAGCGCGGAAGATAATTGAAGTTTTAACACAACAAAACGTCGAATTGTTGGACCATTCTCCAATACCTTTGTACGTATTTTGTCTCTAGTTTAGATAAGTTATTTGGAAAAAATTTGGAACTCAAGTAAAAAATATATTTGTAAAATACATGGATAATTTAATTTTGTGTCTATTTTATATATATTTTCTTAATATATCTAATTTTGATATGCATGTATCTTTAAGTCATCTTTGAAGAAGGTGACTGATTATTAAAAATGAAAATCAGCAATAATAAACTTCCTGAAGACTAAGGTCAGATAATTTTACGAATTTTAAATTTTATACGACAGTGATCGATGCTTTAAGCTAGTTAAGAGTATAAATATATTTTCTGTACACCTTCGTACATTTAAACTATTATTTAATTATAAAAGGGTTAAAATGAACTCATTTTACGATATTACAATTCGATGGAACATACATATCACGTTTTAAACTTTTAATTTTAACGTTTCAAGTCTTCCTATGCATGCGATGAAACTAAAACAATATCTTATTTTCAATAAAGTTCCCTTACTTTCTTTTATTTTGAGCGGAACGGACTTTTTCAATGATCACTCCTCCTTTTAGCCCGGAGTGCTGGGGGTTTTCCACAGTAACGAGCTAAGGTAGAAACCTGCCATGTCTCATCTGCACTTCTCGTCCGGTCAATCAGCAATTGTCCCACCCCATCTAGTCCGAGCCATTGTCCGTTCACTCAGGAGACACTCAGTTTCCATAACAACTCGACCCCGACCAAGAAAATAAAATTAATTTAACTAATCCAGATGTACACCTCCGGTAAACTTTACATTTAACAAAATTGAAAATGCGCAAAGCAGATTATCGAATTAGTGCTGCGCCATGTTCGAGGGCTGAAGTTGCCTCTGTGGGGTTGCTTTTATTTAGAAAGTTTACGTGGAATTAATGTATCCGCAGGTAATTAATAAAAAAAGGAGTTCCGAAAAGTTTTATAATACCACTTGGATTTATGACTCATATTGGACTCCTATGGTTAAGAGGCTTTTTAATTCTCTTAATTGGAATGTTAGGTATTAAGACTTTTCTCATTTAAAATTACTTCGTACTTTAAAAAGTAAATCAATTAATTTTGTTTCTTTATTTGGAGATAGTATTTTACAAAATGTAGTGATTTATTCATTTGAAAATATTTTTAAGGTGAAATTGAAATTAGGCAGTTATGAGATGTGGTTGAAGTAGGATTAGACAATTAAAAATTATTGTTAAATTGTTAAGGAATGTCGACTGGGAAGACTAAGTGATAACACTGGTAATTTTTAGATGCTTTTTACACAGTCTGTCGCAGAGAAAACCGAACTTTAAAAAAAAACAAAAATATTTTGGTAAAATTCATTTATTTTATTCAAAGTAGTTGCCTTCGGCCTCCATACAACATTTTGCATTGTCAATTAACATGTCGAATGAATTCTTAAGTTCATCCTTAGATATGTCCTTCAAGATCGCTGTCGACGCCTTTTTAATGACTTCGATGTCTGCATAATGCTGTCCTTTCATCGGTAAATGTAGTTTGGAGAGTAGATAGAAATCCCAGGGGGTCAAATCCGGTGAATACGGTGAATGATTGGTAGTTAAAATGCAAGTTGTAATTACAAAATCAGTGATAAGCGCCGAGCGATGAGATGGTGCGTTATCATGTAAAAAACGCCAGCTACCATTTTCACGATATTGCGGTTTGCGCTTGTTTATGTAGGACATTTTGAGATTTTCTTCTTCTCTCTTTTTGTGTATGCAGGGCATTTTGAGATCTTTTTCTCTCTTTTTTATCGTTGTTGCTGATATTGTTTACTTCGGTTGGTTTATAAAAAGTTATCGATGTTAAAATTTCTTGATAGGGAATAATGTAGTGGTTAAATGTGTAGTCACATTTGCTTCCGATACGTGATCTACTTTAACTATTTACCTCTTTATTTATCTTACATACTAAATGAAATTTCAAAATTATTTTTAAATCACATTTTAAACTTTCAAATTTCTTTTCGACGAGAGACCATAATGCTTTAGAAGCCTCGAATGATTTACTTTTAAATATACTTACGTAGAGGTTGGTAATAATAAAGTAACATAAAAGAAATTACATCCGATTCATTGGCATTCTCATATTGGATATTTGAGACTTTGATTTCTCTCTTTTAAGGGCTCACGTATAGCTGAGCACCTAAAAGTAGGGTCATGTTTAAGATTTTTTTTCGTGTATAAAACTGCATTTTTTTTAAATCCACAATAAGCATTTTGAAGTACGGCATTTATTATATATTGTGTGAAAATTGGGTTCGAAAATTTCGAACGGTAAAAAAATTGCAGTCGTTTTTCCTGGGTGTGTTTCTGTCGACAGCGTTCGCGGTACCAGACGTGCCTCTGCCATTTCTTATCTGAAAAAAAAATTTTTTTTTCTTAAAGTAGATAGACAGAACTAGTACTTATCGAGCCGGAATTTGCGAATTCAATTTTTTCGGGTCATGGCAGTCATTTGCATAAAACTGGCGGTTTTTCGCCTTAAAATTGTTGAGTAATTATGACAAAAAAAAAACTATGTCAAATATCGAAAAAAGGGCTCGATAAGTACTAGATTATTGTGTGAAGCATAACTTTGCAAAATTTGATCCCGATCGGTCCAGTAGTTGCGGAGATATTTCTGGTACCGATTTTGAAAATACTGTTTCGAGTAAAACGCGTTTAAAGTTTTGACTTCACTTTACAATGGAATAACTGGTTTATTTTTAAACTTACATGAAATCATCGATTCCTGGGCCATATGACGGATCTTCTCTAGATGTTGATGCTTCCAATAAATCCTTTTTTTGCTGTGTCACAGAGCGCTCGGCAAACCGCATGCTACAGATTCAGCCCAACAATGTGCGTTTCTCCTTGTCTTGACGTCCAATATTTGCATTATTCGCAATATACTTCTCGCGTCCTCATTGAAGATACATGCACCGATATTTGCAGCAATTTCAACAATTTTAATGGCGCTGTGCACTTCTTTTGGCGCAATTTTCCAGATGACGTGATTTATACTTTCGACGAACAGCGAACGACTGGGCACTGAGCGTCTTAAAGTATGTATACCTAACCTAAGGCCCATCAACTTCTCGGAACATGCTTGCTATATAAAGGGCGATAAATACGTAGAATCCAACAGGAGAGAGAACACCCGGATCGTATGTATAGACTATAGCCAAACAGATGACAAAGGCCGCGTCTACCTGCGCCCCGACCTTTATTCGTTGCTTACCCGGTCGGTTACAAAACGCTATAACTTCGTCATTACTGCGAATTTCTTTATGAAATTTTCAGGGTAGACACTCGAAGGATAATACTTTCGAATGAGCACCATTTTGAAAAATCGATTTTCCCAATTTACCCAGGTATATGTGAGCCCTTAATTTCTCTGCCAATAATTTTGTGCGTATTTCAGAAAGATGTATCTATACTCAAGGAAGTGATTGAGATTTAAATGTTAATTAATGACTAAAAATAAATCAGTTTGAGATCCTATTAAATCCAATTCAAACATTTAATTACGAGTAGACGAGAAAGGGCTCCGAAGTTGAAGATTTTTCGACTCTCAAATTAAAAGTTTGTTAACTGAAGGGTCCATGCCGGAAATGCAGTTTCAAGTGTATCATGTTGTGAACACGAACAGAGACCGCGCTCGCATTGTTTGCGAAAGAAATAAAGTTCCCCGATATTTAGGGTAGATTATTTTTATTTTTAGCACTTTTAATTTCAAAAAGAATGTAAGAAATTCAGAAATTCGTACAATCATACACTTCCATTGAAAAACTTGTGATTTTAAAAGACATTAATTAAAAAAATGTATTCGCTAGAATGTTATTTTTGCATTTAGTCCAAAATAATTGGTTTATTTTCATTAAACGGCGAAAATTGCTTCAAATGTAAACGTCTATTAATCTGCTTTTCAAATAATGATATCTATAACAATAGTAATATAAGTCATAATGATAATAAAAGAGACAGATCGAGGAATACTACTTAAAACATTCAGTAATAAACACTGAGAACCCCGATAAGTAGCTATCAAATCATATCAGCAAACCAGTGCTACTGAGATGCATGCATATAGAATATAGTACGTAGTCCAATTATGGAGTGCAGTCTTAGTATACCGCTACAGCTGTGGAAGAATTATGAATTGTAATTTGTTATAAAAATGAAAATGGTTGTGTTGGTACTAGATGTACAAGTTTATAATAGTGTAATAGTGTAGTGGTGTAAAGATAATATGTTCAGTTCTCGATACCCTTTTTTTCAGGAAAAATTTGTCTGTAAAAAGTATATTAAAAGTGTACAACATAAATATAATAATAATATATTGCCCATTAAACTACATAATACCAGGTCGGCTGAAAAGTCCCCGGTCTGACACATAGATGGCGTTACTGTTATTAAATCCATATGTTTTTTTAGATAGTACTAACCTTCAAACGAAACGTGTCAAAATTTGACAGCAATCCGACCATTAGTTACTGAGATATTGCGTTAAGAGTGAAGTTACTTTTGTTATTTAAAAAAATGGAAAAAAAAGAATTTCGTGTGCTGATAAAGTACTGCTTTTTGAAGGGAAAAAATACCGTTGAAGCAAAAGCATGGCTTGATGAGGAGTTTCCGGACTCTGCGCCAGGAAAACCAACCATAATTGATTGGTATGCTAAGTTTAAACGTGGTGAAATGAGCACCGAAGACGGCGAACGCAGTGGACGACCAAAAGAGGCTGTCACCGACGAAAACATCAAAAAAATTCGCAAAATCATTTTAAATGACCGTAAAGTAAAGTTGATCGAGATAGCTGACATCCTAAAGATATCAAAGGAACGTGTTGGACACATCGTCCATGAATATTTGGGCATGCATAAGCTCTGTGCAAAGTGGGTTGATGATTCTGAGCTGTGTTTGAAGCTGTTAAATCGTAATAAAACCGAGTTTTTGCGTCGATATGTGACAATGGATGAAACATGTATTCATCACTACACTCCAGAGTCCAATCGACAGTCAGCCGAGTGGACTGCACGCGATGAACCGGCTCTAAAGAGTGGAAAGACGCAACAGTCAGCTGGAAAAGTTATGGCGTCAGTTTTTTGGGATGCGCATGGAATAATTTTCATAGATTATCTTAAAAAGGGCCAGCCATCAACAGCGACTATTATACAGCGTTATTGGACCGTTTGAAGAACGAAATCGCAAATACAGATTAAGATCAGCATTAACATAACGTTCATCGAATGCTATATATTTCGAACGTTATAAATTGATTGAATTCTAAAAATAAACATTGCATAATTTATATTTATTGACAGTAACATTACAGTAATATTATTATTATTCGTATTTCTAATATTGAAGTAGTACAGTATATAATATTACGTCGCTTCTGGTGATTAGAATATGGTTGCGATATTACAATTTTGCCTCAGTAGTTTCTATGATGGGGTGCGAGTTTATATAATAGATAACCGGTCGTGTAGAGCCACTTAAGATGTCGTCTAAGTCCCAATAACCCCTCGGTAATAACTAATAAAGGAGCTGATGAAGCAAAATGTCCCTTGTTTAATAACACGCTCCAGAACAGCCCTCAAACACTTGTTATAAGGCAACAGCAACAATGTTTAAGGGATGCAATAGCAACTGTAACGGCAGAAAGTAAAGGGTGGATGTTTGTTACATCTGTTCAAACAGTTGTAAATTTAAATTTGATTTAATTCGTTAGCATAAATTTGTTTAAATTAATTTTGAAATGCGAAATGTATTTGTTTTATGAAATGTCCGAATATTCATAAAAACAACTTAATCGTTTACGCATACATACATACGTATACGCACATACATACAAAGTGTATATTTGTTATAAACAATAATTTCGAATGAATTTCACCAAAAAAGAATAATAGCTTAAAATTTTACGAGTCCAGGGACAGCAAAACTTTACATTATTACTACTTGATTAGATGTTGCTCTTGTGTCGTCGCTAAGACTAATTTGTCCACGTTTGAATTCTCTGTCCACGTAAATGTTAATATCTATTTCTAAAATAGAAGATAAATAAAATCGTTCATTTTAAAACAGAATTTCTTCATTGATTTGTATGTTATAAGGGACTTTACATATAATTAAGCATAAAATTTACGTTCGAAGGAAAATAGGTGTTTTTTAAGCTGCATGAGAACTATTAATATCGATAACTATGGTTGACAGCTGATAACGTCAAACTGTGTTGACATTTCTGTTCAATAAGGTTTGGTAAGTCATCATGAATCGTTTAACGCCAGAAGAACGCTTCCAAGTTGTGGAAATTTACTTTGAAGAAAATAAATCTGTTCGCGAAGTTCATAGAGCACTTCGTCCATTTTGCGGTCAATATAATCGGCCTAGTGAGCAAACAATTCGTGCAGTTATTGATCGTTTTCGCACTAATTTTACTTCTCTCGATTTAAAATCATCAGCAAGACAAAGAAATGTGCGTACCGAAAAGAATATTACTGCTGTAGCGTGAAGTATTGAAGAAGACGCCGAAATGTCGATTCGTCGTCGTTCTCAACTTGTTGGCCTTTGTCCTTCGACTACGTGGAAAATTTTACTTAAGGATCTTGGCTTACGTGCCTATAAAATACAGCTCGTGCAAGAATTGAAGTAAACAACTATCATTTGCGTCGCATTTTTGCTGATTGAGCTCATCTAAAACTGGCCGAAGATGAGAATTTTTATCAAAGAATTGTGTTTAGTGATGAAGCTCATTTCTTTCGAAATGAGGAAGAAGTTGCCGTTACGGCGAATGGCGAGCGTTATCGAGCCAAGCAGACTGAATGTTTGTTTCAAAAAATTAATCAGCTAAACATCGACGACATTTGGTTCCAAAAAGACGGCGCAACTTGCCATACAGCGCACTTAACAGTCGATTTATTGCAAAATCAATTTGGTGACAACTTTATTTCCAGAAGTGTCTTGTTCACTGGCCCCCAAGTTCGTGCGATTTAACGCCTCTGGATTACTTTTTATGGGGCTATGTTAAGTCATTGGTTTATGCCGACAAACCAGCAACTCTTGAAGTATTGGAAGCCAATATTCAAGCCACCATTGACGCCATACGGCCTGATTTATTGGAAGAAGTAGTCAAAAATTGGACAAATCGAATGGACCATGTAACACGTAACCGCGGCGGACATATGCCGGAAATCATATTTAAAAAGTAAATGCCATGAAATTATCTACCAGATTATAATAAAACAAATTTCATTCCAACAATATTTCTGTCTTGTATTATCATTCTAAGTTCTCAAGCTCTTAAAAAAACACCCTATATAATTTGTATAAGTGGAAGACAATACTGAAAAAATTTGCGTCACATGGAATGTAAAAATTTCCTAGCCAATGGTATGATATTCAAATTTCTTTCTTTAAACAATAATAAACAATACGTATAGAAGATAAAATTTTAATGAATTAGGACTACGTTCTACTATATTACTGGCCAAATATGATTTTGTATAGAAATTTGCATACATTGTCCTTTGTGAACGAGCTCTTTTATTTCAAAGTACATCGACGTAATAGGATGAACTCATGCAAATGTGGGGTAAAAGTAATAATCTTTACGACCCCGAAGCCTGCACACGGTTATTGAAAAAGAGACTCATTTATGCAGATGAAAAAACCCAAAAATCCCACCAAAAAATATTTGATTTGACTTTGTAGTGGCTTTTATTCGAAATTAATGGGAGTAGGGTACGTGCATGCATATATGTATCGCAGTTGCGAGTCAACGATCTCTGTTCTTTTCCCATCTCTTTTAATGATTAAAATGAGAGAACGGCATGCTAGGAAATGACACGTATTAATGGTGGTTTGGAGCAAATTTTTTCGGATCGCAATAAAGAAGTGGAATTAAAAACTCGTAACGGGACTCGTGGGACTGAGAGACTCCGTAATTCACTATTAACTTTGCTATCGCCTCCACTAGAATCGGACCTCTAGGTATATTAAGTTTAGATTAGAGTTGTACTAACTTTTATTTCCTTCAGATGTAATTATTTACTTGAACAGTAATTAAGGGAATATTTTTGGAAAGAGGACTCGCACTAAATTACCTTCTCTTTCATTAAATTAATTATATTCAGTGCGCGAATGAACTTAATTAAAATTTTAAATTTTATTTCGTCAGTAATTAAGTGCAAATAATATACCCAAGGTGTAAATGAATATGCCCTATGTGATATATTTTAAGTATGCAACCAATATTGCAACATATCAGTCAATAACAGAAAATTTCTTAAAATGGTTTCAATTATATTCTCCATTAACAATATATTTTGATATAGGTGCGAGGGTAGCCGTTTATATTAGGTGCGCAACTAAATTCTTGCTGTTTTTTTGATGAAAATGCAACTTTATTGGGAAAAAATCTTTACAAATGAATCATTCAAAATATTGCCCATCGCTAGCGACAACTTTTTTCCATCTTTCTGGCAGAGCTCGAATACCGTCACGGTAGAAGTGTTCGTCTTTTGAGGCTATCCAGGAATCAAGCCATTTTGAGATGTCTCATATGAGCGAAACTGCTGAGAGACCATGTGCCATCGAATGGAACAAGTAATAATCGGACGGCGCAATATCTGGGGAATATGGCGGGTGGGGTAGGACCTCCCATTTGAGCGTTTCTAAGTAGGTTTTAACGGGTTTGGCAACGTGAGGCCGAGCGTTGTCATGCAGTGTAGTATCACTTTTTCGTGCCTTTGCTCGTATTGTGGCCGCTTTTCGCGCAGTGCTCGGCTCAATCGCATCAATTGAATTCGATACCGTTTCCCAGTGATGGTTTCGTTCGGTTTCAACAGCTGATAATAAATAATACTGCCTTGGTCCCACCAAATACACAGCAAAACCTTCGCATCGTGAATATTCGGCCGAACCGATGACGTAGAAGCATGACCGGGCAGTCCCCATGATTTTTCTCTTTGGGTTGCTGTAATGAATCCATTTTGCATCACCCGTAACGATGCGATGAAGAAAACCCTTCCTCTTTTTCTGATGGAGCAGTTGTTCAAAGACGAAAAAACGACGCTCAACGTCTCTTGGTTTCAAGTCATAAGGAACCCAAGTTCCTTGTTTTCGAATCATTCCCAACGCATGCAATCGCTGGTAAATGGCTTGGCGGGTAACTCCTAATGCCGAAGCAAGCTCTTTTTGCGTTTGGCACGGATCCTCATCGAGCAATACCTCCAATTCAGCGTCTTCGAAGGCTTTTGGTCTTCCTTCACGCGAACGGTCGTCAACATCGAAATCACCGTCTTTGAAGAGACGGAACCAATCACGGCATATTGTTTCACTTAGAGTAGTATCTCCGTAAACTTTTTGGAGTTCTCGATGCGCTTCAGCCGCCGTTTTCTTCGAATGAAAGAACAAAAGCAACACTTCCCGCAAATGACGATTATTTGGCACAAAATCAGACATTTTCACACAACCAAAAGTATATGACGCAAAAACAAATTCACTAATGTGTCAAAGCGGTTTGTTAACATATGTCTAAGCTTGGTTTATGACAGTTTGCTTATTATCGAAAATAGTTTTATTGCTTTTCAAAATATTTCCCTTGAAAACCAATGCACTTTTGCATTCGTTTGAACCAATCCGAAAAGCATTGCTGCCGCTGTGAAAGCGGTGTCTCCAAAATATAAGTTTTGAATACCTCAAGTGCCTCTTCCGGTGTAGAAAATCGTTGGCCACGAAGTTTATTCTTCACGTGTGGGAACAAAAAGAAATCATAGGCTGCTAGATCAGGGCTGTTGTTGTTGTCGGTTTGTTTTCCTTACTTCTTCAAAACCTTTTGGCAAACAAAGCTAACTGAATTCAACATTGTACAGACTTGATTAAGAAAGAACGATAACTTCAGGTATTCTATTGTAATAGGTGTTGCGACGTGGTGTTTTCAATATGATCTAGGGACAAAGCGTCAAAGCCCTGAATGAAAGTATCCAACCGAAAAAAAGACCGAAAAAAAGCGTGGAAAAGTCGAAAGTGAAGATAATGTTGAATCGTTTTTATGATTCGAAAGGCTAGTCCAACAGTCAATAGTATATATTATCTTGTTGTTATGAAGCGTCTTTTGGCACGTATTCTTCGTGTCCGCTCTCAAAATCATGAAAATGGTAGCTGGCGTTTGTCACATAATAATGCACCATCTCATCGCTCGATGTTTACCACTGATTTTCCAACTAGAAATGGCACTTTAGCCGTCAACCATTCACCGTATTTTCTAAATTACAGCTGCTGATGAAAGGACAGCGTTATGTCGACGTCGAAGCCATTAAAAAGGCGTCGACAGCGATCTTGAAGGTCGAATTTTACCAAAATAGAAAGCATTTGTTTTTATTTTAAAAAGGTTCGGTTTTCTTCACGACATACTGTGTGTTAAGGAAACCTATACATAACTTAAACTAAATAAGTATTAAGACCTCCCATCCGAGAATTATCATAATACATTTACGTTTGGAAATACCAATTAAGTAACATCTTTTCTTGAATGAAAATAAAAATAGAAAATAAAATTATTCTATACAAAAAGAATACGTGTACATAAGTATTGTTATACGTAATGTTATTCCAAATTTTCCAAACAAAAAAATTAATCTTTTTTAAAAAAAGGGTGCAATTAAAACAAAGGAACAAGCATTAGCAAAATAATAAGCTCCAATTAGCGAGACATAAAACGCCAACCTAAATCCTATTTTAAAGAGACGGCTGGCGAACCAAACCGCATCAAAACTTTTATAATAACTTAAGCTTTACATTCTTATTGCTGTAATTACGAAATTTCAGCTCGTTGGAGGGTAATTGAGATCCGTTTGCTTAGGAACTGAGTTCAAACGTAAATTAAGAACTGAGTAGTTGGAATACTGGAAAATATAATATTTGCCGTTTATATGTTGTAATCGATTACATAAAAGATGTTTCGCGAGAGACATATCTTCTCCTATATTAATTATTTATTAGAAAACGGTTCTTTTAATTTGTCCATTTAAAGATTCGCTCAAGGTGGATAAATCTAGTTAAAGAAATAATGATGGTGGTGCCTTACCGTTTTCCATGCGAAGACGTAGGAAAATAGGATGTGAAAAATTTAAATTATTTAATGTTAAGTTTGTACTACGGCTGCAGAAACGAGTGCTTTCGCAGTAGCGTGCGCCTTAGTTGCTATCAATATTAAAAATAGTAAATGCAATTACTTACTATTCATGTTTTCATTTGTGTTGTTGATATAGAATGACGCAAAAATTCGCTGTAGTATTTATTAGTATCCTTACAGTGCTGACTCAGTCATACTCCTTCGGCGAGGGCAAAATATGTTGCCATATTTGGAAAACGAGCGTTCTGCGTCTAATGATGTGATGTTCGCGGATTCAAAAAGAACGTTCGCATCATATTCGCACTCTTGGTTTTCAGTTAAACTCTTGTCTATGCGCACTATAGCTTGAAAATCGGGATTCTTATTTATAACCGCACACAATTCATCGGTTGTAAATCTTCGTATACTATCTGTTAGATTTCCTAACGAGTCTTTGAGGTAATATATTGGGTTGGCAACTAAGTACTTTCAGTTTTTACTGATAGAGAGCGTTGCTTTATTGTTTGTATAACGTATGTTAGTGCTGTACTTTACCGTTTGTCGCGTGATATCGTACTAGTCACATTCACGTAACTTCAGAAGCAAGTAGTGCGTGATTTTTATTAAAGCTATTAGTTGTGGGTTAATTTTAAATGGAGTGCAGAAACGAACATTTTCGACATATTTTACTATTTTATTTCCGTAAAGGAAAGAAAGCTGCTGCGGCTCACAAAAAGATATGTGAAGTTTATGGTGCTAATTTCTTAACAGAGCGCACGTGTCAGAATTGATATAAAAAATTCTGTTCTGAAGATTTTTCCCTCAAAGATGAGCAACGTTCTGGTCGGCCTACTGAAGTTGATGATGACCGAATCAAAGTCATAATTGAAGAGGATCGTCATATAACTGTTCGAGAGGTTGCGGAGAGGCTACATGTATCGCACACAACAATTGAAAAACATTTAAAATGTCTTGGGCTAGTTAAGAAGCTTGATATTTGGGTACCTCACGAATTGAAAGAAATTCATTTAACACAAAGAATCAACTTTTGCGATATGCACCTTAGACGAAATGAAACCGACCCTTTCTTAAAAAGAATCATCACTGGTGATGAAAAATGGGTCCTGTACAGTAACATAGTTTGAAAACGATCATGGAGCAAACATGATAAACCAGCTCAAACCACACCGAAAGCTGAATTGCATCCAAAAAAGATCATGCTGTCAGTTTGGTGGGATTACAAAGGTGTTGTGTTTTTTGAGCTGCTTCCAAGGAACCAAACGATCAATTCTGATGTTTACTGTCAACAATTAATAAAACTGAATGAAGCAATCAAAGAAAAACGGCCAGAATTGTCAAATCGGAAAGGTATAGTTTTCCACCAAGATAATGAAAGGCCTCACACATCTTTGGCAACTCGTGGGAAACTATTGGAGCTTGGCTGGGAAGTGATGCCACATCCCCCATACAGCCCTGATCTAGCACCATCTGATTACCATTTATTTCGATGCTTGCAGAATTCTTTGAATGGTCAAACTTTCACAAATGACGATGACCTTCACTCGCACCTGGTTCAGTTTTTTGCTGATAAGGACCAGAAATTTTATGAGCGCGGAATCATGCAGCTGAAAGAAAGATGTATAATTGATTAAAAACTATTCTTTGTTTAAAAAAAAGTGTTTTATTTTATACTACAAAACCGAAAGTACTTAGTTGCCAACCCAATACATTTTTAGCGTTTCATGTAATGACAGCTTGGTGTTCTCTAATTTGGGAATAGTATCTAAAAGAATTGAATAATTTTCGGAAATTTGCTCTATTTGGGTGTGGATTTCGTATCTGAAACCGGCTGCTGACTTACTGCTTGCTTGAGCATCTTGCGGATTTAAAGTTAAGATACAAGGTTTAATAATGTGATTAAGTTAATCAATCACAGCCTCCGTTAAACAAAATTACCACCTATACTATATTCATCGAATAATTTATTTTTACATTTTTGCTCATTCAAAATTTTTGCTATTTCCGGAAAGTGTTATGCAAATATATCCGAGAGAGACAGCAATATTTTGAAAAATGAAAATTTTTCTCGAAATGCTTGGCTTTTTTGCCATATTTCATATATATGCTTCGTTTTACATTGCAGACAAATACTTGATTCATTTTGTTTTGTCATGATAGAAAAAAGAATGTAGTATTTCTGAAAAATGCTTCATTTGATAGATGACATAGTTTTCCTTGTTCTTGAAAAAAAAATTTAAAATTTGTCCTCGCAAAGTTAAAATTTTTATCAAAACCCGTCCTGTTGACAGGCAGCGAACCTAGCAGTAGTACGGCAGATCAACACTGTACGTTTTCTCATCAAAAGTTAGCATCTATCGAAATTCACAATGGCGCATTGCAAAGCAAAAGAATCAACAGTAACTTAAATATTATCCATCTTATTCAATTCATTGCGTATAATACGAGGAATCTGAGTAGTATTTTGCCGCGATTACGCTTAATACAGTATACAACGGGATTTTGATCCTATGGACTCCTCGATATTCCTTATATAAGGTCTAATAAAAAGAAATCCATTATTTTTCCAATAGATGGCTTTAGTAATCTGTATCTCGCGTTGTATAAGTGCGATCGCGTTCCGCTAGATGGCGTTCGAAAGATAAGATTTCGTACTAAACGAACTTCTCACACAGTTTTGTGACTACTTGACTTAATATTGTTTGAGCGCGCGTCAAAGATGGACACCAGCAAAGTTAAAATACGCCATATTTTACAGTTTTTCTTCGATAAAGGCGAAAACGCAAGCCAGGCGGCTAAAAATGTGAATAGTGTTTATGGCCCTGATACTGTAACAGTCAATCATGCGCAATTTTGGTTTCGTCGATTCCGTTCCGGTAATCTTGATGTCAAAGATGCACCACGCTCTGGAAGGCCAATTGTCGAAAATATCGATAAAATAATGGAAATCGTCGAGTCCGACCGTCATGTAAGCACTGTTTCGATTGCCCAGGAGCTAAACATTGCACAAAAAACCGTTTGGAACCATTTAAATAAGGTTGGATACAAAAAGAAGCTTGATGTATGGGTGCCACCCGAGTTAACGCAAAAGAACCTCATGGACCGAATTTCCATCTGCGAATCGCTGCTGAATCGCAACAAAATCGATCCGTTTCTGAAGCGGATGGTTACTGGTGATGAAAAGTGTATCACTTACGACAACGTCAAGCGAAAACGGTCGTGGTCGAATCGTAGTAAGCCGGCGCAAACGGTGGCCAAGCCAGGCCTGACGGTCAGGAAGGTTTTGCTGTGTGTTTGGTGGGATTGGCAAGGAATTATCTCCTATGAGCTGCTTCCCTACGGCCAAACTCTTAATTCGGACCTGTACTGTCAACAATTGGACCGTCTGAAGGAAGCAATCGCCCAGAAACGGCCAGCTTTGGCCAATAGGAGAGGAATTGTGTTCCATCAGGACAACGCCAGGCCACACACATCGATAGTGACTCGCCAGAAGTTCCGGGAGTTTAGTTGGGAGGTTCTTATGCATCCACCTTATAGTCCGGACCTAGCACCAAGTGATTACTACCTGTTCCTGTCTATGGCGAATGATTTTGCTGGTGAAAAATTCGCCTCAAGAGAAGCTTGTGAAAATCGACTGTCCCAGTTTTTTTGCCAATAGGGACGAGGGTTTCTATAAGAGAGGCATTATGAAATTACCTTCAAAATGGCAACAAGTTATCGAACAAAACGGTGCATATTTGACCTAAGTCGGATCATTCTAACTATGCTAAATAAAACCTTCAATTTAATGCAAAAATAATGGATTTCTTTTTACTAGACCTTATATATACTTTGTAGGAATCTGATATTAAATGTATTGCCTGTGTGTGCACGAAGTCTTTTAAATGCGTTATAGGGCGTAAGTGCTGTTGGAACACTTCCATTTACCCATTTATTGAACTAATAATATGTAGTTTTCCATTTGCTAATTTTAAGTGTCGTGTTACTTTATGTTATCTTATTACCCTCAACCTAACCTAACTGAAATATCTTTTGGACGAGTTTATGTTGATACTAATTTTAGGGAACTCTATTTTTAATTCGTTGTAGTCTAACTTTCTTCTCCATTCCTAGTTTATTATCGCCCATTATAGAGAAATATTTCTTTCTTCAGTACTCGTTATCATTCTGCGTTTCCGGTTTTGTCTATTCTTCGTAATGCGAATAGCTATTTTATAGATATTGATATTTTTAAGATTAAGACTAACTTTAGCTTACAAACTTTTCTTAATTTTTTTTGCCATTCTTATTGTGACATAATCATCGCAGCATTACTGTATCTAAATTGTGTTTACGGAAAAAATTTCTTACTCGACCATTTGGGAATAGATTCATTAATAATTATCATCATTAAAAGCATTCACAGTTGATCCGTTTAGTTCATAAATTATTTATTTCGATAGAGAGGTCATTAATGGTCACCCTTTCTTCCGTTCTCCTACGGTCCAGCTGTAGGCGTTCGGCGTTACATTCAAAATCAACTTTCTGAACTATTCAGTTCCAAACCGTATGTTCGGATTTTAAGCTCAACTGTGCTGAAATAGCTCCAAGGAATAGTCTGTAATTTACAATCAGATTGGTGTTCGCAATTAGTTCCTTCCTATTAGTAATGGTCAGTTGATTATACCTTCCTAACAGCGTGCGTCCGCCTGATTTGTGATTCAACGCGCAAAGCAATTTGTATTATGAAACGAAACTATTTTTCGCGGGCACTGGAAATTCTAATGAAATGTTACGTTCGGTTTCTCACCATTTTAGTTATTATAGTATGGACCAAATGTGCTTTAAGGAAATACACAGTAGGGGTAGCGTCACGAAAACTTCGAATCCTTAGTGAATTAAATAATAAAAACATTATCTGGCAGTTTACTAACTTACAGGACATTATGATTTTTCTGCATATCAGAACCAATTCATATTTAAACAATAATAAATAACAAATAAATAACTGAATAACATTGAACTGTTAAGCAACATTAGAAACGTGTGGTTTTACATTATGATTATAATAAGTACTGTTAAATACAACAATAAACATGAAATAAGTATTTCATAAGGTGTCGCTGAAACGAAAATTAAAATTACCAGTACATACAAAGGGTTCTAGAAAGGTTTTGCAAAATGACGCAACAATGAATCGTAGGAAGCTGCTTGTTGTTGCATGTTGAGATATGTTCATACATGCATAGTAGCCGCCGCGCCATGTCGATGGGCTCAGTTATTCATTAGCAGTGAGAGTGTAAAGTGCTTGCGATGGCATTGTGCTCACGAAATGAGATAAGGGCAGTTTTGCGTTATAATTTCGTGCGTGGTTTAAACATAGACCAGTGCTTCGAAGAAATGACTCTTGCACAACGATATTCAGGTGGTATAGAAAATTCCAAAGGGGAAATTTAACTGTGGAGGATGCTGAGAGGCCGGGAAGGTCACGAACCTCAGTTACGGAGAACCTACTAACAGATAGAGGGTATTGAATGCACCAGCAATTTGTTCGATTCTGCATGCTCATTTGCACGGGAAGAAACTTTGTTATCTCTGGGTGCCGCATCGACTGACTGAAGAGGAGATGACACGACGTGTGACTTGGTGCCGGGAGATGCTAAAAAAGTTTAATAAGGGACAATCTCGGTATGTGAACACCATCGTGACAGGTGACGAGACTTAGCTGTACTATTACAATGTGCCGACCAAAGCTCAAAACAAAGTTTGGGTCTTTGATGATGAGGACACACCCGTAGTTGTCAGAAAATCCCGATCTGTAAAGAAGATAATTTGTATTTTTCAAATCGAGTGGAATTGTGGAACGCGTCGTTTTGGACACACAGAAGACAGTCGCAGCTAAGTGGTATACTGAACAGTGCCTGCTTAAAGTCATTGGATGTATGAAGAACCTGCGGCCAAAGTCAAGAATGGACACCTGGTTCCTCCATCACGATAATGCTCCAGCTCACCACGCCAGAGTCTGCACCGAATATTTGACCACGACAGGATTGGAACTCCTCGGGCACCCTCCTTACAGTCCAGATCTTGCTCCCTGCGACTTTTCACTGTTTCCACATGTGAAAATTAAGTTAAAAGGGAGGCAGTTTTCCAGTGATGAGGACCTTCTGCGGGCTTGGGATAACGAGTGTGCTTTACTCCCTAGTGAAGCTTGGCAGAACTGGTTTAAAGATTGGTTTCGGATGATGGAGAGGTGTATTGAGTGTAGAGGAAATTTCTTTGAAAAAATTAAATAAACAAAACTTTCCTAGTACCTTTTTGTAAATATACAAATATATATAAAATTCTTATTAAACTCTATTGCATGATTACGTAGTGTTGAAATATTTAATTGCATCTATGGTGCTAACGTTTAGTATATAATTTACAAACGAATTATGTGCAATAAGTAAGATATATGTAAATTCAACACTCAGTTATTGCATCTAAACGCACCCTTCATAATGAGAAACAAGTAACATCTTACACAGAATCGACCTGCAAAGTAAGTGATGCAATGTTTTCAGCTTATACGACTTATAGGTTCTTCGGTATAACAAATCACGTACCCTTCTCGAAGAACAGTTTCATGGTAACGGGGGCTTAAACGTATATTATGTGGTCTCACAACGGATTCGGGCACGCATGCAAATCAAGCCATCCATGCAGATTTTACCTTGACACAGTACTTCTTAGGTAAATGTACCGTATACTGTTAAGAGCGCGTTCGTTCAAGTATTTCATCAAAATTTTCACGCATCATCGAGTTTACGAACTACTCGTTAGATGCTCTCTCCATCATTAGGTAATAACTTAAGTGATTTTCTTAAATTAGCGGACTGTATTGCATCTTTTAATGTACAACAGTAGAAGCACTTTCCAACTGAAAGTTTACTGTAAGTTTACTTACATAGTTTTATGTGGCACCGAAAGATAATTTAACATGATTATAGAAAATTAGGGTTTGAAAATATGCTGGAGTGAATTAAGTTAATCATTAATTTTCGTATTCTGTGTACGTATTTCGACAACTAAGATGTAAACATCAGCAGATAATTAAACAGTGTCGCACCTGGAAAACTACGGCAAAAATACCCGTACGAAAACAAATTCCGCACACGGTCTATATCGTCGAAAGCCAAAACGCGCGCTGTGTGCGTTTTTTGAAAGCCAAAACGCACACTGTGTGATGTTAAGTATTTAACATTTAGTATGAATCATGATTCTCAAAGAAAATTTTTTAAATTTTTTATTTTAATTCTTCCTTTGCTCATTTTTGTTTCAATATACTCCTACACAGGTTTTTTTTGTGACCTTGGTAGGTTAGTAAAATTTTTTCTGACCTTTGACCGATGTTGAAAATGACGTTCGTGATGAACAATATTGTAAATAATATCGTAACTTTATTGTTCCAAATTAATATAAAAATAAGTCCAAATTTAACGATAAACAAAACTTATGTTATCTTCTTCTGGCCTTCTGGGCTGGGACCGCGTCACTGGTATAACTGCCAATCTATATCTATGTACCAGATACTAGTATATGTACCAGATTAAAATTTATGTTTTTCGAAGATCGATAGCTCGACAAATATGATGCCTTACCATGAAATATCAATATTCTATTTATTACATTTACGAGGGAGCGTTTTTATATTCGCGGAATGAGCGGGTTGTAGAGGGGTGAGTAGGCGCATTGGGGGCGTGACCTGTGCATTGACTCATGATTAGTATAAATACGAAGTTTCATTGTTATTAGACAGTTAGTCTTTGAGCTATCGTCAACTAAGTAACATAATCAGGAGTGAAAAGTGAAATATGGAAAAAATCGAATATCGTGCCGTTTTAAAGTTCCTTACCAGGCATGGAAAATCAGTCGCGACCATAATGAATGAGATGTCATTGGTTTACGGCGACTCTTGTCCAGGAAAAACCATGGTGTACAAGTGGCATAGTTTATTTAAACAAGGAAGGGAATTCCTTGAAGACGACCCGAGGCCGGGCAGGAGCATTGAGGTGACCACGCCAGCACTTATCCAAAAAGTTGAACAAATTGTACTCGAAGATGCTCGACTAAAGAAGAAACAACTCGCAGAAATGGTTGGAGTATCCGATACAACAATTTTTAAAATCCTACACGATCATCTCGGCATGTCTAAGGTCAGCGCAAGATGGGTGCCGAGAATGCTCACGCCGCCGCAAAAACAACAACGCGTAGAGTGTTTGCGTGCATTTTTGGACCTCTGTAATGAAGACAAGGATGGTGTATTGAGTGGAATTGTTACTGGAGACGAAACTTGGGTTCATCATTATGAACCTGAGTCCAAACAAGACTCCATGCAGTGGCATAAAAAGGGCACAGCACCTCCCAAGAAATTTAAAGTGTCACAATCAGCTGGGAAACTCATGGCAACGGTATTTTGGGACTCGGAAGGAATATTGTTGATTGGTTATAAAGATAAAGGTGTTTCTATAACCGGAGAATAATACGCTTCAATATTAGAGCGACTAAAAGAAGCCATTAAAGAGAAAAGACGGGGAAAATTGACAAAAGGTGTTCTGCTTTTGCACGACAACGCGCCCGTCCACAAGAGCCCCGTTGCGTTAGCTGCCCTGCATAAGGTGGGCTTCGAAATTGTGAATCACCCACCCTACAGCCCAGACCTGGCCCCGAGTGATTATTACCTGTTTCCGAAAATGAAAAAAGAGCTGCGGGGTAAAAATTTACTGCCGATGATGCAGTCAAGGAGGCAGTTTCGGCGTATTTTGCAGATAAAGAGAAATCATTTTTTTATGAGGGTATAAATAAATTAATTGAAAGATGTGAAAAATGTATCTGTCTTGCAGGTGAATATATTGAAAAAGAAAAATAATTTGGTTTTTTTATTTCCACCCCTTGTCCCCCATTCCGCGAATATAAAAACGCTCCCTCGTATGTCAGAAGTATGCCACTAACATTACTTTTATTTCTCAGGATGATGAAGTTTTTTTTCTTCTTAATAAAGGCAAATATGAAAGTTTGTTTTCGTTTTATGTTTGTACTACCTTGATTTCCAAGCAGTCACGTATTTTCATTCTTTTATTCTATTTGACTATTTTAAGAAAACCCAATAATTCGTAAGCAATAACATCTAATGAGTCTATGGCTTAAATAAATGCAAAAAGTATATTCAAAATACGGTTTGCGGTAAAATTGTAAATTTTCCTGCCAAATTTTGTATTCAAATCATTATTGGAAAACGGTTTTATCACCAACATTGTACGGAACGCCAAAATTAACGACGCCTGTATAAAATATGCACATAAGTGTCCATTTGATGGTTGTAATAATTTAGCTAGCAGGGGTATTTTGTAACGGAAGGGTGCCAGCCCCCAACAGGGACAGTTCAAATTAATGCATGTAAATAGGGCCGTTTGGTGCCTATTTCACAGCCGTTCGAACTGCACGTGTTGCGATGCGAAAAAAATACAATTCATGGGAATTCCATTCTGTAATGTGTGGAGATAAGGTATGTGTATGGGAATTATTATCAACGGAATAGTTCCGAACAAAGCAGCGATCTGTAAAATTATTTTGTTTCCATTAAAGAACATTTTTTTCTCTATAAAAGCATATGGTTTATGCAAAACATCTTAACGTAGGAAAATATTTTGTAAATTTAAGTATCTTATAAAGTAACAAAATATTTACAGAAACGAATTATAGGTTTTTTAATTGATTGATTGATTTATTTATTTAGCATTTCTTGTTGCTATTGCATACACTACAGGCCATAAGTGAGGGATCACTTATCATAAATAACAAAACACTTGTATTTTAGATACATCCCTTAAATTTTTACCTGTTTTGGTGAGAATAATTGAAATAACAGTTGTAAATGTAATTCTGAGAAGGATTATTCGGATTATTATTATAAATTAGATAAATATATTTGTTTCTGAAAAATATTGTAAACCCTTTTAATAGTTTTATGGCGTCTATTTAATAGAAATATTTTATATACTCCAATAAATTTAATAGGGTTTACAAGGCAATATTATTAGAATGGTATTAGGATTTCATAGTAAAGTATTCAGCAATTTAAAAATTAGTTTTCGTGCAGAATTTGTCCGAATAAGTTACAATACGAGTATTTGAGAACAGACGTAAAAGTAACTTATAAAAATGCCGAAAAGAAAGGAACTTAGCGCAGAAGCTCGTAGTTCTATAATAACGCTACATGGTGAAAAAGTTTCACTGCGGCAAATAACCCAAAAGTTAAATTTATCTTATCACGCGGTGCAAGCAACAGTGAAACGATATTCACAAAGTGGATCATTACAACCAATAAAACGTTGCGGAAGGCCAAGGGTAACTACCAGACAAGAGGAATTGCGCCTAAATATACTATCAAAACGAAATAGGCGCCTCACAGCTCCTCAGCAGGATGGTGTATTGAGTGGAATTGTTACTGGAGACGAAACTTGGGTTCATCATTATGACTCCGTGCAGTGGCATAAAAAGGGCACAGCACCTCCCAAGAAATTTAAAGTGTCACAATCAGCTGGGAAACTCATGGCAACGGTATTTTGGGACTCGGAAGGAATATTGTTGATTGATTATAAAGATAAAGGTGTTTCTATAGCCGGAGAATATTACGCTTCAATATTAGAGCGACTAAAAGAAGCCATTAAAGAGAAAAGACGGGAAAAATTGACAAAAGGTGTTCTGCTTTCGCACGACAACGCGCCCGTCCACAAGAGCCGCGTTGCGTTAGCTGCCCTGCATAAGGTGGGCTTCGAAATTGTGAATCACCCACCCTACAGCCCAGACCTGGCCCCGAGTGATTATTACCTGTTTCCGAAAATGATAAAAGAGCTGCGGGGTAAAAAATTTACTGCCGATGATGAAGTCAAGGAGGCAGTTTCGGCGTATTTTGCAGATAAAGAGAAATCATTTTTTTATGAGGGTATAAATAAATTAATTGAAAGATGTGAAAAATGTATCCGTCTTGCAGGTGAATATATTGAAAAAGAAAAATAATTTGGTTTTTTTATTTCCACCCCTTGTCCCCCATTCCGCGAATATAAAAACGCTCCCTCGAATTTCAGCCGTGGAACAGTATTTTGTAGAGCTTACAGAAAATCATTACAGAGATGGTATAAAATTATTGGAGGATCATTGGAATAAATCTATTGAAGTTGAGGGAGATTACATTGAATAAAAAAACTAATTTCACTTAAAAATTCACATTGTTTCATTTTTTCTTTCAAAACATTTCTACTAACCTGTATTGGCTAAAATTAGTATTAAGAAAAGTCATGAACTGATGAAAAAAGCAAAAATGATCTCAGAAAAAATTAGCATAAATAAGGAAATTTAATTTATAAAAGTGAAATGCAATTGTTTATATCTTCGTCAGTATTGTAATTTTAAGAAGTATTTCAAAGAAAAATAAACTGCGACTTGTTTAATTAAAAAACAAAAGCACGAAAGGGATTATCCTATTTTTCTATTGATTTTCGTTAGATTCGAGAGAATAATTGGATGTTTTTCTTGCTTCTATTTATATTTCGTTTTTCATCGAATACATTCGCATTTCGTATTTTTAATAAAGTTTTCTTTTCTACTCAAGAGTACACAATGTTATCATAACTTGACATGAAATCCAGACAAGTTTCGACAAAAAAAGAGTAAAGGATAATAAAAGGCAATAACTTACCCGTCGCTGAACGTCAAAGCAAATGCGATTTAAATTAGTTTTAAATTTATTAAACAAACCCATTCGCTGAATATTTTTATTATTAATATTTCTTTTGACGGCAGAGGAGAGTTTTAATTAAAGAAAAGTACCTTACACTTGTGTTAGCTTACCGGTCGTCTGTTATAATTGCAAGTTGGAGAAGGAAGAAATGCAATGCAAAAAAAGAGGACGAAAGCGAATTTCGAAAGGATCTTTTAATTATACGAGAGAAAATTAAATAAATCTGAAAGAATTGTCGTGATAAGCATTTTTACGAAAAGAATTATTAATAATGGATGCGAGTAGCGCTGGCAATAATGAAACGTTAGAAGCTTACAAAAACACTAAAGGTTATTATTTAAATTACTAAAACAAAATTGTCTGTCGACAATATATTATGTAACATTAGTTGTTTACATTTGGTTAAGAATGTGTATAATTACCGTGAATTATGGTAGATATCTATGAAAGCACACATATTTCAAAAAACAGAGACCATGTGTTAAATGCCGACAGGGGTCTAATCCTCAACTCATGTCTCTTTCATTTCATGGAAGAGTAATATGCGACTGACGAAAAGGTTCGCATTTGCAAGCAAATACCTTAAGATAAATGTTTAGTTGAAAACTAGAATACTGTTTAAATATTATGAAACGAATCTACAGTGTGCGTTTGGCCTTCGATGGTGTAGGTCTAGTACGGACTTTGTCTCTGTGTGGATTTTGCTGTGGTTCTAGGTGCCACACTGTGATGATGACAACTTGCAGGTTGGTAGAAAAGTTTTGAAAGCAAAAATGAAACAATGTGAATTTTTAAATGAAATTAGTTTTTTTTATTCAATGTAATCTCCCTCAACTTCAATACATTTATTCCAATGATTCTGCAATAATTTTATACCATCTCTGTAATGATTTTCTGGAAGCTCTGCAAAATACTGTTCCAGGGCTGAAATAGCTTCTTCATTCGATGAAAAACGCTTTCCACGAACGAATTGTTTCAAGTTTCTGAAGAGGTAGTAATCACTCGGAGCCAAATCTGGTGAATACGGTGGTTGTTCAAGCAATTCGTACTTTAATTCATTCAATTTAGCCATCGTCAAGACACTTTTGTGTGAAGGCGCATTGTCTTGATGAAAAAAAAAATTTTTTTCGCTAAAATAGGTCTTTCTTCACGAACTTTTGCATCCAGTTGATCTAAAAGGTTACAATAATACTCTGAGTTAATTGTTTTACCTTTTTCAAAATAATCAATCAATAAAATTCCTTTTGCATCCCAAAACACTGATGCCATTTTTTGCCGATCGTCCTGACTTCACCTCTTTTGGAGTTGAACAACCAACCGTAGTTCACTGTAATTGTTCTTGTTTCAATTTAGGATCATGGTGGTAGATCCAAGTTTCATCCATAGTTATAAAACGACGCAAGAAATCGGTTTTATTCCGCTTGAAACGCACCAAGTTACGCTGAGAAATTTATTTTCGATCCAGTTTTTGTTGAATTGTTAACGAATGCGGCACTAACTTTCCAAACAGCTTTTTCATATGTAACTCTTCTTGTAAAATATGGAGTACTCGTTCGTCTGAGATCCCTATGGTATTAGCAATTTCACGCTTAGTCAAATTCGGATTTTCACTAACCATATTATGTACTTGCTCAATGATTTCTGCTGTTGTTGCAGTTTTTGGTCGTCCACTACGTGGTTCATCTTCAACGCTTGTACGACCACGTTTAAACTCTAAAACCCATCGATGTACTGTTGGAAATGAAGGAGCACATTCCTTTGACACGTTCACCATTTTTGTATGAACCTCTGTTGCTGATAAACCTTCCAAAACAAAGAATTTTATCACAGCGCGATATTCGGTTTTTTCCATTGTTAAAAAATACACCGACACGTCTAATTCAAATGGATTGCTGACAATGAATGAATTCACAGATCGAGATAAAATTTTTAGGGTGTTCATATGACACATGGAATATTAAAATGGCGTATGAATTTTGATTCCTCTACTGATCAATAGGTGTCGCTTTCAAAACTTTTCTACCAACCTGTAGTTGTCGAAATATACGTATAGGATACGAAAATTATTGTGGAAAAGGGTTCTATTAAACTTTAATGATCAATTCTGTGATGAAATTTGAGTTGCACTATTCTAATTCCATGATTTTCTCCCCAATATATAAGTTGCAAAAAATTATTTTTTGGGTGAAATAAACTATAGAATTATCGACAAAAAATTAAATCAGATAATGAAGAACTTTAGGTGGACTTCCATATAGAGAAGCCGTGTGATACCATGGCATGGTAGTTCAATTTTGATAAAAACTATAGAATAATTATACTAGCTAGAAATAGAAAAAAGATCCATCTGCAGAATCTATTAAATTGTTCTAAAACAGAACAAAGATTCGGAATTAGAACTAACGCCTTTAAAGAAAGGACGAGAATCTAGATGAGCAAAAGTAAAGATATATATATTATAGTATTTAAAACGCTTATATCACTGTGTTGAAGAAATTAATAGGTCAGATCGGTAAAGTGCTCATGTTTTGCCAACAGCCAAGCAAATCATCAAGTTCTATACTAATGAAATCTAAAAGGTGAAAAAGTGACTGTAGATCGTGTTCCAGCACGCGAGTGCTATAGGGCTAATGAAAAGCCAAATGCTATTCCATTAGAATTTTTCTATTTGCTTCAGTGTTTCGCTACCTAAAATTTGCTCGCACGTAAAAATATATATGCACTAATTCATTAATAATATACGTGAAACCCATTTTTTAAAATAAAATCCAAAAAGTTGGCCTGGATCCTGTAAACAATAAGCCGATGTCTTTAATTGTTTTGAATAAAATCTAAAATATAGATAGTTCACAGATATTTGAACTAACAACCATTTCAAAAAATTATGGGCTTACAGTTTAAAATGGGTGCTCTTTTGTCAAGAATATAAAAATTACAAATTGTTATCTGCTTCTGGGTTTCCGGGCTGGAACCAGTTTCAGTGCAGTAGTTCAGCCCTGAAGATGTCCCATACAATTGGGTACGAAACGTCGGCAGATATACTAGTGATGCGGTTCCAGCCCGGAAACTCAGAAGCAGATAGCATGGACCACGACCGCGGAAGTCTACGTACCAAATTACAAATTGTTCTTATGGTTTCCTTATCTTTAGGCATGACTACATCAACCTTGTAATTTAGATAAGATCTCTTCTTATGAGGGGTATCAAAAGAAAGGCGGCACCAGCTTGTGCAAGCTCACTTTCTCTTAAAATTTTTTGATATGTGCTTTTTGAAACACAGCTTCTAAAGCTCGTGCTCTACAAGTATAATTTTAATTATATGTTAGATATATACTAAATACATCATCAAGTTACCTATACTGTTGTAAAGGAATTGTTAGACTATTTCCGACTTCGTTTTTTATTCGTTTGGAAACATTGTGCATTATTATATAAATACCGGAATAAACAAACTACATAACCTCGCACGAAAAAAGCATTAACAATATGACGAAATTGCTTTGGGAATATTGGTGAATAAATCGGAGCGCTATTGCTCGTTGTCTATAGTCTATTTTTAAACTAGGAGGACAGTTTTGAAATTTTCGCGCAAAAATCTGAACTCGTGATTGGCTGACGCACTGCCCGTGTTACACCATAAAAATTCTCGCAAAATCAGACACTTGACATTCAAGTATCAGCTGTTTGTTAATTAGTTGTAGTACTTCTGTCAACTTTGTATCTTCACGCCGTTAAATCAATTATTTTAAAATAAGTACAATGTTTAATAATTGGCCCCCAAGGAAACGTATGTGTTTAGATGTGAGCCATTTATCTATAACTGAGAAGCAACACATATTAAATATGTACAAGAATATATTAAGTAAGGAACCTGCAATGAAAGTGACAACTGTCATTGCTAAAATTGTTGAGACAGCAGGTAAGACGTAGCACTTAATAGTTATTTCGACTATTAAATTCAAATGTATATTTTTAGGAGTTGCAAAATCCACTGTTTATCGAATTATAAAGGAATATAAAGAAACTGGTACTGTTACTCCATCCAAGCATAGTGGAGGTCGGCCAAATGTAGTTACCGAATATGATGAAACTACAAATAGCTCAGTCCGGCGAATAATACACGCGTTTTACGAACGAAATGAGATACCAACGCTTGATAAAATTATGACCCAAGTGCAGAAGCATCCAGATCTACCACATATGAGTCGATCTTCTCTCTACAAACTAATGAAGCACATTAATTTCAAGTAAGTTTTCAGTTTTATATTAACTGAAATTTAATTTCTTGATTATTGAATATGTTATGCTTATTGGTAATTTATTTACAGATATATGAAGCGAAACAGAAAAAGTATATTAATTGAGCGTGATGATATCGTTCGTTGGAGACGAAAATATCTTGGAACAATGAAACAATACAGAAGAGAAGGGCGACCCATTTATTACCTTGATGAAACTTGGGTCAATGAAGGCCATACTAAAGAAAAAGTGTGGATTGACAACAGTGTCCAAAATCGAAGACAGGCATTCGTTGAAGGTTTATCTACAGGGCTTAGAAATCCTTCGGGGAAAGGAAAACGCCTCATTGTTCTACATGTTGGGTCTGAGTGTGGTTTTGTTGATGAGGGACTGTTGCTTTTCGAAGGTAAGAAGACTGCTGATTACCACGAAGAAATGAACGCAAATGTTTTTGAAGAATGGTTTGATAAATTATTAACAATTTTACCTGATGGCGCTGTTATTGTTATGGATAATGCACCATACCATAGCCGCAAGTTAGAAAAAATTCCTACATCGTCTTCAAGGAAAATAAAAATGCAGGAATGGTTACAATCCAAAAATATAGATTTTGATGTAGACATGGTCCGTTCTGAACTTTTACATTTGATTCGCATGCATAGACATGAATTTGATTCATATGTAACTGATGAAATGGCAAAGAGAAAAAATAAAATTGTGTTGAGGTTGCCACCATATCACTGTGAGCTCAATCCTATTGAGCTAATATGGGCAAAAATAAAAAATGAAGTGGCATCAAGAAATTGCTCTTTCAAGTTACAAGGAGTGAAGCAACTTCTTCTACAGGCAATTGAGCATGTTACAGGTGTTGACTGGACAAATTGTATTAGTCACGTTATTAAAGAAGAAGAAAAAATGTGTAAATTGGATGGAATAATAGACGATCTCATAGATCCATTTATAATTTCTCTTGGTGGTAGCAGTAGTTCATCTGAGGATTCGGATGATGACAATTAAGTCTACGAATATTTATATTTCTGTTAATATTTTCCCTTTTGGGAAAAATAGTTATATATAATGTGAAAGCTTGTAAATTTTACAAATATATGCACTTTCTTGTTTATATTATATTGAAATATATAAATGATCTAAAACTTATTTGTATACAAACGTTAACCTGAAAATCAGATTTTTCTGTAAATAAAATTAATTTTTTCATTAATTAACCATTGGGCTTGTATTTACTATTTCTTATTTACTAAACATTATAAATTATTTTATATTAATCATGAATCAGTATTGACTTATAACTAAATAATATAAATTACAATTATGTAATATTTAAATTGCCGCCTAAAAATATCTAGTGACTTTTATAGTGTAAACCTGACTTCACTAATCGCTCCTCCTAGTTAAAAAATAGACTATAGCAACAGAGGACCGCCTACTAGAACTAGTTCATTGCGCACGTGACGTAATGTACCATTCTCTAACCGAATAGGCTATAGTTCTTTTAATAGTAAATCACTTGAAAAAGATCGTATTAAGATCTTTGCAACGATCCAATACTAGTGATAGTTGATGTTTTATGGCGAATTAGCCTTCAAAGCAGTTTTGCAGATACAAATGTAAGAATAAGAAATACATTTAAGAATGCTATTTTATTAGTTTGTTAAAAGATGTATTAAATATAATCATTCAAATGTTTTCGAGTGTAGTGTATTATTTATGAAGTATCCGTACCTTGCTTCACCATTCCGATATCATAAACATATAATATTGCAAGGAATAATCCTCGCAAAAGTTGTGAGCAATAAAAATTTTACTGCTCATTGTAAAAATATATAGGTACATATTTAGTACTACATTTTACAACTTACGAAGTTCAATGCGTTCACGCATCTTTGATTTTATGGACGTCCTCGCAAGCAACGAGACAGTTTCTGCAATATGAAAAATATGCTCCCTTTTTATCCCAATAATCGCTGAACCGAACACTTTCAATCACATTAAACACCCTCTGCCTCAAACAAATATATGTTTCAAGAGAAAACACAATGGCCTGCTTTTTTCATTTTCGACATTCTCTTTAGGTATTTTTTCCCTAGCAACCCTTGTCAATGTAATAAACATTTTTGTATACATTTTCAAATTTACGCAAATAAAATATTTGAAATTTTCAATATAATTTTTGAATTAATTTTCTTTACATTTTAACATTTAACGATTTTTAATATTTACAATAGACATAACAATAAATATAAACTTTAATGGAGACTGTGGTTGACTGTGGTTGATTAAATTAAATTAGATAATCAATTAAGGGCAACCCCTTTCCACAATAATTTTCGTATTCTGTATAAGTGTTACGACAACTAAGTTGTCATCATCAGCAGATAATTGAGCCTGGAACCACGGCAAAATCTGCACAAAGACAAAGTCCTTTTGACGGTGTACTTACACCGTCGAAAGAACTTTGTCTTCGTGGGGATTTTGCTGTGGCGATTAATTATCTGCTGATGATAGTTAAAGTATTTATATTGATTGTGGATACATCTTATATAATACGTGGGCAAGGTGAAAAGTTCTCGGCCTGACAATGAAAGACTGCGATTTAAATTTAAAAATGAATAATCTCCCTTGAGTTCAATACACTTGGTCCAGCGTTTTTCTAACATCAATATTCCTTCCCGGAAGTGAGAGTCTGGGAGGCTGTCATAATATTCTTCTACGGTCCTTTCAACTTCTTCGATGGATGTGAATCGCTTTCCAGAAACAAATTTTTTCAAATTTGGTAATAGATGGAAGTCTGAGGGTGCCAAATCAGGAGAATAGGGCGGATTGCCGAGCAAATCGTACCTCAAATCCCGCAATTTTCCCATCACCAACGCACCCTTGTGTGCGGGTGCGTTGTCCTGATGAAAAATGATTTTTTTTCTTCTTCAAACAAGGCCCCTTCTCGCAAATTTTGGCATCCAGCTGGCCAAGAAGGTTAGAGTAATATGCGCCTGTAATTGTTCTGCCTTTTTCAAGGTAATCAATTGACAAGATTCCTTTTGCATCCCAAAACACGCTGGCCATGACTTTTCCGGCAGATGCGATCGACTTCGCTTTCTTTGGCGCTGAACCATCGGCTTCCACCCACTTCTTCGTTTCTGGCGTGTAGTGGTGGACTCATGTCTCAATCCTGGTGACAAATCGCCGCACATAATCGGTCGGATTCTTGTTAAATCGGTCCAAAGAATGCTCCGAAAATAGTTTGCGGATTTGTTTTTGATCGACATTCAGCAAATGCGGCACCCATCTTGCGCAGAGCTTTCTCATCTCTAATTCTTTGTGCAAAATGTTTCGTACCCTTTCTTCCGATATCCCTACAGCCTCAGCTATCTCACTTACTTTCACCCGCCTATCGTCCAACACAATATCATGTACTTTTTCGATGATTTCTGGTGTGGTTGCGGTTTTTAGCCGTCCTTCACGTGGGTCATCTTCGAGAGACGTACGACCACGTTTAAATTCAGCTGCCCACTTTTTAACGGTTGACATCGAAGAAGCAGAGTCCCTCTACACTTTTGTCAACTTCGGATGAATTTCCATAGGGGTTAAACCATCCAAAACAAAGAATTTTATAACAGCACGATATTCAAGTTTATCCATTTAAAAAAATAACACGCACGACGTCTACTACAAAAATTCTTGCAAACAAACTACTTGAGAGAACAAGTTCAAAGTTTTCATATGAACTAAGGACACATGCAGCCACGCAGGGAACATAAATTTCTGTTAATTGTAACGCCATCTTTGTGTCAGGCGGAGAACTTTTCACTTTGCCCGCGTACTTACATATAGAAGGTATAAGACTTAGTAAAATTTAATATATTTTCTTTACATTAAATGCAAAAGAGGCAGTAATAATACTTAAAGTTACCCTTCTTTTTGTACAAAAGATCTTTTTTTATACTACCATGCAACCTGTCAACAGATTACCTAACATATAAATATCATGTTTGCGTTTGCCTTCGGGCTTTCATATAATGCCGGGATTATCGAGGATTTTTTCGTTATTCTCTCTATTTTTCTGGACGGAAAAACTGTTGAAAATATATGCGGGTTTAGAGTGACCAGACTATTGTTCAATTATGAATATCTAAACTCACAGGGGATATATTTTTTGTTATACATATATACTCACGTACATTGGCTCAATAAGTTTGAATGATATTTACTGGTAGATCTAAAAAGTTGTTCCTTGACTTGGAGTTACATGATTTTAATAGGACGTCTTGACAGTTTACTTCGGAAAAATTCAAGCGTGATACTTTTTATATCAGCATTATTTATGAAATATTTTTTAACATATGTTTTATCAATTTTCAGTTTAGGTATTTTCGATCTTTAAATAATCAGAATATATAAGATTGTCCAGTAAAGGAACGTTACTTTTTAAAATTATCTGTTTATTATTTTTTAAAGTACATAACTACGAGGGTAGTTTGACAAGTAGTGAGAATGGAAAAGAAAAACGAATTTTTTAAATACAAAATAATTTTTATTTTTCAATATATTCTCCTAAAAGAGCAATACATTTATTCCAACGGTGCTCCATTGCCCTTATAGCATCTCTAAAATGATATTCCGGAAGGCTTGCAAAATACTCATTTACGAAGATGATAAGCTCGTCGTTAGACGAAAATTTCTTTCCACCTAGTGCCGTTTTCAATTTTGGAAAAAGGTGGAAGTCGGAAGGGCTAGATCCGGCGATTAAGGCGCATGTGGTACTAGTTGGAAATGCAACTCGTGGATTTTGGACATCGCAACTGTGCTGGTATGCGAGGGAGCGTTGTCTTGGTGAAACGGAATCTTTTTCTTTGCCATTCCTGGCCGTTTAGCACGAATCTTAACATTTAATTTTTGTAGAAGTTCTGCACATATTGTACATTTATTGTGGCATCTTTCTGAAGGTAACCAATGAGAAAAATGCCCTTTGAATCCCAAAAAATTGATGCCATCACCTTGTTTGACGATAAAGTGGTTTTCGCTTTCTTTGGAGGTGCGGAACCACGTTCTAACAATTGTTTCGACTGTTGTTTAGTTTCGGGTGTACTGTAGTGCATCCAAGTTTCATCGCAAGTAACAAATCGCCTACAAAAATCAACCGGATTCCGCTTATAAAGGTCCAAACACACTAAGCAATCGTGGCACCCATCTTGCCGAAAGCTTGGAAAGGCCCAATTCTTTGGTAAAAATGTGGTGTACGCGTTCTGTTGAAATGTTTACCATATCTGCTATCTCTCTCACTTTGAGTCGTCGATCTTGCGTAATAATATTATGGATTTTTATAATCATTTCCTTAGAAGTCACGATTTTGGGTGCTCCAGAATACGCTTCATCAACACAGCTTGTTTTACCACGTTTAAATTCATTTACCCATCTACTTATTGTGGCAGATGATGGAGCAGTTTCACCTAATATTTCCCGTAACTCATCTTTTATTTCGGTAGCTTTCATACCCTTACTTACGAAGTATTTAATCACCGCACGATACTCTGCTTTTTCCATTTTAACAGAACGACGTGTTGCTTCTTTTTTAATCAGCTGTCAAAAATAAGCAAATCAACCGATTTATCTAAATATCAGAATGTAAACATATAAATAGGCAACTTAAATTACAGTGCATTTGTTTTACCAATTAGAGCGCCACCTATGTGTCATTCTCATTACTTGTCAAACTATCCTCGTACATAATGTCCAAAAGCAGCTGTTACTGGCAAAAGCGTTTCGATAGTATACAAATGAAACATGGTCATTCTATTGTTTGTAAAATTCAAACAATCACAAGCATTTGTAGCAAAGCCATCAACATCATCTTGTAGTATACAGAAGCAATGTTCGTTAACGTTATAGAGGATAATTCAATTTGAATATATTAATATAAATTCGAAGAAAACTTTCAGACGACACTTTGGATTTTCTAAATAGCGCAATGTAAACATATAAATAGCCAACCTAAATTACAGTGCGTTTGTTTTACCAACTAGAGCGCCACCAACTATCCTCGTATCAACACCTTTTTGCAATCGAAGCAATTACTTTGATATTTATTAGTAAAAAATACACACATCTTCAAAAGTTTGACATGTTTTCATTTATTAATTGTTGTACGTAATAATAATGTTTTGATGTCGTGGTTTACATTACTTTACATAAGTGACTTGTGGATGTTATATTTAACAAGCTATTTATTTTATTGATGACTCGTCCCTGCATGTTAATAAAAGTTACATTTAATTTTTTTTTTGGTAGAATATGAGTAAAATTTGTAATTTATGTATGTATGTAGGTTGCTTTATAAGCTTTGCGGTTCAGCTACTTCCCGTAAGGTGGCGCCGTCGGAAATACTTTTGCCGTATTCTCTGAGATCTTTTAGTCCGAATGGTATTTATAGATTGTTAGCATATGTTGTTGTTTCCTTTTAGTGATTTTTTAAATAAAGTGAGTTTTGTGAAAAATGAAATTAACGCGCGAAAATTTTTGAGCCGCGATTTTCTACGATTTTAAAGACGGTTTCACTCAACAAGAGTATTTGTAAGAAATCAAGCGATTGTTTGGCGATGAAGCACCATACTTGGCGCCAACTATAAAATCATGCGAGACGTGGTTTCGACAACTCAAAAGTGGTGATTTCGATGTGCAACTCAAAGAATGTTCTGGTAGATCGGAAAAGTTTGAAGATGCGAAACTGCAGGAGTTATTGGGTGAAGACCCAACCCAAACTCAAAAGCAATTAGCAGAAGCGTTAAATGTGGCCCAAGAAACGATTATCGGCCGATTACGAGCAATGGGAAAAATTCAAAAGATGGGAAAACGGGTGCCACATCAATTGAATGACAGGCAAATGGAAAAACGAAAAATCGTCCGCCATTGGAAGCCATTTTTGCATCGAGTAGTGACAGGTGATTAAAAATCGATTTATTTCGAAAACCCTAACTGCAAAAAGTCATCTGGTGAAGCCTGTCCATCGATTCCAAGGCCAAATCGTTTTGGGCCCAAGACAATTCTCTCTGTGTGGTAGGACCAGAGTGGCGTCGTGTATTACGAAGTGTTGAAACCTGATGAAACAGTTAATTCTGATCGCTACCGATAACAAATTATCAATTCGAACCATACTTTGATAGAAAAACGTCCAGAATGGTCCCGAAGGCGGTTTCGGACAGCAAAACCGGTCAAGAAGGCGCTGAAAGCATTTGTATGGGATTTAATATCGCACCCGCCATACTCTCCAGACCTTGCCCTGTCCGACTATCATCTTTTCACATCAATGGGACATGCGCTTGTAGAGCAGCACTTAGCCATTTTCTAAGAAGTTAGAAAATGGCTCGATGAATGGTTTCGTTCAAAGGACAAACAGTTTTTTCGGATGGCATCTATAAATTGTTTGAAAGATAGGCAAGATGTGTAGAATCAAATGGCCAATACTTTGAATAAATACATTTTTCCATTTCCTTGAAAATTATGTAGTGTTTTTACGAGAAAAACAGTAATGCCTTTCCGGTACACTTGGTAAGACTGGGTGTTAGTTGATCTGATAATGGAACAGATTTCTCTGACATGTTGGGTATAAAAAATATGTGCCGAATATTTTCAATTGTTTTGCCATTCAAACAATAACATAGAAATTTAATACGTCGATTACTTGCATTAGCTATTTTATTTCTGCCTTTTTTGTTGTTCTTAGTATCATGCGAACATAATGATAGCTTATGTTCTATTGCGACTGGCATCATCCTTAAGAATCGAAATGTTCAATAAAAACGCCTTAAGCATAATATTTGTCACTCCTGATATTCTTAACGATCAATTACCAGAACCAGCCCATTGTTGCTATAGCGATGAATGCGGTGTATCAAATTTCTCAAATAATGGTATTTTTGAATACTTCGCCATTATATGCGGTCTGCTGCTTACGCTAACGAGGTTCCTTATTTATATATTTCCTGGTAAAACGTTGTATATGATTTAGATGTCCTAATAATAAAGGATAATAGGACATAGACCCGGCGGAAAGGCATTATTACGGATAAAAATACACGAAACATAATGTGAGACAGATCAAAAGCGCGTCGGACATAAAGCTTTTCAAAGCTCACGTGATTGAATTTTCCCGTGATCGTGAAATGTTGAAGAGAGTTACTTCTTGTGACGTTCCGGGGAGGACCGTTAGTCCCCCTGGAGCACGGTAGGTCACCTGATGCCCTAATGCCCTCTAATACCGGACCTTAATTGGCGTCCCTTGACGAAAACCCTAATGTACTTCCGAACAAATCTGTCCGAGAAATCATAAGTCTTTCCGTAGTTCATTATTTTGCTAATAAAGTAAATTACATCGCTTTCACATATAAATTGGAGGTTCTTATTTTCTGATATTTTATTCGACGACATAATTTTATTTCAGCAAAAGTAACGCTAACTGTTCTATTTGTTTAATGTTAGAAAGAGGTGGTTATGATAATTATTTCAAATTTTTAGCTTATTCATAAAAGAGTAGTAGAGTTTACATGGTAATATACAAGGTAGAACGATTAAATAGCGAAACTGCGCTCCTTCCATTGAGCGAGGCTATACTTGGAATGTTATTGACCCTGATACTTCTCAAGCTACAACCCATAGTTTCGTCTCTCTGTCTACTTTAGTTTACTTTAGAGCTTTAATTGAAGAGGACACTAATACTTAGTAGTGCCGTGATAATGCATGGCATAAAAAAAGAGCAGCGAATTAACTTGAAATTCCTTGTCAAATTAACAAAATCGCCAACAGAATGTTTACAAATTAGGTGTTTGGTGATAATGTTAGGTCACGTGCGAGGATTTTTGAATGGCACGAACGATTTTCTGAAGGTCGGGAACAGGTTGAAGATGATGAATGTCCTGGTCGATCTGTGACTGCAAGAACTGAAGAGGACGTTAAGAAAATTAATGAAATTGTACGGTAAGATCGGCGTCTGAGCATTCGGATGATTGCCGATATGGTGAAGATTAACAAACAAACAGTAAGACACATTTTACATGATGAATTAAACATAACAAAAGTTTGTCCACAAATGGTGCCGAACAGGAACAAAAAGACAATCGGATGAACATTTGCTCTGACATCATCGAACAACTCACAGAAGAAACAGACTTACTCACAAAAATCATCACATGTGATGGAACTTGGAAACTCGAAGGCGATGCTGATCGTTTTTTCGATATCGAGAGTGTTATCATGACTGTCTGAGTGCCTGAGTGTCAAATCGTTATTCAGAAATACTAAAAAGAAGTTCTAATCAAGCTGAAGGAAAGAGTAAGGAGGAAAAGACCGGATTTGTGGAAGAACAACGAAGAACGATTCTGTATTAGAGTCACATCCCAGCTCACAGTGTCCTGTTATGAAGTTTTTAGCGGACAAGCGCATTGATGTGTTTGATCATCTTCCGTATTCACCAGATCTCACACCATGTGACTTCTACCTGTTCCCAAAAGCGAAAAGTGCATTAAAGGGAATACATTTTCAATCTGTTGAACACGAAAAAGCAAAAACGGCAGAGTTATTGAAGAAGCTGACAACTGATGAACTACAGCATTGTATTGAAATATGAACCAAGGCGCGATTCTCACTCTCGTGGGGACGTTTTGGCCAAGGCCGTGAGTTCCTTAGTCCCTCGATGTTCCACTCTCGTCATTTCTAATATATACTATGTTGAGCAATATCGCGGAAGGACAAACTATCGAAATGCAGCCCGACGAGCTTGTCAGCTCTCGAGCTTACTCAAGTAGCGCTGGCGACCTTCCATTGTGCACATAGCATGTATACACTTTACTTGTGACAGTACACTAATATCTGTCGAGGCAAAGAAAACACTGAGACAACCTACGAGACCACTCACTGCCCGCTACGCCAACACATAGACGTAAAATTTGCTGACTAGAGTCGTATGCCGGTAAAGTTATTGTACACCGAAAATTACGTCAGTTTTTCCGCGTTTGAAATAGGATGTGCTCGTGAATACATTTAATTATATTTAGTAACAAGGTGTTACTATATAATCTAGCCAAGCACTGACTTTAAAACAGTTTTAGGTATTATACTAATTATATATTATACAAACACCCGCCCACACGTACGTACATGCACACGTATAGTTCCTTGAATAAGTACATTAGGAAATACTATGGCAGAATTTTCACGATTTGATTAACTTTTGGAAAATCGTCTGGGATGCTACTGAGCCTTTAGAGACGATTTTAAAGAACCTCTCAGAGAATGGTTTCTGTTGTGTGTCATAGGTATAATCTTGTAGGCCGTAAGTTGTTAAAAAATTCTATATGCGAGGCGATTAAACAAAGACAAAAGTGTTGTCACTCTAGTTCCATGGAATCTACATTTAAATTTGTAGATTCGACATGAATTTATTTCTTTATAAGTAAATTCAAATTTTGACATGAACAAGAATAATGATGATATCCATTTATCTTATTATTAAAGCAATATCATCTGCGTTTAAGAATAGGAGTGCAACTGAGTGTAATGATTTAACGTTAATGAATTTGCAGATGAAGTAATCAGAGTATTCGTCCCCGTTCTTAATTCGTCCCCGTTCTTGCTTCAAGTAAATAAGTGTCCCTAACAAGTGGGTCCTCGGCAGACGAAGGTGGATGTTGTTGACGGCCACAACCGATTCACTAATTGCAGCCTCTGTCCTTGACATCTCTCTTAAGGAGGGTGGAGTTACCGAAAGCATTAAAATCATCGGATGAGTTATTCGCACCTCTTTAATCGGAAACTGAACAAATACGAGACCCATTAACACTAAAACTGTTTTAGTGAAAGACGGCGGCACTAGACATTAAGATAGTACAGCGAAAAGCTTTGTCGATGTAAGTTATTACTAAGTAGTATTAGCAAATATTCAAGCCGAATTTATGTAGCGAGTTGACGCTCGTTTACTGATAGGGAATGCTGCGTAGTCTTATAATGTACGAAAACTTATGTACATGTTGGGAAATAGAAGGCGGAGATAAATTAATTCATCTGGAAATATCCAATTAGCAAGAAAATTTTATGTTATACAAAGATCTAGTTGTAAAGATGCTAAAGAAAAAACGTGACGCGACTGAAAAAGCACTCAAGATTGTAAATAGACTTGTATTTATAATTGCTTCTATTGCATTATATACTATATATTGCAAAATATGGAAATATCGATAATTTATGTTTTCGAAAATATTTTTTGTTTTATATCAATTATTGTGGATATGTGGAGGACATCAGAGTGAGCCTGGACAAAAAAACACAAACTTTTTAGCAAAAAAATGTTTTCAGATTGGGAACAAAGAAAGAATCTGAGGGGGAAACATTTGGTGAATGAGCTAGTCGAGAAAATAGTTCAAAATATAGTTTGTGAATTTTAGTTATTGAAATAGTGAAAGTGTGTTTCTGTTTTTAAGTGGGACCTTTTTGCGTCGTGTTGCATCGAGCAGTCGATCTAAAAAGGATGCATAGTTTTCGTTGTTTTAACTTTTTGAATCTCTTGGGCCGAGTGAATAGTCTGTGATTTCTTCGGAGCACTTGTGTCAGCTTGAACCTGTTGTTTCGAGTCCTCATTTCGAATGAATAATGTATGTATGTATGTTTCATCAGCCGTTATTATTTGGTACCAAAACTCTTTGGGATTATGTTTCAATTTCGCTAAATTTTGGGACTGAAATGCTTTTGTGCGAGTCTTTTCGAATGACATGATACTTACTACTACTACTTACTACGATAATAAGTAATTAAAAAAAAGTTATTATTTTACATTTATGAAATTGTCTTTTATATTATTTACTATAAAGTTTGTCATGATATTTCATTAAGTTGATTTTGATTTTTGTTAAAAGATTTGTCATACATTTATTTTTCAAGTTTAATTAAGGTACAATTAGTTATTACAATCAATAATTAAGCAATTCGTTATATTCGTTTCCTCTGTCGTCAGAGATGGAGTTCCAATTAAGCTAGCCGGAGCATCTTCTAAAAGATTTTTTTAAGTCGTGAGTATTTGTAATATGTTTAAAAAAATATAGTTTAATTAAGTTGCAATATTTTTTTATTTTCTACCCGTCATTACATTTAAATAGTTTTCATTTACTATATATATATATAATGTATATATATATATATATATATATATATATACATATACATACACAGTCCGTCGCAGAGAAAACCGAACTTTAATAATTAAATAGTTATTCTTAGTAGCGCCATCTATTTAAAAAAATATGTCTCGGTAAGGCAGATCTTTCATGAATGTTATGTCAAAATATCATGACATTTAGATTACAAACAAAGAAATTGCGCATAAAGTAACAATGTGTATTTGGCAATTTGAATATATATTGAATTTTGAACAAAGAGCAAATATCAAGTTCTGTTTTAAACTTGGTAAATCGTTTACTATAACGTTTAATTTGACGAAACAAGTGTATAGTGATGCGTGTTTATCACATACGTGTGTATGAGTGGTGTGTGTATGAGTGGTATAAACGATTTAAAGACAGTCGCCCGGACATAAATGATGACAAATGCAAAAAAAATTGTTGTTACGGAAAATAACATCGAACTTGTGCGTGACTTTATCAGAAATGAGCCGAAATATTTCCAAAGATTCAATTCATCGCATTTTAACACAACATTTGGGACTGAGAAAGGTTTGTGCAAGGTTTGTACCACACGAGCTAACTGAATTCAACATTGTACAGACTTGATTAAAGACTCAAAAAAGGACGAAAACTTTAGGTATTCTATTGTAACTGACTATGAGAAATGGTATTTTCAATATGACCCAGAGATCATGCGTCAAAGCTCGAAAAAAGACCGAAAGAAAGCCGTTTGGAGAAATCAAAAGTGAAGACAATGTTGATTTGTTTTTATGATCCGAAAGGCATAGTGCACAAAGAGTTTGTACCAACTAGTCAAACAGTCAACGCTGTATATTATCTTGGTGTTACGAAACGTATTTTGGCGCGTATTCGTCGCGTGCGCCGTCAATATCGTGGAAATGGTAGCTGACGTTTGTTACATGATAATGATAACGGAACAGCTCATCGCTCGACGCTTATCACTGATTTTCTAACTACAAATGGCATTTTAACCATCAACCATTTACCGTATTCACCGGACTTAGCCCTTTATGATTTCTATCTATTTTCCAAACTACATTTGCCGATGAAATGACAGCGTTATGTTGACGTTGAACCCATTAAAAAGACATCGATATCGATCTTGAAGGACATCCCTAAAGATGAACTTAAAAAAATTCATTCGACATGTTTATTGACCGTGCAAAATGTTGTATTGAAGCCGAAGGCGACTACTATGAATGAAATAAATGAATTTTACCGAAATAGTAAGCTTTTGTCTATATTTTAAAAAACTTCGGTTTTCTTTGCGACACTATACAACGTGTTCAATAAAGATTGAGACGGATTATGCAACCAAGTATACAACAACAAAGATTACATTTGGTACGTAGACTTCCGCGGTCGTGGTTCATGCTATCTGCTTCTGGGTTTCCGGGCTGGAACCGCGTCACTAGTATATCTGCCAAAAGCAGATATACTAGTGACGCGGTTCCAGCCCGGAAACCCAGAAGCAGATAGCAACAAAGATTACAGTTGGTATGAAATATCCTTGTAACTAGATCGTGACAGATCTCTCTTTATAACCCTACTAAATTGTTTGACATTTTGCCTTATTTGATTTGTAATTACGTGTTATCAATTATCAGTAAAGTATTGGTAAATTTTTGGTGGTTGGAGCGGTAACTTGGATTTAATTTCATATTAAGTGTGTTGGATAATTTTTTTAAAACTATAGGTAATTCCTAGGGTCTAGGGAATTTTGAATGTAAGGCTACCAATAGTGTATGTTTGGTTGCATAAGGTTCCATCTCAATCATTAATGAACTCACTGTATATATATATATATATATATATATATATATATACACACACACACGTATATGTACTATAAACATTTACTTCTTGGTATGTAACTTTATTGAATCATGATATTTCAATTACAATGACGTTTCAACATATCTCCTCAAATTATTAGAAAGTTGTTTGATTGTAAATATATGGTTCTGGATACCACGATCTTTTCTAAATCCACATTATAGGAATATATACCTTTAATATAAAATTCTCACATAAAAATAAATCAGACTTATCGTTTCATAACGACACACGATTAATTTAATCTCTTACTTTGTCTCTTATTCATTTAAAATAACAGTATCTTAATTTGTTTCTTGCATCAGAAACAATATTCTTAATGCATTTACTTCTAAATATATGCATATGTACACTTGCAAATATCTAATATTCCAAACAATGATCTTATATAATCCCAAGATAATACCAACCTTACCGAACAATATGTGAATATATATTGAATATATTATGAGGTTTCCGAAACATACGGCTGGTTCACTTGGCAACGCTCGCGTAAGCAATAGGGCGTACCTAATCAGTTAGGAATCCCGCTCCTCAATCAATGCCTGGTTTGGAGAGAATATGCGAATAGTTCAGACAATGATCCGGGACAGATTACTCCGAATATTTGGGCAGCACTTCACGACAAAACGGAATTCGCTCTCATATAACGCACGTACAGACCGATATTATATGTACGTAAACGCAAGTCCGCATTAATTGAGAGGTATAAATCTCAACTTCTATTGCGGTCAGACAAGAATGCATTAATTTACGAAAACGTACAATTAAAATTTAATCAAAATGGACACTACCTGTACAGCTGAAGCGTGAATAATTCAAAAACGAGATCGAATTGTTGAGGTGCCAAACGTTAAAAAAAAGGCCGTTTCGTTTTCCATCAATGTTTAATGAAAGGGGTGCTTTTTCTTTTCCGTAATACCCCGCAATAGAGATAGCAGACAGATGTACGCTTTGATGGGATGGAACAACTTGAAAAGTGTTTCTAGTGAAAAAGTTTACTGTTCCAAGAATTTATGTGCAATGGCGGCGTACATCAAAGGAAAACAGTTCTGTAACGGTTTTGTCGGGAGACTAGGACACATTAGTCAAACAATTTTATTCAAAATTCGTTCGATTTCTATGAATATGTATTGGGTTGGCAACTAAGTACTTTCGGTTTTTACTGATAGAGAGCGTTGCTTTATTTTTTGTATAACGTATGTTAGTGCTGTACATGTCGCGTGATACTAGTCACATTGACGTAACTTCAGAAGCAAGTAGTGTGTGATTTTTATTAAAGCTATTGGTTGTGGGTTAATTTTAAATGGAGTGCAGAAACGAACATTTTCGACATATTTTACTATTTTATTTCCGTAAAGGAAAGAAAGCTGCTGCGGCTCACAAAGAGATATGTGAAGTTTATGGTGCTAATTGCTTAACACGTGTTGCACGTGCCAGAATTGGTATAAAAAATTCCGTTCTGGAGATTTTTCCCTCAAAGATGAGCAACGTTCTGGTCGGCCTACTGAAGCTGATGATGTCCAAATCAAAGTCGTAATTAAAGAGGATCGTCATATAACTGTTCGAGAGGTTGCGGAGAGGCTACATGTATCGCACACAACAATTGAAAAACATTTAAAATGTCTTGGGCTATGCACCTTAGACGAAATGAAACCGACCCTTGCTTAAAAAGAATCATCACTGGTGATGAAAAATGGGTCCTGTACAGTAACATAGTTCGAAAACGATTATGGAGCAAACACGATAAACCAGCTCAAACCACATCGAAAGCTGAATTGCATCCAAAAAAGATCATGCTGTCAGTTTGGTGGGATTACAAAGGTGTTGTGTTTTTTGAGCTGCTTCCAAGGAACCAAACGATCAATTCCGATGTTTACTGTCAACAATTAATAAAACTGAATGAAGCAATCAAAGAAAAACTGCCAGAGTTGTCAAATCGGAAAGGTGTAGTTTTCCACCAAGATAATGCAAGGCCTCACACATCTTTGGCAACTCGTGGGAAACTATTGGAGCTTGGCTGGGAAGTGATACCACATCTCCCATACAGCCGTGATCTAGCACCATCTGATTACCGTTTATTTCGAAGTTTGCAAAATTCTTTGAATGGTAAAACTTTCACAAATGACGATGACCTTCACTCGCACCTGGTTCAGTTTTTTGCTGATAAGGACCAGAAATTTTATGAGCGCGGAATCATGCAGCTGAAAGAAAGATGGCAAAAGGTCATTGAGCAAAATGGAAAATATATAATTGATTAAAAACTATTCTTTGTTTAAAAAAAAAGTGTTTTATTATACTACAAAACCGAAAGTACTTAGTTGCCAACCCAATAAAATATAGCGTTGCTTTGAAACAACATTTTTCTCTTTAATGTATAGAGACTATCTTAACGAACTGTTAAATATATAGCATTTCGTAAAAGAATCTCTGTTGACTGATACTAAAATTGAATGAAACAATATAGTAATTAAATACTCATAATAAATATTATGTAGCAAAATTTTTCTCGTGGAACAAGAAAGAATATTAAAATAAATAAAAATTTAACCTCAGATTAAAAAAAAAAATTACATCAAGATGTGACGAATTTTGTTTATAAAATGGAAGATTAATCTGTTGTCTCCCATTAACTAAAATATACAAATATATTTTCTTTATTTTGGTTTCTGGGTTGGAACCGCGTCTTCGACAATACTGGCACCGACGTTTCGTCAGCACTTGTGTGAGATATCTTCAGGGTTTAACAGTCGCGCGGAAACTGGCGTAAGTCTGTGGTGGATGGGTTTATATAGTGATATTGGGCACGGGTTAATGGAGCGTGATGGTCAATTCAGTATGAAACAGAAATTAAGTATACATATACACAGTCTATCGCAGAGAAATCCGACTTTTTTTAAAATAAAAGCAAAGGTTTACTGTTTTGGTAAAATTCATTAATTTTATTTCAAAGTAGCCGCCTTCGGCTTCAGTACAACGTTTTGCAGGGTCAATTCATATGTTGAATGAATTTTTAAGTTCATCTTCCTTCAAGATTGCTGTCGACGCCCTTTCAATGGCTTCGACGCCGGCATAACGCTGTCCTCTCATCGGCAAATGCAGTTTGGAGAATAGATAGAAATCACCGGAGGCCAAATCCAGTGAATACGGTAAATGGAATATATATGTTAGAAAATCAATGATAAGCGTCGAGCGATGAGATTCCATGAGATGACATTATCATGTAATAAACGTCAGCTATCACTTTCACGATATTAAGGGCGCACACGACGAATACGCGCCAAAAAACGCTTCACAACACCAGGATAATATACAGCATTGTCTGTTTGACTAGTTGATACAAACTCTTTGTGCACTATGTCTTTCGAATCATAAAAACAAATCAATATTTTCTTCACTTTTGATTTCCCCAAGCGGCTTTTATTGAGTCTTTCTTCGCTTGGATGCTTTCATTCAGAGCTTTGACGCTTGGTCTCTGGATCATATTGAAAACACCACGTCTCATCGCCAGCTACAATAGAATACTTGAAGTTTTCGTCCTCTTGAGTCTTTAATCAAGTCTGCGCAATGTTGAATTCAGTTATCTTGTGTTGTACAAACCTTGCCCAAATCTTTCTCAGTCCCAAATACTGTGTTAAAATCTCAGTCGCAGGCTGTGTCAAAATGCGATGAATGGAATCTTTGAAAATATTTAATTCCATCCCCACGTATCGCAATGAGGATTTCGGCTTATTTCTGATAAATTCACGCACAAGTTCGATGTTACTTTCCGTAGCCACAGATTTTTCTGCACCCGGATGTTCGTCGTCATTCATGTCCGTATGACCGTCCTTAAAACGTTTATACCTCTCATACATACTCGTACATGATAAACACGTATACCATACACTTGTTATCATCAAATTAAACGTTTCAGTAAACGATTTGCCGACTTTAAAACAGAACTTGGTATTTGCTCTTTGTTCAAAATTCATTTTTCGATAAATGCCAAATATACACTGTTACTTTATGCGCAATTTCTCTACTTCTAAAGTTGCAAATGTCATGATATTTTTACATAATATTGGTGACGCATATTTTTTTAATAGATGGCCTCACTAAGAATTACTATTTTAAAAAAGTTCGTTTTTCTGCGACAGATTGTGTATTTTGAATGTAGAAATTGAAATTCCTAAAAAAAATCGATACTATATTATTTCTTTCCCAAAATGTAGGTCAAAATCTGTCATTTTACGCACGTATGTACATATTTACGTATTTACATATGTATATAAGCAAGGGAACATAATAAAGAGCATACTTTGTTAGTAGAATTTATAAACGTTTTTCATTCTATTACATATATTGAAATGCTAGCTTTCAGTTTTCCTTAAATTGATATCATCGTAACAGATTTATTTTCACAGACAGTATCGCGCAAGTGGAAAATCGTTTATTTCCACAGAGGTTAGCAGATGACCTAAAAATAAGACTCTAGCGTGTTTCTTTTCGATTTGGAGGGCGGCATTCGACCATTAACAGCTCCCGAAGATGTTCCATTACTTCAGAGGGCTCTCGTCTACCGACAATCATCGTTATTCCCCCATTGTTCGGGGTTGATTGGACGAAGAGGGAACAGAACTCGAAGACAATGCCTAACATGTCAGTCAGCGCATTAAATCGCGGTTATAAATGTCAGAATTCGCGGTGACATGCGACCTCGCTTATTGTTTCTGTCATTTTCTGTCGGAGCTTTTCGGACAATGAATCTAATGCATTCCGCGCTCGTGATATTAATGTGTGCAGGCCTCATAAAAACCTATATTCTTGGTATATTCATACATACATATATAAGCTTTAACGTATATATGAGAGGGATTCTGAAAGGCCATTATTTTTAGCGATGTCATGATGACGTCGGTCGCTATTCGAGAACTCGATTGCGTTTCCGTTTTCTTTACTGCTTTCCGGCTTTGATTTAATTGCTCGTTTGTCTTTTATGAGTCAGTCTTGTAGAATAACGAGAAAAATAATGGTTCGACTTCTTGACCACGGAACAAATTTGACGCGTTAATTCTAGATCAGGGGTATTAGTTTCCGTTAACGTTTCTGGATATTAAATTCTTTCGTACGATTCCATCTTTTATTCTTCCTTTTCCCTATCATTTGCTTCATCAGATAGCTTTACTTTGAAACAAAGTTGCGCGAAATATTTTTTTCTAAAGTTAACATATTTTTCTATATTTACGAATTATAGTATTTTAATATTGTATTGGGGAACTAAATACTTTCGGTTTTTACTGATAGAGAGCGTTGCTTTATTTTTTGTATAACGTATGTTAGTGCTGTACTTTACCGTTTGTCGCGTGATACTAGTCACATTGACGTAACTTCAGAAGCAAGTAGTGCGTGATTTTTATTAAAGCTATTAGTTGTGGGTTAATTTTAAATGGAGTGCAGAAACGAACATTTTCGACATATTTTACTATTTTCGTAAAGGAAAGGAAGCTGCTGCGGCTCACAAAAAGATATGTGAAGTTTATGGTGCTAATTGTTTAACAGAGCGCACGTGTCAGAATTGGTATAAAAAATTCCGTTCTGGAGATTCTTTCCTCAAAGATGAGCAACGTTCTGGTCGGCCTACTGAAGTTGATGATGACCAAATCAAAGTAATAATTGAAGAGAATCGTCATATAGCTGTTCGAGAGGTTGCGGGGAGGCTACATGTATCGCACACAACAATTGAAAAACATTTAAAATGTGTTGGGCTAGTTAAGAAGCTTGATATTTGGGTACGTCACGAATTGAAAGAAATTCATTTAACACAAAGAATCAACTTTTGCGATATGCAACTTAGACGAAATGAAACCGACCATTTCTTAAAAAGAATCATCACTGGTGATGAAAAATGGGTCCTGTACAGTAACATAGTTCGAAAACGATCATGGAGCAAACACGATAAACCAGCTGAAACCATATCGAAAGCTGAATTGCATCCAAAAAAGATCATGCTAGGGCATGATATCTGTTTTTTGGGATGTGCGTGGAATAATTTTCATTGACTATCTTAAAAAGCAAAAAAGAGATTTTCCAACGATGAAGAAGTGATGTCGGCAGTTCTTATTATAAAAGGGGTGTCGAACTTATTGTACATCGCTGGGAAAAGTGTATAGAACTGATAGGGGATTATCTTGAAAAATATATAGATATTTCTTTCCAAAATTTTTGTGTTTTCTTTGTTGGTTTGAGTGCTTCTGGGACCACCCCAGAGTACTTTCTCCTAAGAACATGTAAAACATTTTTTTCTAAAATATTCGAGTAGTTTGCTGTATTTTTCTGAAATAACAACACTCTTGATTATTCTTTTGTTTTATGTGCATTTCAATTTATGGTTTTAAATCCTCTATTTCAATTAACAATAATAATAATAAAGACCTTTCTATAATGCACTTAATAAAAACGACAACATTGGAATAAAGATGCTCCAGATTTTGCAGAAGTAGAAATATTCTGGGAAGATATATGTTCGATTAATGAAAATCACAATGAGACGGCAAAATGAATATGTATTTTGATACATGAAAGTTTGTGGACTGGAACTAGAATAGTTTATACAACCTAATATTATCGTAACTCATAGAATTGCTATGAAAGATTGTAATCTTAGGTTAATACATATTTTACCGAACAAGAAAATGTGTTATTTTTGATAATCAAATTATGTAAATTGAAATATAGAGAAGAAAATATATGTAAATAGTTAATCTGGTACGTAGACTTCCGCGGTCGCGGTCCATGCTATCTGTTTCTGGGCTTCCGAGCTGGAACCGCGTCACTTGTATATCTGCCGACGTTTCGTACCCATTTGTATGGAACATCTTCAGGGCTAAACTACTGCACTGAAACTGAAACTATTTCAGTGCTATATAGCACTATATATGCTATATATATATATATATATTCAGTGTTGTATATATATATATATATATATATATATATATATATATATATATATATAAATGAAATAATTTTGCTTTAAATGCAGGCAATCATTTATGAACAAATGAGTTATAAAAACAAATTCTTCAAATTTAATTTTGTATGTAAGCTCGTGTGTTATTGTGTACGTGAAATTATTAGCATTCCAATTTAGTTCAAAAGTAATATAAACGCCTTCGCGCACGTATTCAGAATCAAACAAAATTTTCCCCTTTAACGATGGAAAATCAGAAATCGGAGATTACATTCAGACCGTATAGCATAGGTTCAGAGGTACAGAGATCGGAAACATTTCTTTTCAGTACACTATGAGATATGAGATTTCCTGAATACATTTTACTTTTGTGGCGTTACCCTTATAAATGTATGTATGTATACATTAAATACATGTGTATGTATAAACGGAAGCGATACGTTTGTAACTTATATGGTTTTATTAAAACGTGTATCGTTCCTCAAAGGAATAAAGCAATCTAAATTCTGTGCCCCTTTATTATGTCCAGTCAGGATATCCACGTGACTTTTAATTAAACTCTATTACCAACAGGAACTTATACTATTCAATAAACACCAGATATTTGAATATTGACTTGGAGGATCATTTATGCAATTTCCCTTCTAAGTTAATAATTTGAAACTATGTACATATTATGTCCTTTTGATGTCCACCAATACAAAAAAATTAGTGGTATTTCAGACAAACTTTAGCTGGTTTCATCACACCAAATTCTGAGTTTCAACTTCTAAACTTCTCTATTAGCCGTTTTTATTCTTCATTCATTTATTTCTTCATTCGTACGTACATGATAGTTTCATGAGAGATATTAAACTAACGATTTTGAATAAAACCGCTTGACATTGATATATTTTGTGATAGATATATATTTGTGAACAGGAGAGACTTTCTTACAACCAGACTTTCAATACAGGCTTCCTAAAATATCTGCCTTTAAGTTTTAATGAATTTATTATATTTATATTGTTCATAACATGCTAGAGCCGCACGTTGTCACTTGTTTCTAAGCGTGAATCATAAGTTAAGACTAGAATTTAAGCTGTTTTTTACATTTATAATGCGCTTCAAGTCTTGAAGCAATAATACAATAATAATAACAAAAACAATAAGGTACTTCACAGTTCCTCAAAAAGATGTTTGTTTCAAAGATACAGGGAGGTAAACGTTTATTTTTAACATTATTAATGCATCCTAAGTAAAGTGGTATACTGCACTGGACCTACCGAATACAAAAAATGTCTAGGAATTTGTTTTTATGTTTATAAAAACATTCCTCTTTAAAAATAAATGCTTACTATTTGCAGTCACACAAGGTTAGTGCAGATATCGAAAATACCATTACTTTAACTGAAGATCACTACATTGACCAGGGTGGATCTCGCTTATGGCCTACTCAATCTTGGGACGTCAAACCCTAGCGTTTTTTCCTTTGGGACCATTTGAAGATATTAGCGTACACTACTTGAGTGGAAAATAAGATTTTAGAAATCGGGTTTTTTCCAATATGGCCATTTGAGAACATTAATGTATATTACTCCAGTGAAAAGTGAGATTTGAAAAGTCGGATAATTGATGGGTGTAATTCAATAAGAAACAGCCTTGGCTTTTTTAAAAGATGTCGGCAGTCAACGAGAAGATGCATGCATCTAACTGGTAGTCATTATCAGCCATTTTTGTAGATTAAGAATCTTTACATGTAATATAAGTAATAAAATATTGCTTTCTTTTCGAAATTTTGATCGCCCTATATCTTCGAAGTAAAAAGTCATTCCAAAAGTCATCCAAGGACAAAAGAATCTTAAAATGGCATAAGAAATAACCTCCTGAATTTTTGCTATATGTTCAATAAATAGTTGTAAACAACGAGTATCACACGGTTTGTCTGCTAATAGGGAAGGCTGCATTTATCATGGTGTTCCCCAAGGATCCATTTCGGAACCCTTGCTTTTCATAATCTATGTAAAATTTTTACTCTGTAATATTGGTGCCAAAACTCTATTGTCTACGGATGATACAACTTTTCTGGTGAAAAATAATGATACAGGTAATGTCGATGCTGTTTCCCATATAGCGCGGCCGTCAAATACTTGCTTTGTTGAAAACAAATTGATCCTAACTGTTACTAAGACACTTTATATGCTGTGAGAATAGGTCTACTAATGGCTTAATTTCTTGCACACTCTTTTGGAGTCATTGATCTGGAACTATCACATTAACAAGCTATCTTCAAATCTATCTCGTAGTATTTATGGCTATTATTGCCTTGTAGTCGGTGTCGAAGCAGCCACTATGACTTACGATTCATTTTTTTCATTCATATATGTCCTATGCTGTTGTAAATTCTGGAAATTCTATAGAAGCTAATAAGATCTTTTTGCTTCAGAAGAGAGCCATATATAAGATTTTTAGATTGCGTTATAATGGTCATTGTAAGCAGCATTTTATAAACAGAATTATGTTATTTTATTCAGTATTTTATTTTTTAATCACTGAAGGTTTATATATAACCCCTTTCCACATTAATTTTCGTATTCTGTATACGTATTTCGATAACTAGGTTGTCGTCACGCATACTGTGGGCGTTTTGGCTTTCAACGGTACGGATCGCGTACGGAGTTTGTTTTCGTACGGGTATTTTTCACCGTAGTTTTCCGGGTGCGACACTGTTTAATTATCTGCTGTTGATGACAACTTAGTTGTCGAAATACGTATACAGAATTACGAAAGTTAATGTGGAAAGGGGTTATATATCAACCTTAGTGATTAAAACGAAATATAAGTCAAATTCAAACGAGATTTTTTTCCCTACTACTTATATATACAAAACTGAGACAGCACGGTTGGATATACGTTGTTAACGTATGTGTACAAGGGTTAGTTTGATAAGGTTTATTATCCTAGTTAGTGACACAATATCTGAACAGTCGGTAGCTAATTCTGTTGCACAACGTCTGTTGTGTGTTGTTGAAATACGTATACAGAATATGAAAATTAATGTGGAAAGGAGTTACATATCAACCTTCAGTGATTAAGTTAATCAACCACAGGCTCCATCAAAATAACCTATACATTATTTATTTTACATACTTTGCTTCACATATACAGGCATATAGGGGACTTCAGGACTCGTTGTGATCACGTTCATAATACCAAGAATAAAAATAAATTAGATATTCAGTTCTTTAGACTATCGGAAACTAGAAGAAATGGTATCCATATTGGACTGGATAATAAATTATCGCTATTTTTCAGAAATACTGGCGTGGAGAGATTTAAAAAATGAATTGGGGCTTTTACTGATCGCTAAATGCTATTAGACAATAAATGAATATCTGAAAGACACGCTTTAGTGTTTCTTCTCTTATCTTGCAGTATGAAACTACATCTTCGGAATCGCAGGGTTAAAAAGTGTCGCACCCGGAACCGTGTACGTTTTGGTTTTCGACGGAACAGATCGTGTACGAAATTCGTTTCGTGTGGGTTTCGCCTTGGTTTCCAGAAGCGACGCTGTCTAATTTTCTACCGATGATGACAACCTAGTTGTCGAAATATGTATACAGAATACGAAAATTAATGTGGAAAGCGGTTATATATCAACATTAACTGAAAAAAAAATCATATAGGATCCTCTTTGCATAGATAGGTTATTTGAACACAAGTACATGATCAATATTTATACATTAAAAGCCGCCCCTACACTCAAGTTAATTCTATGGATTTTATTGTAACTTGACTCGACCGCACATTCATTCTTTTCTATTACATGGACCCTTGTTCTACCTGTGATGTTGTATCAACTTCAAAAATGACTGACCCACTGCTAACCCTTGGTTCTCTCACTCTCTTCCTCTCTTAAAGGGTTGTGAAGTATTATTCCTATTTAGTATCATTTCCCGTCCCGTTCGACCAAACGAAGCCATGGCAACCTTTGATTTAATTTGAGAAGCAATTTTAGAACGTGCACTTAATTTGATTTTCATTTATTTGTCGTGAAAATTGCGAGAATTTCGTTCGGCGTTTTTTATACCTACAGGAATTGAATTTTGGGAAGGCATTTATTCATTTTATGCTTTTGTTTCGAACGATGTATTTGCGTACGTGAAGACTGATTTATCTTTTATGTAAATTTTCTTTTGTTGCATAAATCGAAATTAGAATCACTTAAAATAGATTTTTAACTAAGTGAAAAGTGATTTTATGTACTATTTGTCAATATGTGATATTCCTCTTGAGCGATGGCTGGAATTCTAACTCTTACTAGTTGTATTTACAGGGGAATTCAAAACAAACCTATCTAAATTGGATGAACGAGAAAGATTTTGGAGGAAAGGATTTGCATTTACTCATTCTAGCCTTAAATGCTATGTGTCAACATTACACAGTCGTATTATGAACCAGATGATCTTGTATCAGCATAAATGCATCTTCGAGGATATATATTAGGTTGGCAACTAAGTACTTTCGGTTTTTACTGATAGAGAGCGTTGCTTTATTGTTTGTATAACGTATGTTAGTGCTGTACTTTACCGTTTGTCGCGTGATACTAGTCACATTGATGTAACTTCAGAAGCAAGTAGTGCGTGATTTTTATTAAAGCTATTAGTTGTGGGTTAATTTTAAATGGAGTGCAGAAACGAACATTTTCGACATATTTTACTATTTTATTTCCGTAAAGGAAAGAAAGCTGCTGCGGCTCACAAAAAGATATGTGAAGTTTATGGTGCTAATTGCTTAACAGAGCGCACGTGTCAGAATTGGTATAAAAAATGCCGTTCTGGAGATTTTTCCCTCAAAGATGAGCAACGTTCTGGTCGGCCTACAGAAGTTGATGATGACCAAATCAAACTCATAATTGAAGAGGATCGTCATATAACTGTTCGAGAGGTTGCGGAGAGGCTACATGTATCGCACGCAACAATTGAAAAACATTTAAAATGTCTTGGGCTAGTTAAGAAGCTCGATATTTGGGTACCTCACGAATTGAAAGAAATTCATTTAACACAAAGAATCAACTTTTGCGATATGCACCTTAGACGAAATGAAACCGACCCTTTCTTAAAAAAAATCATCACTGGTGATGAAAAATGGGTCCTGTACAGTAACATAGTTCGAAAACGATCATGTAGCAAACACGATAAACCAGCTCAAACCACATCGAAAGCTGAATTGCATCCAAAAAAAATCATGCTGTCAGTTTGGTGGAATTACAAAGGTGTTGTGTTTTTTGAGCTGCTTCCAAGGAACCAAACGATCAATTCTGATGTTTACTGTCAACAACTAATTAAACTGGATGAAGCAATCAAAGAAAAACGGCCAGAATTGTCAAATCGGAAAGGTGTAGTTTTCCACCAAGATAATGAAAGGACTCACACATCTTTGGCAACTCGTGGAAAACTATTGGAGCCTGGCTGGGAAGTGATGCCACATCCCCCATACAGCCCTGATCTAGCACCATCTGATTACCATTTATTTCGAAGTTTGCAGAATTCTTTGAATGGCAAAACTTTCACAAATGACGATGATCTTCACTCGCACCTGGTTCAGTTTTTTGCTGATAAGGACCAGAAATTTTATGAGCGCGGAATCATGCAGCTGAAAGAAAGATGGCAAAAGGTCATTGAGCAAAATGGAAAATATATAATTGATTAAAAACTATTCTTTGTTTAAAAAAAAGTGTTTTATTTTATACTAGAAAACCGAAAGTACTTAGTTGCCAACCTAATAGTATGTCAGAATTTATTTTGTAGTAGCTGTGCCAATAACATCTATACTAAAGAGTTTTCAAAAGAGCATAATTGAATAGCTGTCATTATGTACACTGCATAAAGTGAAGAAGAGTGCGGACAGGTTTTCATTTTCCTTTTGTTTCTTAACATTAATATTTGGTGCATCTTGCCTTGTCAAGTAAACGGTTCAATCAAAACAATGCCACGTATTATCGTGCAGGTTTAAATATGAAGATTTGCAGAAGGAGAAAAACACCTTTCTTTCGACATTTATTAACCTTGAAGGACATAGGAACCCGAACACCGAAGTCGTTACGTCTGAAGAGAGTATCGCAAAATATTATTCCTGGATGAGAAAATCTTTATTAGGAAAAAAAATGTGTAAGTTGGAAGTTCCCTATGGGGTCGGAATACCGTGACACCACACTGTGATTCCGTATTGTAAGAGAAGCGATCATACTTAATAAACGTTGTGATAAGACCTTGAAACCTTTACATTTGTGTTACATAATGTATGTTTTAGACATTTTAGTTGCATTTTGAAAAAAAAAATTTTTACGTGTACCACCTTTATTGTTTAAGATAATACGATTGCGTTCTACTGATACGTCGTCACACTTCAAATGCGGAAATGCAAATGATGGACCCATTTCACGGGGTTAATTTTTATACCTGCATTATATAGGGATGGTAGTGGTAGTATTAGGTATAATTATACACAAGAATATTAACAAATATTTTGGAATTATGACTTATAGGAGACCCACAGTTTACCGGTTCAATGTGGTCACCATTCAGCTCCAGTAGTGTTTTCTTTTATTAAATTTTGCAAGAAACATCGACCCGAGCGTACCAAGATACTGTGGTGAGGGTCAGAATCCTTGTTTACGGGGAAGACGGTGTTTTAACAGAATTTGGCCATCATTCACAAAGCGACAGCTTCCCAAACATGATTGGAAACAATATTACTAAGTCTGTTAGTTTCCAATTGGCCGTCTAGTAGCATTTCTGTCTTTTCTCGTACTTAGGTAGATATAAAAAAAATTTCGCCTCGTACGTAACGAATATTTTGCTAATGGTGGTGGATCACCTAGATTTAAAGATTAAAATTTTATTGTTTTATCTGTATGACGGAGTGAAACAAAATTAATTGCATAATCAGCGTTACCTAAAATTGTTATTTAATTATTATTAATAATAATTGAAATTCTGCGTTAATAATATAGAAGTCCTCTCCCAAGTTCATTTGTAATCCTTTTATATATACTTGATTGCGTGAGTTATTTAGTGCGTTTTGCAGCGCAGTGTACTTTTCATCGTGTATTAAATTTCCTGAGCTTCTTAATTGCTGTTTCCGCCGAATTTTGAGTTTTTTTTCGCTCCGACTTTTCCCTTCGTAATTTAATTTGTCGTTGAATGTTTGCGTGGATTTTTGTCGAAGAGAGCTTACTTCGAAGCAAACGAAATTATCAGATAGGTTCTTTTCATTAATCACGTGATTAAGTAGTATTTCGCATTTCTTCTTATTTAGAGGTAACTGAGATACATGGTCGTATTTTCTCTTCTTTCACTAATGGCGACCGAGGACATAATCATTAATTTTGATGTCGAATTTGGCACGATCAATATAATTATTATGGAGTTGTGTTTCTTTTCGGTTCCTTGATATTCTTATAATTAGATAATAGCTAAATTAACTTTACTTAATTAGTTTTGATGAGTGCACATCTTGGTTTTGAACGGTGTGGATCGCGTACGGAGTTTGTTTTTCGTACAATTTTTTCGCCGTGTTTTACCAGGTGCGACACTTTGAAATTATCTGCTGATGATGACAACTTGGTTGTCGAAATGCGTATACAGAATTTACAAAAGTTAATGTGGAAAGGGGTTATATATCAACCTTATTGATCAAGTCAATCAACCACAGGCTCCATCAAATTCAACTACTTAATTAGTTAATTACTATGATTTTTCTACGTTACTTTTTTATGATAATATCACCAGTACAGTATGTGTACTACCACAAAGCTTTTATTGACATATCCATATGCAAGTAATATAAAATTATAAAGGGTTTTCCAATAGGGGCCTAACAACTTTACCTTTTAATATTAACGCACCATTGCATGTTTTTGTTGATCTGTCAACTTCAAAACGTCAGTCTAGGTTAACATTTTTATCATGGTGAAGTTCATGAATGAGCAGCGTTTGGAAATTATTAAAAATTACTACCACAATTCTTGAATTATATGGAAACAGAAACGTCGTCACAAATCATACAATACGCGTAATATATAAAGGGTACTAGGAAAGTTTTGCAATATGACGCAACAATGAATCGTAAGAAGCTGCTTGTTACCGTATATTGAGACATGTTCATACGTGCATAGTAGCCGCTGCGCCATGTGGATGGGCTCAGTTATTCATTAGCAGTGAGAGTGTAAAGTGCTTGCGATGACATCGTGGTCGCGAAATGAGATAAGGGCAGTTTTGCGTTATAATTTCGTGCGTGGTTTAAACATGGAAAAGTGTGACGACCAAAGCTCAAAACAAAGTATGGGTCCTTGATGATGAGGACACACCCGTAGTTGTCAGAAAATCTCGATCTGTAAAGAAGAAAATGATAGCAGTATTTTTCAAATCGCGTGGAATTGTGGAACGCGTCGTTTTGGACACACAGAAGACAGTCACAGCTAAGTGGTACACTGAACAGTGTCTGCCTAAAAAGTCATTGGATCTATGAAGAACCTGCGGCCAAAGTCAAGAATGGACACCTGGTTCCTCCATCACGATAATGCTCCAGCTGACCGCGCCAAAGCCTGCATCGAATATTTGACCACGACAGGATTGAAACTTCTCGAGCACCCTTCCTACAGTCCGCTCTCTGCGACTTTGCACTGTTCCCGCATGTGAAAACGAAGCTAAAAGGGAGGCGGTTTTCCAGTGATGAGGACCTTCAGCGGGCTTGGGACAACGAGTGTGTTTTACTCCCTAGCGAAACTTGGCAGAACTGGTTTAAAGATTGGTTTAGGACGATGGAAAGGCGTATTGAGAGTAGAGGAAATTACTTTGTCCTAAAGGCCGAGTGCAACAAGAGTCTTACGGCATAAATTCCTTACGTTATTTTTCTCTAATTTTCATCTTTTATTACCTCTTTTAGATATATAATAGTAAATTTTAAATTTTGCTGTTTTTGTAGAAGAAATGATTGGAAATCGTAAATAATTTACGATTTTGTCTTTTACTGCGAACACACCCTTGGATGTTTTTCATGATCTGTCAGTGTCAAAACGTCAGTCAAGGTTAATATTCTTATCATGGTGAGGTTCGCGAATGAGCAACGTTTGAAAATTATTAAAAATTACTTCCGCAATTCTGAGTCGGTGGTCGCAACTTTAAGAGTGCTTACTCCAATTTTCATCCATAACAATCGTCCCACCAGACCAGGCTGTGCGTGCTATAGTGGATCAATTCGAGTCAAAATATTCACTATTGGACGTTCCTGTGCCAGTGAGATAACGAATCGGTCAAAGCACCGACAATATTGCAACTGTAAGTGCTTCAGTTCAAAATGAAACAAATCAGTCGATTCCACGCCGTTCGCAGGAATTGGAAATATTTCAAACCAAATTGTGGCGAATTTTGCGGAAAGATCTTGGCTTGCAATCACACAAGATCAAATTAGCTCAAGAACTGAAGCCCCTTGATCATTCAAAGCGCGGAACTTCTCCGATTGGGCTCTGCTAAAGTTTGAAGAAAATCCTGAATTTTATCGAAAAATCAACTTCAGCAATGAAGCTCATTTCACACATAATAGCTTTGCTAACAAGCAAAATATGCGTTATCGGCCAGCAATAAACCCACATGTGCTTCAATAGTGATCATTCAAAGCGCGGAACTTCTCCGATTCGGTTCTACTAAAGTTTGAAGAAAATCCTGAATTTGATCGAAAAATCAACTTCAGTAATGAAGCTCATTTTTCACATAACAGTTTTTAACAAGCAAAATATACGTTATCGGCCAGCAATAAACCCACATGTGCTTCAATAGACCATTACAACCATAAAAAGTGACCGTGTGGTGTGGATTTCATGCCGGGAGTGCGATTGGACCATATTTTTCGTACATGAAAAAAAGATGAAAAAGGAGAATTGAATAGACTTGTCATGAGTGATATGTGATTCCAACAAGATGGTGCCACATCCCACACAGCTGGTTAAACAATTGATGATTAGAATCGTGAAGGACCTACGTCACCTTCTGATATAGACCTAAATTCGAACTATAGAAAACCATTACGATGTATTTAATTATTTCTACCTGAAAGATATGACCCAGCAAGCAACATTAAAATGTCATCTAAATAAAAATTAAAAAGAAAATTGTTGATTTTTTGTTTTCTTTGTCAGACCGGGAATATTCAGAACTGGTCGTACGTATAGGATTAACTCCTAAAAAAATTTTGTTGAAAAATTCATGTATTTAAGATTAAATTAGAGAAAATAAGTACTGCTTAAGTTTATTATTTCTAAGATGATACCGTTAAAGTTCACAACTTATTTGGTCCTTATATGCATAACTTTTTGTCACTTTTTCTCGTAAGTGGGAGTTGGAGCTGATTAAACTTATACATACTCATTAAATTTTGCTCAAAAAATGATGTGGTAATTGTATCTTGTATATTTGTTTCATAAACATTAATACAAGACGCGTGTAAGCCTTTGCATACACATTTTAGAGTACAATTAGTAGTTCATTTACTTTATGAAACATACTTGTACATATGTATATATTACGGTTGCTCGTAACTTATATATGTAACTTTCAAAGATCTAAAATGTTATCTTCGTATGTTCACACATGATGTAAGAAAACTTCTTTATGCATTGCCGTAAAAATAATTTTCCTTCATGATATCCGACGACATTTTCCAATGTTTATGACTATGTAAAAAGAGAACTGTATAAATATGATCGTAAACCATGTTTTTAAGTCATCGACTGAAGTATATGCCGGGAAATGTCATATATTATTTTACGGTCAATAAAATGGCTCTAAGCGTTTGATACAAAAAAGGAACGTGACAATGTGATGTAGTAAATTTTGACATTAATATAAAAACATATAAATTCACGTGCACAACTAGTCGGGAATACATTTCCCTTGACGGTATTACGAAATATGCCCTGTGTGACTGATTGCCTTTAGCAAATACCTAAGTTACCGACTTCAGAAGTTATCGACGGTGTATATAAAACGTTTATAAATTGAGTTAATATTATATGTAATAATGGATATATACTGGGGCTGGAGTTTAGGATGTACAATATCCACATCTACCAGGTTGTTTGATAAGTTTTGTCGTTCGATAAAAGATGGCATTATTAGATTCGTCGTTTTATTTTTCTAAAAATTGTACTACTTTTTTATGAGCACGTGTGAAGTTTTCTCATTTTCTATTTTCTCATTCGTATATTTACAGGTGTTCAAAGTTGACGTGTTCAGTGTTTCTTTGCAATGGAAAAAATTGAATATCGTGCAGTGATAAATTCTTATTTTTGGAAGGTGACGTACCAAAATAAATTCATGAACGATTGTTAAAAGTGTATAAGGACTCTTCATTTTTAATTAGAACAGTAGAAAGATGGATTGCTGAATTCGAACGTGGTTGTACAAGTCTTGAAGACGATTCACGTGAAGGATGCCCAAAAAGTGCATCAACACCAGAAATTGTAGCAAAAATACAAGATATGGTTTCGGAAGATCGTCGATTAACCGAGAGAAATTTAATAGAAGCCGGAGGTATTTCATTAGGCAGTGTGAGCAATATTTTGGCTGAAGTTTCTGGTTCCAGAAAGCTGTGTGCAAAATAGGTGCAGCATTCGTTAACAATGGAACAAAAACTCATTCGAATGCGACCTTTTTTAGCAACATTCGAAGCATTTTAGAAAGAATAAAAATGATTTTGTATGGATGTAAAATTCCTGAGAAAAGACCTGGTTTACTGAAGGAAAATTTTTTTTTACATCAAGACACAGTCAAAAAACCATCGTAAAAATCAGTGAATTAAAGTACGAATAGATTGTTCCCATATCTACCCTATTCGCCAGATTTAGCTCGTTCTGACTCTGTCTGTTCTCACATTTCAAGAAATTCATGTGTGGAAAACGATTTTCATCGAATGAAGAGGTAATATCAGCCGTTGAAGCGTATTTTAACAGTGTTCCAGTGTGTGTTTGTTAAATTTAATAAAAATATATCCTAAATATAGAAAATAATATAGTATAATTAATCACCTACAAAAAGAAAATTTTTGTATATATGACACACTTTCAGACAATATTTTGGAAAGTTTAAAGTTTGGTGAGGTAGATATAATATTCAATAAATTCTGAAGAAGGGAGTATGTATATTGTCGAAACGTTAACGAATTGAATAAATTCTGAGCTAACATTGCCGCATATATGTATATATATATATATACATATTAAACAAGGAACTAGTAGGTAATTCGGTCTGTGAACTGAAAGACTTGAAGCCCATCATAGCATTAATTGTGGGCACAGGTTTGAATTTGCCGATGTTAAGATTTTGGAAACTGAAAGTAACTATAAAAGAAGGTTATTCTTAGAGATGTACCACATTGGCAAGCATGGTAATTGTATATACTTTAAATCAGATGATAGATTACATATAATTTACTGCAGCATCTTAAATATAATGCGTTCTATTGATGGATGACGTATCGGTGATTGGATTTTTGACCGACCCCTGTTTGTTTTCAATTTAGTTGACCGCATTTTACGTTGTTTTACATTTTTACATAGCACTTTTTATTGTATTTTTAATGTGTTTATTGCAGTGTTTGTTTTTCTCTGTTCACGTTTTTTTTTCGACATGTGCTTGTTTTGTAATGTAGTTTTGCGTTAGACTATAATTAAATTATTATTGTTTAGAGTCGCGATAAATTGATTTAATAGGTGTCAAGGTTAGATGAGAGAACGTATAATGTTCTTCGATCGTTACGGTATATGTTGTGTATTGTTATGTCTAGTTAGTGTGTGGCTTTGATAATTTTGTAAGTATAATAGGTATTTTGTACCTGTTATACATTTAATATTATTTTTAATTGTAGCTTGGTTCTCCTGAAGAAGCCACCAAGCAGTGGGGAAATATAGAGAGTCTAAAGAAAAAATATCAAGTCTTCAGTTCACAGACCGAATTACCTACTAGTTACTTGTTTATTATCATTAGTACGGTCGTTAAACCTTCCCTCATATATATATATATATATATATATACGTACATCGAAATCAAGTAATTATGACCGATACTACTTAACCATAAAATATTTTTTTTTTTTGAATTATGTTTCTTAATATATATATTTTAAATAGAAATAATTATTCATTATTATATGATCGTTCATTATCTTCTACATTATATTTCAAGTATCGCTGGTAATCCAGATTTAGGTTGCATCAGATTGCCCACTTGTATTTGAAGATTTAAAGAACTCATAACTATGGTAACCACTGCATCAAAACAACCCATTATTAAAGGGAAGCTTTAGAGAATAATGCCACTTCACAAACGTTATTGTTCACCAGGGAGATTCAACGTACCATTTTCTTAAATTTTCCTAGAAAATATTACACAAAACGAAATTTTAGTCATGTGTAATTAACATTTAAACTTTGTTGTGGCTTAAATAGTTAATTTTAGTTATCTAACTTAATAAGTAAAGTTCGGATTAACGACTGGCAAGAAAATGTATGAACGGGGCCGTACGAGTATATACATATGTATGTAAATTAACATTTTCCGCATTGGTAAAAAGTCGGCCATCAAGAGACAGACAGTGCGTTACCTTATCTGCTTATTGAATTGTTGTACTTTTGTTAATATATTTACGTTCATTATTTTACTTCTCGTAGCTTAAGAAGTATGTATTTTAAGTTCAATATTTATTTCCTTATTAGGCTTATTTTCAATTTATTTTATTTGTGGTTTAATCATTATTTGAGTTTATTTTCATATAAATTTTTTCCTTTACTTTGTTATATTATGTCTTCCAAAAAACATCTTCGCTAAGAATTAATAAGTACTAGCGCTAGAGATTACGACAGCTTTGAAATACAGAAATTTACTGCAAAATCATAATTTTGCACCGGTAAATGCGCAGCGTTTGTGGTTGCAAATATAACATTTAAGAAGCTTGATAAAATTACATAAAAAATTTCCTTTAAAATGTTCAGTTCATCACATTTCTGATGAATCATCTCTATGAAAAAAAAGCATTTTTTAAAGGTATATGAAAAGATTATGAATAAAATTAGAAATAACAATCAAACATACATATGTACATACACTCTTCTTCAACCTGCAATACCTTTTACAGTTATATATTTAAAATTTCGAACAATAGTTTATACGCGGGTAGCCGTATATATTTCGGGAATAGCAAATAAAAAAAATTTTAATCGAAAATAGTTTTATTGCTTTTCAAAATATTCTCGTTGAAAATCAATACACCTTTGCATTCGTTTAAGCCAATCCGAAGAGCATTGCTGCCACCGCGAAGGCGGTATCTCCAAAATATGAGTTTTGAATGCCTCAACTGCCTCTTCCGGCGTAGAAAACCGATGACTACGAAGTTTATTCTTCATGTGTGGGAACAAAAAGAAATCACAGGGTGCTAGATCAGGACTGTACGGCGGATGGCTCATCAATTCAATGTTTTGCCCGGTCAAATATTCAATTGCTTGAATCGACCTATGAGAGCTCGCATTGTCATGGCGGCGAACGGTCTGTCGTTTTCGGCTTGTTTTCCTTATTTCTTCAAAAACTTTTGGCAAACAAATAGTTGTGTATCATTCGGAATTGACTGTTGTACAACTCTCTAAAGGCGCGGTTGCAAGGTGACCGGTTTTTCCAAAAGAAACAGGCGACCATTGTTTTTGATGTGTTTCGAGCGCGAACACCTTTTGTCGGTTTTGGCTCATCTTGAAATATCCACACAGTCGACTGCTGTTTACTATCGGGCTCAGACGTATAGATCCAAGATTCATCACCTGTGACGACGTCATTGTATTTTTTGTGCATTTCTTGGCACATTGGCACCAGTCCTTTTTTGAACGGTTGTCAAATTACGTGGTACCCAACGTGAACATAGCTTCTTAACAGCTAAATGTCCATGCAGGATCTTATGCACGCTGGTGTTACTAATACCTAGAGATGCCTCGATCTTACGGTATGTCACAAGACGGTCTTGCATTATCAATTTAAACACTGCATTAAGTTTTTCCGACACAACACCATTTGTGGGACGACCTTTACGAAATTCAAAGTCCAAAGAACGCCGTCCAAGTTTGAATTCACTATACCAACGATATGCTGCAGTTTTCGATGGTGCTTCATCACCATATAAAAAATTCAACTTGTCGATGTGTTCTTGTTGAGATAATCCACCCCGAAAGCTATGAAAAATAATTGTACGAAAATGTTTGCGAGTTAATTCCATTTTTTCGCTGACATAAAATTTTCAAGTTACTGTCAGCAATAGAAACAGCGACCGGATAATAAAACTGTCAAGGTAAATATATTGTCAAAAATCACAAACTTCACGATGCAATCTTTAGATCAGAGGCAACACTAACGGTGTTACCAGTTCCCGAAATATAAACAGCTACCCTCGTATTAGTAGATTTATGTAACAATGCAGAGTATACACAGAAATTTAAAACAAAGATTAAAAGGATATTTAGAGGAATTATAGAATATGTAATATGTATTTAAAAGATATGAATTGTGTGGCTTTGTACTATTTATACGGTTATTTAAAATTAAAAATTAAGGGGAAACTCAGAGGAATTGTAAAATATATATATATAAAACATATATAGTACATAATATGTATTTAAAAGATATGAATTGTGTGGCATTGAACCGTTTTTATAAACACGTTCTTCCAGCAGAGCTTAAATAAATATGCACATTTTCTTGTACGATTCTCAACTTTACATATTATGTCTATATTTCAAAGTTTCACACATGTACTGTGATAAATGACTGTGAAAAAGGAAAAAAATGATCGGAAATTTAAATAATAGAACGTGTGAAAGAACACTGTGTGTAACGTAGACGCGTGAAATGTTTCATCCTATTCAAACAAAGATTTCCATCAATTCCGTTTGTCTGACTCGGTTACTTGTAACGGAGTTTTCCTTCGTGCGAACTTTGACAGTTCGTTTTCATCAGAGATACGCGGAGTTTCGATGGCAGTTTTATTCAAGATCAACTTCGTTTATGAGTTTTCTCTTAAGTAGACACGTCGTGATGAGTTCATATGTTCTGTGCCGCCTTGATTTGAATATCAAGGGTTTTCGTTCAGGAGCGGAGGGATTTTAGTTTCTCCATTTACAGTTCACTACTTTGATTATTATAATATTTATGAAAAGTGGCTTATATTTTATTATTTCATGAAATTACATAATACGTAGCAACTGCTATTTTACTATAAATATTAAAAGCATGGTAGAATAATTGAATAATAAATCTACCCTTAGTAATATACAGGGTTATATGATTTTCATTTTTAGAGACATTATAGTCATAGTCATTTATTATTAAAATAGGAATTGCAATAATGTCAAAAGCGAACTAACAATATCTATTTGCTAAAATACGTATAAATAAAACACCTACAGAGAGTGTATTAGTAAAAAATACGGCGGAAAATATAAAATTTTCATAAAACACTAGTTAAACATTTTACTGATAATATATAAATGTATAATAACAGGTTTTTCAATAGCTGTCAACGTTAAAACATCAGTCAAGGTCAACATTTTTATCATGGTGAAGTTCACGAACAACCAACGTTTGGAAACTATTAAAAATTACTTCCACAATTTTGAGTCGGTGGTCACAACTTTAGGAGCGCTTGCTCCAATTTTCAGTCGTAATAATTAGCCCACCAGACAGGTTGTGCGTGCTATATTGGAAAAATTCGAGTCAAAATAGTCACTATTGGATGTTCCACAAGTCTGATCCCTTTTTATAATGAGAACTTCCTTGAAAATTAATTCAGGCGCATCCTAAAAAACTGATGCCATGACCTTGCCTGCAGATGACGACCTTCGCCTTCTTTGGAGCCGGTTCTCTCTTTTGAGTCCATTGTTTTGATTGTTCTTTTGTCTCGGGTGTGAAGTGATGGATCTATGTTTTATCCATGGTTATAAAACGGCGCAAAAATTCTGCTTTGTTGCTGTGAAACTTCGCTAAACACTCAATTGAAACATCTTCACGACCCATCTTACACACAGCCTTCTTATGTCCAAATTTTCAGATAATATGCGATGTACCGCACTTTTTGAAATGTCTACTACGTCTGCTAGCTCGCGCACTTTCAGTCGACGATCATCCAGTACCGCTTTGTGGATTTTCTTCACCATTTTTGGAGTCGTCACTTCATTTTGTCTATCGCTGCGACGCTCGTCTTGGTAGCTCGTACTGCCTCGTTTAAACTCTGCTACCCAATATTTCACTACTGTAACTGAAGGAGCAGACTCACCCAGAGCAGAATCCAGTTCAGCTTTTATATCGATTGGGCTGAGGCCTTTCAAATAAAACTATTATATCACGTAATGATGACCAATTTTCTCCATTTTTACAAATTCACTGAAAACGTTCACTATTGATGACTGCCAAACAAATACTTAACAACGTGGCGCCTTCAAACTTGAAACATACGTTTTATAGATTGTGTACTTTCTAATACAGTGATATTTTTCAAACAACTACCGCTGTTTCTAGGTCAGGCCAGGTACTTATGGGACCACTCTCGTATATACAGCTAGAAAATGCTAAGTCATATTTGATCACTAACGTTTTTCAATTACCAAACAGTTCAGATTTGGGATGTCGTCATTCCATGCAATCTTTGTAGCATTAGTTGGTGTCAAAAGCTTTTTGGTTTGTAAATTGACAGAGTTTAGATAACCTAGTTTTTCCCATTTAAATGGATATGGATAATAATACGGATACTTAAGGTTTTAAAATGCGAAGCAGCTGTAATTAAGGCAGAATTTATAAGTACTAACTATTTATAGGTAATTGTTAATGTATATTTAATTACCTAAATAAATTTTTCTTCTTTTTCGTTAAAAAATTCTGATTTGAGCTTTTATTCAGTAAGTAGCATTGGATAAGCATTAAAACGAATTGTATCGCATAATTATGGGACAGGGAAGTAACACTTTAAATGTTAATATTCGGAAAACGTCATTTCTTACAGTCTGATAATTATGACAGCATTGTCAAAGGTTTTATAACGGTTATCAAAAACACAAAACAACTGCACTGTACAAAAAGTTGTCAAAAATATATGCCAAATTTTGAAATCGGTAAAATTGAAATGTTTTTCAAAATAAATTATCGTTTCACAATTTGTAATGGTTGATACTTCTAATACAAGTTTACCAGTTTTGCAAAGTGACAGTTCAGATTGGAGTTCGGAGACCGATGTAGCAACAGTTCGTAGTAAATTTACCTTGAAAAATTCTACTTCCATTCAAAAACCGTCAACAAAAACAGAGCAATCCGCTGTTAATTCTGTAACTAAAAAGAAAAGAAAAAAATCCATTAGTGCTTGTCTAACGAATTGTAGATATGATGTTATCAGGAGAATTACGCATAAATTTGGCTATAAAGAAGTTAATGAGATCGACAACTGGAACTTATATTGGACAGATTTGTCAATTTCCATAGAACGTTGCAAGGAAATGAAACGATTTCAAAAGATCAATCATTTCCCTGGTATGTTAGAAATTTGCAGGAAGGATCTGCTGGCAAGAAATTTAAATCGCATGCAAAGACTGTTTCCTAAGGACTATAATTTTTTTCCTAAAACATGGTGTTTACCTGCAGATTTAGGTGATGCCTTGACTTACAGTAGACTGAGGAAAAACAAAACGTATATATTAAAACCAGATGCTGGGAGCCAAGGTCGTGGAATTGTTATAACTAAGAACTTAAAAGAAATAAAACCATCCGATCGAGTAATATGCCAAGTATACATTACTAGACCATATTTAATTGATGGGTTTAAATTTGATCTCCGTGTCTATACTCTAATAACATCCTGCGAGCCTTTAAGAGTGTACATTTATAGAGAGGGTTTAGTAAGATTTGCTACTAGTAGATATAAGGAACCTACTGGCGTTAACGTTACAAATGTATTTATGCACTTAACTAATTATGCAGTTAACAAACATAGTAGGACTTACACGGTTGACAATGAAGCAGGTAGCAAACGAAAACTTACCTGGTTGAATGCTTATTTAAGAAACTTAGGCCACGATGTTGAGAAACTTTGGCGTAATATAGACGATGTTATAATTAAAACTGTGATGTCAGCTTGGCCAGTTCTCAAACATAGTTACTTAGCCTGCTTTCCGAATCACGATGTTATACCAGCTTGCTGTGAATTATTAGGTACAGATATAATTTTAGATAAACGTCTCAATCCACAAATTTTAGAAGTAAACCATTCACCCAGTTTTCACACTGATACTGAACTAGATTGCGAAGTTAAAGAAGCTCTTCTATCGGATATGTTTGCGATGCTAAATCTAGAACATTGTGACAAACGCAAAATAATGCGCGAAGACAGGAAGAGAATCAGAGACAGACTGTTGCAAGGCGTGAACAATAATAGCTCCAACGATGTAAGAAATTTCACCGAATATTTTCGACACGAGTTGAAGCATAGGGGTGGTTTTAGATTAGTGTATCCTACAATGAACGGTGATCACTCCTATGAAAAATTCTTTCATCAAGGCCAAAGTTCTTTATATTGCGATACCGCGTCGAGTAAGGCTAGGGAAAATGCCCAAGCAGCTTTGAGAGACGAAATGCAGTTTAAGGCAAAATTGGAAGCAGCAAAAAGAGTTCCTTTACTTAAACCGCCCTCGAAAACGAAGCCAGATTCAAGATCAACGAGTCAGGTTCCGAATTTGAAGAAACCAGTCTCGATTTTGCCCGCATTTACATTAAATTCATTCGAACCGCAAATGATCGTGGAATCCGAAGAAAAAGAGAGATTACTTAGGCTATCACAAAGAGATTATCTAGTTAGAAGTAACGGTCTCTTAGAGTACATATATTTTTCCATGAAAGTGAATGGTATGTTGCGACCGCAGGATGAAAGAAAATATGCCATCTACGATAAACTAAAGACATTTAGCGAAGGCAGTATTAAGGCTAAAGGACCGGCTATTACCGATCTTCTGGAAGGAATTAGAAAAAACGAGGCAGATGTTCTTAATGGAAATTTGCCGTCTGCTTGGAATTTCATTTCTACTGATAGGATATCAGAACGTAAACATAAAAGTAACAAGTTAACTATTACGAAGGCTACGCGAAACGTATAACTCGGGTATTTGTAGGGTTGAACTATGTAAACCTGTGTGTCATTGTAAAAATAAAAAATTGAAACAATTAAAAGTTAGTTAAATTTATTACCTCTACCAGATTACTTAAGGTAGATAAAACCTATCCCACTGCTTTGCAGATTTCTTGTCCCCATAATAAAGGAAAGGAAGGTTTTGTTTGAAATTCCGTTCTGAGATACCGAAACAATCTACCTAATTATGATCATTTCAATAATATCGATGCTCTCAAGGCTGTTTTTTTACAAACGTGTTTCTTTTTCTTATGTAATACTTCATATGAACAGCGGTTTAAATCCCGTGGTCGTGGTGATAATATAGGAAATAGAAAGCCTATAATATCTTTAATAACTTAGTAAAGAATACATATACCGTGCATTCATTTTACCTCGCTACGAAAACTGTACCACATTATATTCGGGTCTAGCTGCCAAATACCGATCAGAATGTAAAGTGGTGGGGCGCGAGTCATTTGAATCACGACTATAACTGACTACTGATCGTACTAGCTGCAGCCCCACCACTAATTTGACTGTAGGCGTATCGATATCGTATTAATGGTCATTCGTGGTTTGCATTTGGGAGAGTGTGTTACGGTAAGACCTTTAAATTTAAATATTTTTTTAATTATATTACTTTGATAATGTATACATTGGAAGAAAAAATTCAAATGATAACATGGACTTTGAAAGGTAATTCTTTACGGCGTATCCAGCGCCTTTTCTCTGAAAAGTATGTAGATCGTCCCTTTCCTGCATTAAGAACAATATCATTAGTAGTTAAAAAGTTTATACCAGAAGATTGCATTTTGGGAGCGTAGAAGCGTATGTATATGATTAAATTACATTGATCTTCAAATATTAACTACGTGGGTTGTCTTTTAAGTTTTGCATGCGCTCGAACCAACTCTGACAGCAGTTGTTCCACTCGTTTGTTGGCACAGTCAAAATTGTGTTTTTGAAGGCATCGACTGCTCCTTCTGATGACTGGAACCTTTGACCACGCAGATCGTTCTTGATTTTCGGAAAGGTAAAGAAATCATTAGGATGTTTTGTTGCGTTAATAGTTCAATTGTCTTGCATGCTGTGTGCTTGTATTTTCTTGGTGGAGGAAAACAAATGGTTGTGTACCAATTGCCAGTAACAGTTCTTTGATCTTGTAGAGGAATTGCTACTACATGACCTGCGAGACAAATGTCGCGACCATCTTTTTGGAAACACTTAAAGAACGGATGACTTTTGTTGGCTTTTTATCACTTTGGAACACCCACATAGACGACTGGCGTTAATTTTCTGGCGCGTATGAGTAAACCAAGATTCATCACCACTGACAATGTTGTACACGTTTTTAGAGTTTCCGGTGTTGAAGCGGTTTAGAGTTTTTTTCATGAATTCACCCTAGCTGCTTTCTGTTCTTCGGTCAACAGATACGGTATCCAATGGGAAACTAATTTTGTACACGCAATTCTTCATGCAAAATTTTTTGAATTGAGGTCCTTGAAATCCTCAATAATGCCTCAATTTGACGAATTGTCACATGTCGATCTTCACTGATGATCTTGCGCATAGCATTGGCATTTTCCTGAGTGACTGCCGTTTTTGGTAAACTTACTCTTAGATCGTCGCTATGACTAATCCGTCCACGTTTGAATTCTCCATACTAACGAGAAATTGTTGACTGATGTGGTGTTTCATTGCGGAATACAGAAACCAACTCGACGAGGCGCATTCTTGTTGAGATTAATTGTCTTTGAAAATTATAAAAAATTATTTCCCGAAAATGTTTCCGTTTAATTCCATTTTTCAACTTTCACAGTTCGTTGTAGCTACAACGCTACACGTATCGCACTGAAACTTTGAAGTTAGGTTAACTAAAGATGAAGGTTAATTTCTAATACTGATGTTTGATTAGTGGCGCCCTCTGTGTCCCACTATGCAAAACTTAAAAGACATCTCACGTATTTGTAATCACCAGAGATGAAATATACATTTCTTAAGTTATTGTTTTATAATTAAAACTTACTAATAGTTTATTGCAAGTACTTAACACGAGTTGCATATAATACGTGGCAGCCAATCTTTATCCTGAATTGATAATGAAAGATCGAAGTATAGATAGTACAAGTTCTTAAATTTTGTTGTAATTATTCCTTCTTGAGATTTTTAGGTGAAATTCCACCGAAGCATTTTAATCAAAGGAGAAACCAAATTTCGAAATTGCATTAGTCCTATGGTCTTCTGCGAATTAAAAAATAATGAAATCACAGAAAAATAGAACTCTCTGTTCTTTTAATGCGATACTTCGTAATATTTGGCAATCTTTCTACAAGAAATACACATTTCTACCTATTATTACGCAACTGAATTAGGAAATACTATCTTTCCACACTCTACTACTCTGGGCAAAAAATAGTAAGACTTTTAATTTAAATTTCGTGCGAAAACCTATTCGTCGAAATATTTTTTTTCTAGGTTGGTATGACTGTCAGTGACATCTGTGCCAAATGTCACATCAAAATAATCATTAGTGTTTAGTATACGTTTGTCTTTCTGAAGTATAAAAAGTGCATTCGGCGATTTTTACAATGAGTGAAATTATTCAACAAAGAAGTTCCATTAAATTTTGTGTGCGGAATCAAATTTCTGGTGCTGAAACGTTCAGAATGTTGCAAAAGGCCTTAGGTGATAATTGTTTGTCGCGAGCAAGTGTCTTTGATTGGTACAAATTATTCAAAGAGGGTCGAGAACGCGTTGATGACGAACCACGTCCAGGACGGCCATCAACATCAACTGATGATCAACACGTCAATAGAATCAAGGAATTGGTGCTTGAGAATCGACGATTACCAGTCAGAGACCTTACTGGCATCATTTTGAAAGATTATTTGGGCCTAAGAAAAGTGAAAGCACGATTTGTTTCAAAATCACTCAATTTTTTCGAAAAACAGCGTCGCGTTGATGTCTGTGAAACAATGCTTTCCGACTATCAAGACAAAATGAAAGGCACCATAACTGGAGATGAGACTTGGATCTACGCTTATGACCCGGAAACAGACGATCAATCGGCCGAATATCGTATCAAAGGTGAGCCGAAGCCCAAAAAACCACGCCAAAGCAAGTCAAAAATCAAGGTTATGTTGACAGTTTTCTTCGATTATCGAGGTGTGGTGCACTCCGAATTCCTTCCGACCGGCCAAACTGTGAACAAAGAATACTGTTTGAGTGTTATGCGTCGTTTGCGCAATGCTATTCGTAAAAAGAGGCCAGAATTATGGGCCGCCAACTCTTGGTTTTTGCACCACGATAATGCACCGTCGCATACTGCATTAATTCTTCGTGAGTTTTTCGCCAAATTTTCAACCAATATCGTGCTGCAACCACCGTATTCGCCTGATTTAGCTCCGTTTGACTTCTGGCTATTCAGCAAACTCACACGACCGCTCCGGGGAAACCGTTTTGAGTCAATTGAAGACATTAAACGTGAATCGCTACGCGCATTGAAGGCTATTCCTGAAATTGACTTTAACAACTGTTTCGAGAATTGGAAGAAACGATGGCACAAGTGTATTGGGGCCACTTTGAAGGGAACGAAATAGATTTGGAAGAATAAATTAAGAATTTAAAAATTATGAACAAAGTCTTACTATTTTTTGCCCACACTAGTATATACAGTCTAATATCAGAAAAGTTACCCTGTGATCAAATTTGTAATCAGTGTGCCAAAAAATACATCAAATTTACCAAAAATTGTGCGCGATGGTTCTTTTTTGTGGACCAGTGTTCTTTTAGCAATTTTAATTTCGGCTTATGTTTAATAAAGATTGCTTTGGTTATTTAGTTGGGTTTTAAAATAATAATGCGTTCTACATCCTAGTAAATCCATGACATTTATATTTGTCAATATATGCATTGTTTACATTTCATGAATATAGATTATTTCATTTTACTATCAAATGAATTATAAATATCGATAAATATACCTAGTTGATATCACATATTAAAGAAGTATTTTCAGAATTAAATATTTTGTTCGTTTGCATTGCAAATTTCCAATTCATCATTGGATATTTTTTCGTATCCAGTCCAAGTAGTGATATACAGAAGTATAAATTCCTGGTTTTCCTATGGTACCACAAGGAGAGTCATAGCCTAGCGACACTACACCAGCTATATGCCAGACAGTGATGGAATTCCTAAGGATAGGCAACAGTAGTGGTCCTCCTGAGTCTCCCTTACAACTGTCAGCAGATTCTCCTCCAACACAAAGTTGAGTTTTCCTTAGGGCGAGGGATATAGTTTCCCTACAACTTGCTTTGTCTTGAACGGGAAGAGTGGCGACACGTTTAACATCACTAGCTATTCCTAAGGGCACATAAATCAATTTAAATGTATAGCTTTTACAATTATGTTTGTATAAACAATAATGTTATGTAAAGTTACATTACAGAACAAGATTCATATTGATAAGAAATCTTCGCCCTGTCCCTGATAATCAACGCCTTTGCAGAAAAAAAGAAAGACGAGCAAATTGACGGCAAATTAATAAATCGAATAGTAAACAAGAAATAAAGAAATTGAAAGAAAGTAGTGTCTCCCACTGACCACTCAGTCGCTTAAGTACTATATAAGTGCATAAAAAAAATTGTGATAGGTGATTCATTTGCAGGTAATTTTTTCAAAAATAAAAAAAAGTAAACACTTCAACTTCATCGAATATTTTTTATTATCAACAAAAGAACTTCTTGACATTTGTTTTTTAAAAATTATTTCCTTCAAATGTTGGTCGTAACTGCGCGTGACATGGTACATTCTGAAGTTCCAATTTTCGATGAAGCGTGTGTTGGCTTCCAATTGCTCAATCGAAGCAGGCTTTTCAATGTAAACTTAGTACTTTACGTGGCGCAAAAGGAAAAAATCTAAAGGTCTATCACATGATCTAGACGGACATTGCACAGGTCCATTACGTGCAATTAAATGTTCACCAAATTGATCTCGCAATAAGGCCAGGCTTTCACGGGCTACGTGGCAAGTAGCGCCGTTTTGTTGGAACCAAATGTCTTCGAGATCACGGGCTTCAATTTCAGGCAGCAAATAGTCAGTTACTATGGTGCGATAACGGACGCCATTCATAGTTACGTTGTGGCCGTCTTCATTTTTGAAGAAATATGGACCGATGACTGCACTTGTCCATAAACCACATCAAACCGTGTCTTTGTCTAGATCTAATGGCAGCTTTTGAACCTCTTCGGGTTGCTTTTCACTTCAAGTATGGTGATTACGTTTATCGACGTAGCCATTAAGCCAAAAATGGGCCTCATCGCTGAACCAAATTTTGATCGAAAACAGTGGATCTTATTTAAGTTTTCAAGAACCCAAAGATTGAAACGGTGACGATTCGCAAGGCCGCTCAATTACAATTCTTTCTTGAACGAGTTGAATTTTGTATGCTTTTAAACGAAGAGCCAAGCCAAGCTGTTGAGATCTACGTCGAATCGATTCTTCATGATCATCGCGTACGCTATATTTTCTTCACTACGTGCTGGAAGTGGTCTATTTGGTCGCCTATTATTCAGTAATGAAAATTGCGTTTTAAATTTTTCGATGATGTAGCGAATTGTGCGTTCGGTGCGTCGATTACCTAGACCATAAGTTGCTCTAAACGCACGAAACACATTTCTCGTGGAACGCTGATTTTCGTAATACAGCTGAATAATTTATAAACGCTGTGTCGGGCTGTATCTTTCCATAATAAAATGTCACAATACTTAACTGAAATAGCGTGAAAGTTTGACATGACTTCAAAAAATCGCTATTGAAAAAAGTACATCATAATGAATCACCCATTATAACATTATGTAAATATTTGATTATCTACATTTACAATCGTATAAAAGTATAATGATAATTAAAAAGCTTACCATATTGAGTTCTTCCCCAACCTACGACAACTAACTTTTTCACTCCTGACGGATCGGATGTAGGCAAACAGACTGGTCGTATGAAAGCTGTATCGACAAAAATTTACTTCATGTTAATGAATAAAGCTTGGTTTAACAAGTCGTACGTACAAGAATAATCCACGTTTTCTGCTAATCTTAAAAGAGCTATATCATCGTAGAACTGAGGCGCAGCGTTTAGCCAATCTGGATGTTGGATTACTTTTTCGATTCTTATTATTTTCGGTTTAGGAGCACAATCGTTTAAAAAGCAATCTACTGGCGAGGATGTATTGTGTTCACCAAGAATAACGTTCGTTCTAAAATGCAAAATCTTGTTTATAGATTAATAGATTAATACACGTTTGAGTATGCAGTTTACTTTGAAAAGATGGTAAGTCGAGCAAATTGGAAGAATATAATGTGACATCAACGTTTTGTGATTGCTGTGAATATGTAATTGAGATTCCGTTAATAACTTTATGGGCATTTTATTGAGAAATAAAGTAATGATTGTTGGAAGAAAAGTCATTACTCATGTACATTCTTCAACATTATATTTTTATTTATACCTAATTTTGTGTGTAATATATAAATTTATGTTTGTCGATGCTTCTGTTATAGCCATACTTATCGTAGTTAATAATAGACAATACAAAGGGTACGAGGAAAGTTTTGCAATATGACGCAACAATGAATCGTAGGAAACTGCTTGTTGCTGCATGTTGAGACATGTTCATACGTGCATAGTAGCCACCGCGCCATGTCAATGGGCTCAGTTATTCATTAGCAGTGAGAGTGTAAAGTGCTTGCGATGGCATCGTGGTCACGAAAAGGGCAGTTTTGCGTTATAATTTCGTGCGTGGTTTAAACATAGACCAGTGCTTCAAAGAAATGACTCTTGCGCTAGGTGATGTTTGTCCACATCGCACAACGATATTCAGGTGGTATAGAGAATTGTAAAGGGGAAATTTAACTGTGGAGGATGCTGAGAGGCCGTTACTACTGTGAGAAAAATGTTTGGCGAGGACAGGAGTGACCTACCAACAGATAGAGTATACTTCAGGCCTAAATGCACCAGCAATTCGTTCGATTCTGCATGATCATTTGCACGTGAAGAAACTTTGTTCTCTCTGCGTGGCACATCGACTAACTGAAGTGCAGATGACACGAGGTGTGACTTGGTTCCGGGAGATGCTAAAAAAGTTTAATAAGGAACAATCTCGGTATGTGAACAACATCGTGACAGGTGACGAGACTTGGCTGTACTTTCATGATGTGCCGACCAAAGTTCAAAACAAGTTTGGGTCTTTGGTGATGAGAACACACCCGTAGTTGTCAGAAAATCCCGATCTGTAAAGCAGAAAATGATAGCTGTATTTTTCAAATCGAGTGGAATTGTGAAACCCGTCGTTTTGGACACACAGAAGGCAGTCACAGCGTGACATACTGAACAGTGCCTGCCTAAAGTCATTGGATCTATGAAGAACCTGCGGCCAAAGTCAAGAATGGACACCTGGTTCCCCATCACGATAATGTTTCAGCTCACCGCGCCAAAGCCTGCTCCGAATATTTGACTACGACGGGATTGAAACTTCTCCCTACAGTCCAGATCTTGCTCTGTGCGACTTTGCACTGTTCCCGTATGTGAAGATGAAGCTAAAAGGGAGGCGCTTTTCCAGTGATGAGAACCTTCTGCGGGCTTGGGATAACGAGTGTGCTTTACTCCCTAGTGAAACTTGGCAGAACTGGTTTAAAGATTGGTTTCGGAGGATGTGGAGGTGTATTGGGTGTAGAGGAAATTACTTTGAAAAAATTAAATAAACAAAGCTGTATTGCAAAACTTTCCTAGTATCCTTTGTAAGCAATAACTTGCGTAATTCAGTGTACACAAGGAAATAACTGTTTAAGTAGATTACATGATTAATGAACATCTGAATCGGGTATATTGGTAACCTAAATTATTGTTTTATATATATAGTCTGCCGCAGAGAAAACCAAACTTTTTCAAAATACAAATAAAAGCTTACTGTTTTGGTAAAATTCACTAATTTTATTCAAAGTAATCGCCTTCGGCTTCAGTACAACGTTTTGCACACTCAATTAACATGTCGAATGAATTTTTATGTTCATCTGCAGGGATGTTCTTCAAAATCGCTGTCGATGCCTTTTTGGTGGCTTCGCCGTCGGCATAACGCTGTCCTCTCATCGGCAAATGAAGTTTGGAGAATAGATAGAAATCACAGGGGACCAAATCCGGTGAATACGGTGAATAGTTGATGGTTAAAATGCCATTTGTAGTTAGAAAATCAGTGATAAGCGTCGAGCAATGAGCTACCATTTTCACAATATTCGTGACAAAAGACGTTTCACAACACTGAGATAATATCCAGCATTGACTGTTTGACTAGTTGCTATAAACTCTTCGTGCACTATGCGTTTCAAATCATGAAAACGAATCAACATTTTCTCATTATTGACTTCTCCAAGCGGCTTTTTTCGGTCTTTATTCGCTTGGATGCATCCATTCTGAGCATTGGCGCTTAATCTCAAGATGATATTGAAAACACTGCGCCTCAACGCCAGTTATAATAGAATATTTGAAGTTTTCGTCCTTTTTCGAGTATTTAATCAAGTCTGTACAATATTGAATTCAGTTAGCTTGTGTGGTACAAACCTTGCACAAATCTTTCTCAGTCACAAATGCTGTGTCAAAATGTGAGGAATTGAATCTTAGGAAATATTTAATTCCATTCCCACGTATCGCAATGAGGATTTCGGCTCATTTCTGATAAATTCATACACAGGTTCGATGTTTCTTCTGTCCGTAAGCACAGATATTTTGCACCAGGATGTTTGTCGTCATTTGTGTCCGTACGACCGCCTTTAAATCGTTTATACCACTCATACACACTCGTACGTAATAAACATGCATTGCCATACACTTGTTTCATCAAATTAAACGTTTCAGTAAATTTACCGAGTTTAAAACAGAACCTGATATTTGCTCTTTGTTCAAAATTCATTTTTCGATCAATGCCAAATACACACTGTTACTTTATGCGCAATTTCTCTGTGTCAAATGATGCAAACGTCATGATATTTTGATAAAACATTGATGAAAGATTTACCTTACCAACGCATATTCTTTTTAATAAATGGCGCCACTAGGAATTACAATTTTAAGAAAGTTCGGTTTTCTCTGTGACGGACGGTATATGTACTTATGTATAAACACTATTTAACTTTTCTATAACTAGATAATTTTTACGTCACTTAAGCCTTTTAACTGTGAGCATACATGGTTCAGCATTTAGTATTTGCAGTGACTCTTTTCTAATTTGCCTGTTGCCTCAAGTATTTCTTTATATTGCGCGCAGTTTGTAAACAATTGAGCATCTACAAATCTGTTCCTACTTTCTTTAGTAGTTGCGACTTCATTCGCATCTTTTAAAATTAAACTATTTGTTGAAAATGTTTAGAATAGAAAAATGCTGCATGTGACCATATTCCCCAAAGCGTAAGAATTGGCTGTGGTGGTTGGGGGATGCCGAGGTACTGTCTGTTAAATTCTTGAATTCGGAGATTTAAGAAAAAGTTGGCTAGATCGCTAGTCAGATAAAAGCACGAAGAAATGTAATTTTTGCATACTGATTTTGAATAGTTTCAGAAATGACCAAACTTCAAATGTTTTTACATTTTTTATATTTATCTGCGAGAAATAACTGACGTTAAAGCATCTAGTGTCCATCACTGAAAATTTTCACAACAGCCTACCTAATATTAACAAACGTTAGGTTACCAACTCGTATTTCTTTGGAATTAATAACACAGGCCAACCATGAAAAAACTTTTCTTTATAAATTTGGCTCCTCTTTATGTTTTTTGTCGTGCTGAATCCGAAAATGAACTTGAAAATAATACCACAGGACGTAAAGTTTCACATGTTTACTTTACGTTATTTATGCATTGTAAGCGTATAATAATAAGTTATTATGAAGTTTTTAGGCAACCAGAAAGACCCTAATTAAGAACATGTAGTTCAAAACATATTGAAAGCATTTCGTGAACTTGGATGTAACATGAGTGTGAATGTGCATTTTTTACACTAACATTTAAATTTCTTCCCTGATCTTGGAGCTGTAAGCTATCGTTGGAATGTCAACATGATGGGAGATTACTGTTGGACTCTTCTACGAACAACTCCAGAAGCAACATATAAAAGGAAAAGCTACACTCGATCTTTTACCGTGAACAGGTTGAGGAAATACAAAACTTTATATTAATAAATAAAAAACTGTTCAAATTCAAACTTACCAGGTCGGCTATCATTATAACAATAAATTACGTTACTGTTATTAAATCTTATATATATTTTAATACTACTAACCTTCAAAAGATAAAGATGTCAAAAATTCAACAGCAATCCGAAAACTGATTAAAATTTTACTGAGATATTGCGTTAAGAGTGAAACTACTTTTGTTATTTAAAAAAATGGAAAAAAAAAGAATTTCTTGTGCTGATAAAGTACTGCTTTATATAAATGTAAAAAATATACCGTTGAATATAAAAGCATGGCTTGATGATAGTTATACACTAGTTGCGCCAGGAAAATCAACCATAATTGATTGGTATGCTACAATTTAAACGTGGTGAAATGAGCACCGAAGACGGCAATACGCAGTGGACGACCAAAAGAGGCTGTCACCGACGAAAATTAAAAAATTTTCAAAATAATTTTAAATGACCGTAGACAGTATCCTAAACGATTGTAGAATTCATTTATTGTATTTTGTATCTGCTCTGGACACATTTCTCTTGCAGCAACTCGTATTCTATTTTTTAATTGGTCATATTGTTTAAGGTTCTCCATGAAAAACTTTATTTCGCGATACATGACCAAAGAAAGAAATCGTTTGGAGACAGGTCTGTGTCTTGAAGCTGTTACATCTCCTCCACGGCCTATCCAACGGTTTGGAAATCTTTGGTTGAAAAATGTTCTAACCATATGAGAATTATGTGCCGGCGCGCCATCATGCTGGTACCAAATCTCACCATCAATATTTAAAGCGTGGAGGGCTGGCATAACTCTGTACTGGAAAAGTTATGGCGTCATTTTTCTCCTGTAAGATGCCCTCAATAAAAAATTTTCATAGATTATGGTGTCCAAAACCCAGTCCAAACATTGACTTTCTGTAGCGTTATTGGACCGGTTGAAGATATGAAATCTATGCAAATTTTGTCTACTCCATATGAAGGAAGAAAGTGCTTTACTTCACCATTTACATAAAATGTTGCTTCAAATCAATGTAAAAAATGGCCAAATAAAGTAATTCATTATGAAGCTTATCCAACATGATTTCACAAAAGTTACTATTTCTGTTTGCAGATTCGCAATTAGAATGCTGATGGTTTTGAAGAAATTTAGCAGGGATGAAAAGGTGATCGCCGTTTTAGTAGTTTATGCACGGAAGATTTGCTTACATTTGTAGTCGAAAAGTTGTGGAGAGCATATTATTATTTTCGGTGTATCGCCCTCGAATTTCAACTCTTTTGAATAGTAATAACAATTTTGGCCAATTCTGTTTTTTATGATTAGGAACGATGCATCCATTATTTTTATACTTCTGTATAATAATAAATGTAGTTGGACCTTTAAATCTTCAGGATATATAATTTGAAACAAATCTGCTACCTCAACAAATTTATATTCGAAAAATTATACCAGTTCAAAAATAACAGTTTTTCTTCTACACTATACATACCTCAAAAATAGAGTAACTTATTTTGACATCCTAATTGCAAAATAAAATACACGCTAAAATATTTTGCTGTCATTTCATTATGATTATTCTGCAACTAGTGTATGTATGTGCATGTTGCATTATAAAATATATTCACGGTATAATTATATTATATGATTAAATGTAATAGCAACTTACAATTTTCCAACTCTTTCGTTAATACAATGAGCTGCAGTAAGAACGAATCTATGATTCAGTAATGTTCCTCCACAACTAGTAAAAGCTCGGCCTTGGCTAAAATACTGTAATAGAACTGCCCATGGATGATCGCCTACATCTGCAATTTCTCCATTAACTACTTTGAATCCACTAGCATCTACTCCGCATTCTAGATCATTCGAAAGAGGTGATTTATTTGGTGGCGACGAAGTAACAGAAGAGGGTGTCGTATATTTAGTAGGCAATGGTTTATTTGGACAACACACATAATGCTTTTGCGCGGACGATATAGATTTACAGACAAATTTTCTTAGATATGCTTTTGTTTCTATATTTTTTGGATCGGAGTTCAAAAATACGTCCATGAAGGGTTTACAGCTGTCTGACGAAATACAAACACCTACGGAAAAAATATTTTATAGAAATAAAAATTTTATTAGTCTCGATTGTTGTACTACATTAAGGTTTTTTTAAAATTCTATTGAATATTATTTTTTCGATAAAAAATTCTAATTGGACACCAATTCACCCTAGCTGCTTTCTCTTCTTCGGTCAAGAGATGGGGTATCCAACGGGAAACTAATTTTTTTACACACAATTCTTTATGCAAAATTTTTTGAATGGAGGTCTTTGCAATCCACAATATTGCTTCAATTTGGCGATATGTTACGTCGATCTTCGTTGGTGATCTTGCGCATAGCATTGACGTTTTCCCGAGTGACTGCCGTTTTTGGTGCACCTGCTCTTGAATCGTCGCTGAAACTAATCCGTCCACGTTTGAATTTTTAATACCAATGAGAAATTGTTGACTGATGCGGTGCTTCATTTCAGAAAACAGAAACCAACTCGGCAAGGCATTCTTGTTGAAATAATTGTCTTCGAAAATGTTCTCCGTTTAATTCCATGTTTCAACTAACTTGTCAACTTTGTCAGTTCGTTGTAGCTACAACACTACACGTACCACAATGAAACTTTGGATTTAGGTTAACTAAAGATGGAGATTAATTTTTAGTACTGACATTAGTGGCGCCCTCTATGTCCCACTATGTAAAACATAAAAGACATTCCACGTAGTTGACTGAATGTATTTTGCATTAACTCTTTCAGGCTTGGTGGTCAGTTATCTAACCACCTATTTAAGAGTTCTCAAAACCACTTTTTATGCCGTCTTGTGCCAATTTGCTAAGCAATTACTTTTTTTAAAGTCGTCGTTGATCGTTTAATGCGAAACTTTTACTCTAGAGTGCGCTGGGTAGATTAACAGATTTATTTGAAAATGTGGTAATGTATTGTTTTTCAATGGGACTTTCCCGAATGTAATAAAAAATGCTCAGAGTATTTATTATTTAACGAATTCGGTGTTACTCTATGGTATAGTGTCTGTTTAATTATTTTATAACAAAAGTATTATAATATATTACATAATCTACGATAAATAAGGTAAATAGCACGGTGGTTAGATTACTAACTACTGTGACTATAGTAGGTTTCACATAATGTACATATTTATGTTGCATTATAAACATGCCGCGTGTAGTTAATGAACGTGATATAGAAGATATTTTGTTGGAAAGTATACCTTCTGATTGCGAAAGTGTGTGCAGTTTTGAATCGGATGAAAGAGAATATTATGAGATGCAAACGGACCCGATGGGGCTCGGTGACATACCTTCTGGGCTCCAGCTAAATCCTGAAGATGAATTTGACTTGAACATTGACATAACCATTTCAAATTTGCCTGACACTACTGGTAGTGGTACTACGAGCACTTTATCTACTCAAACTGTTATGAGGGAACCAAAATGTAAGAAAATTTTCAGAATGGGGAGCCGGAAAAGTACACTGGAGGTGGGGGTGTAGCAAGCGATGTAATAGAGTTAGAGAATATCACACCTACGCCTATTGTTTAGATTTCGATATATATACTGGCAAGGATAGTGACAAAGTACAAACTGATCTCAGTGGTAAAGTTGTTCGACAATTTTGCGTGGATTTGAAATCGAAAAATCACAAAGTCTTTATTGATAATTATTTCAATAGCTATGCCTTGCAAGAAGATTTGTACAAAGATAACATATTTGCTTGTGGTATCGTAAATTCAAATGGTAAATGTTTACCTAAACTAAAAGAAGACAAAGTTCTAAAAAGGGGAGAACACGATTCAGGGTGAGTAACACAAATATCGCCTTTCTAAAGTGGAAAGACAAAAGATCAGTTTTCATGCTTACAAACTACATAGATCCGAGAAAGACTGGTATTGTTACTCGCGGGGAACACAATGGAGCCAAAAATGAAATAGCTTGTCCTGAAGCTATGATACAATACAACAATTCTATGGACTATGTGGACAAATTCGACCAACTAAAAAGCACTTATGCTATAGACCGAAAATCACGTAAATGATGGCAACAAATATTTTTTCACTTTTTAAACGGTCCTGTCACAAACTCTTTTGTGTATATGGAATTCCAGAAAAAACATAATGCAGAACTGGACCTCAGCAACAGAAATTTTCGAAGAAGTGTTTACTAAGGGATCCTAGCACCAGCTCAGGTGAAGAACCCCCAATTATGCTCCAAACGCTCCCACAATAGCTATGCATCTTCTCCTGTACAAATAAAGCGGCACACACCAGGAGTATCAACAGAATTACGTCTGGAAGGCAGCACGCATCAGCCAGAGCAAACCACTTCTCGAAGATGCGGAAAATGCAGCACTAAGAAAAGTCTGGTGCATACTATATGGCAATGCGAAACCTGTAAAGTCCCTCTTTGTATACGAAAAGATAAAACGTGTTTTTCAGATTTTCATAGAAAATAAATTTGCTTATATATTATACTAAACTTTTCTTAATAATTTGTTACGCAAACAGCCACGGTGGTTAGTATACTAATCACCCTAATTTGTAAAAGCCCAAACGGTTTTTTCTTATTTTATATGTTTTTTATAATAAATAAACGCTAATTAACTTAAAAATGCAATTGTTTTTATTCTGAAGTAATATATAAGAAAGCGTGGCTGAAAGAGTTAACTGAATCCATTGTTTCTATCATACCAGTATTCGGATTAAACAGATTTTGAGATTTTTATGTTCTTTACTGAAGGGGAGTTTTTGGTAGAATATTCCTTACATTCATATAGAATAGGGGAACCAAAGAGTCCAACTTTACTGTTCATAAATATAATAATCGAAACAAGCATCAAAAAAACTTATTTTTTGGTGCTTTGATGCGTTGTTTGTAAACAGTATTATTTTAAAATTTCATACCTTGTTCCTTATCTGGTGTCACACAATTTACAGTACACCTTATTTTAACATATCTATTATTTTCGTAACCACATGTCCTGCGTTGTATTTCAGATTGGCTCAGGGAGAACGCTGACGGACAATGTTTGAGTAAAACACACAATTCCGTTTCCCCAGCAGCAGTAACGTATCCTGGAAAAGAAAAAAGATTGAATGCAATCTTATTTCAGAATAAAAGTAACAAATGAAAATTAAATTCCCGTGCAGTCAATTTTACATTTACTTATTTCTTAGTAATAGTAGTAATTACTAATACTTGAATGAATGCGTAAATACAATATATATGTGTAAAGTAATGTATATTTTGTTTCCCGTATGAGTCCTGACTAAACCTGCAGAAACAAGTGCGCACTCATTGGTGGCGATGATATATTTCGAAAACGATCGGATATACCCGAAGTCGAGATTCATATGCGTGTGGTATATGTATGAATGCCGGATTAGATTGATGATGGCAAATCGATGATGTTCTTGTCATTTTCGGCGAGTATTAATAGATTTCTTAATCGATTTACGACATTAGACGGTAGATTTCCTAACGAGGGTTTGGGGAACGTGGCTTTAAGCTGTTTTATATTATGAGAAGTTTTTACACATTGTTAAACTTTGTATCTTAAATTTAAGTCAAGGGCTGGTTACAGATACCGAAATCCATACTCAAATAGAGCAAATTTTCGAAAATTATTCAATTCTTTTAGATACTATTTCCAAATTAGAGGACACCCAGGCTGTCATTACATGAAGCGCTAAATATACAATAGTATATCACCTCAAAGCCTCTTTAGGAAATCTAATAGATAGTATAGGAAGATTAACAACCTACAAATTTCGTGCGTTTATAATTAAGAATCCCGATTTTCAAATTTACATTTACAATTACCTTTTCTTAAAATTAAATCTATAACATAAATACAAATGTATACCGACTATACAATATACAGCGTGTTTCAAAAAGAATATACGTATTACAAAGTATTATTTTGTCCAAATTATTGATCGCTGCGCCTCGGCTCGGCTATTGGAGAAACGAATACAGAGTCTAGTTTATTTAATAGCCGCTAGATGTCAGTTGTCTTCTGCTTTTCTTGGCAATCGTCGTATGTTTAAAATGGCTACTACACCGCGGAAATCATTTACATCGTGTCAATATTAAACGTGCCATTCATGACATACGACCAGATTTAGTGGAAAAAGTGCTCGAAAATTGGGTTCATCGAATGCGTTCCTGCAGAAGAAGTCGTGGAGGCCATTTCAATGACGTTTTATTTAGAACTTAATTGTGTCGATTGTACTTCACACTAAATAAAAAAACTTTTGAATTTTCTTAACAATAAGTGTGTTTTTTTTAAAGAAATCATATCACTCTTATTGGAAAATCTTGAAGAAATACCAATTAAGTAACATATTTATTCGAACAAAATTAAAAATTGAAATATTCTACCCAAAAAATTACCCATATTATTACGCACTTACTTTGAATAAAAAAATAACAGAATTTACAAAATTTG
>JAVIWB010001604.1:0-242405 GCA_031893035.1 Dermolepida albohirtum | reverse complement strand
ATGTTACAGATGTTTAGTACGTTAAACCAATCTAAGATACTATGAGTGATAGTATTAGAAAATTATCACAATTAATTATTTATTTATATTAAAAGATAATAAAACAGAGAAAATATAGTAAAGATCAGAAATATTCAGGAAAATTCCAGTAACAATTTTGTAAATTGGAGGGTTATTCTGAAATAATCAACCAAAATTCAAGACACAGTCTGGTTCCGAAGGTTCTGAAGCACATCATAGAACTAGTTGCTAAGCCTTTGAAAGAAGGTTTCTAAGTTTCGGATGATTGTTATATGAGATGCGTCCCACAGCATGTGTCAGTTGTTTGTTTACATTCAAAGTGACGAATTAACAGCAAAATGTTTTCTGCTTCCTTGCAGAGACTGTGTATTTGCGTAAAAAGTAAAGTCCAAGTCGACGGCGAGTTTCGAAGAAACAAAGGATGAAAATCAGTGCCACGCTTGTACGAAATTTGAGACAGTCTACAAATCGAGCTAGCCGTGAATTTCACATCTCTCAATCCACTTGTCCTAAATGTAAATATTTTCTAAGATATTTACATTTGTAATATAATGGAAGATGAAACCTTCATTTTACTTTTAATTTTCACTGGTGAAGCAACCACTCGAATGGTACATTCTATCATAACATACGCATTTGGTGCTAGATTAGACCTGTACGGTGGATGGCTCATCAATCAATTTTTTGACCGGTCAAATATTCAATTGTTTGAACCGACCTATAAGAGTTCGCATTGTTATGGTAGAGAATGATCTGTCGTTTTCGATTTGTTTTTCTTATTTATTAAAAAACTTTTGGCAAACAGATAGTTGTGTACCATTCGGAATTGACCGTTCTACAACTCTCTAAAGGCACGGTTGTAACGTGACCAATTTTTCCGAAAAAACAGGCGACCATTTGTTTTGATGTGCTTCGAGCGCAAACAACTTTTGTTGGTTTTGGTGCATCTTGGAATACCCATACAGTCGACTGCTGTTTACTACCGGTCTCATACGTATATCTCCGAAATTCGTCACCTGTGACGACTTTATAAATGTTCTTTGAAGAACTGCCATTGTATTCTTTATGCATCTCTTGGCATCAATCGACGCGAATCTTTTTTGAGCGGTTGTTTAATTATTTGGTACTCAACGTGAACATAGCTTCTTAACGGCTAAATATTCACACAAGATCTTATGCGCGCTGGTTTTATTAATAACTAGAGATGCCTCGATCTCACGATATGTCATATGACGGTCTTGCATTATCAATTTGGATACTGTATTAAAGTTTTCCGACACAACAACATTGGTGGGAAGACCTTCACGAAATTCATCGTCCAAAGAACGCCGTCCAACTTTGAATTTACTATACCAACGATATACTGTAATTATACAATGGCGCTTCATCACCATATAAAGAATTCAGCTCGTCGATGCATTATTGTAGAGATAATCTACGCCGAAACTTATGAAAAAAATAATTGTACGAAAATGTTCGCTGACATAAAATTTTCAAGTTACTGTCAACAATAGAAATAGCGACCGGATAATAAAACTGTCAAGATAAATATATTGTCAAAAATGACAAACGTCACGATGCAATCAACAGGTCGAAGGCAACATTAACAGTGTTGCCAGTTCCCGAAATATAAACGGCTGGCCTCGTATGAGTCAACCAAGAAATAATATTGAATAAACTCATTATTTTTGTTAAACGCAAAATATTTGTTCCTTATTTTGAAACTTTGACATTTTTATGTATTTTCCCGATACTTCAGTTTATGTTTATTTAACTTAACTATTTGTTAATTCAACTTGTGAAAAAACAACGTTCAAAACTTTGTTGAATTAAGAAATTCCTTTATTTCAGTGCATTAGCAGCATTTTTTAAATTTTCTGTGTTTGTATATTGCCCTTCTTGTTCTCAACAATTTGCACATATTTAGTTAGTATAAAAACTATTCTCCAAGCTCAGGCAGATCCTTTATATACTTTTTTGTAGGTTTTATTATTTCAATAAAAGAAACTATATACAAACAACAGACATACTTATATACTTATATGTATGTCTGTTGTCGTACGAACGTGCAATACAACTATCTACCGACGTCGATTCCTGTAAAAAAATAATTCCTATCACAATAAATGTCTTTTATATATATAGTTCCAACTAAGAAATTACATAGAAGTTAAGCTTGTCAATAATTACTAAGGAAATGTTTCAATTCGAATATAATGCATTTCTCTAATTTCGACTCCAGAAGTAACATTTACTGCTGGCGTTAATTACGTTGATGCTTTTAGTGTAAGTGGCCCTTCAAATAGTATTTTATTATTTCCTACATATATGGGTTTTCACTAATAAAGATTAGAAGACATTTGAAAATATTATGTGTTTTAATATTCAAATGACTACTTACTTGAAAATTCATGTTGATATCTATTCGTAATAGATAGATTATTAAGATTTTCACTTGCTTTTGTATATTAATTGTAGCACATGGCAACTGTTTACAGTGGTTCCTCGGATGTTTAAAGTAAACTCAATTCTAACTTAGATTGCAAAAAATATATTTCATACAATGGCTAATAAATTTATTGCCAACGTAAGTTAAAATTAGGTGACAAAGACGTTAAAGATTTATATCATACAAACAGGTTTAGTAAGGATGAAGCGGTTATCTCCCTCCATTTATAAACTATTCTTGTTTTTTAAAATTTATTAGCTTCTAAAATTTCTAATAAATTTAGATTATGTTCTTTATATTCTATATGTATTATATTATCATTTGACACATGACCAATAATAATTACATGATCAAGAATACTTTTTTATTTAAGTATAAGTTACCATGCTCAATTATACGTTTATCAAAAGATCTTCCTATCAACATAAACACCCGAGCATGTGCCACATACACATTAGCTTACGCACTTTTTGGACTTTTTGGTTATTTTTAATATATTTCGAAAGAATATCATTAGTTTTGATAATTTAGAAAAGTATTGATAATTATACATAACACATAACCATTAAAAAGGTGGATAAATGTGTATATAGAATGAAAATACAAATTTATCCATACTTTTAATTGTTATGCCCAGGAAATTTAGACTTACATTTTCTCTCAAATATGAATTCCAAGTTAATGTGTGTCGAATTAATATAGTTTAAAGACGTGCTAAACTTTGCTTGCGTCTGTAAACTGTAATATCATTAACATATCTGTACTAGAAGAAAATGCTTTTACTAATATTTAGAATGGTTTCTAAACAGTTCTGGCATTAACGAACTTAATAGAATCCTCATAGTTAATTAAGTTAAATATTTCTTACTGCTATTCATAGAGTGATTGAATTGAAAATGGTTTTAGTTCATATAGATCTATAATAAATTAGGAATTTAATTTTTAACTATTGTGTTTATATTGTTTTGATCTAAAATGTTATTTATCAAACTAGCACCCACGTGTAAGACTACCAAATAAAATATTTCTGTTAAATATCGTTTAAAATAAAATTGAGATAATAATTATATACTAGGCGTATTAAGAATAAGATAAGATGTAGTTAACAGATTGAGCTTGGGTTTAAAAGTAAACGAAAACTGATTCCGTAAGGTAGAATGTTCCATATATAAATTCGTATAAATTACATTGATCATTTTTAACGCTAAGCATTAGACTTATTTTCATAGTCTGCGAGTACCTACCTACATTTTCCAAGAGCGGAATAATGTAACATGTATTTTCCATTTCTCTTTCTTCTGTTACATATGTATGAAAGCACGTATATACATATGTATAGTTCTAAATGGAGCAGTGGTTAGATAAGTGCGAACCTAATAAATTTTATATATCTTCCACTTTAAGAGATTTGAAGTATTTTTCAGAAGTGATAATACTTTAGCGTTTAAAATTGAGTAGCTTCTCTTACGTGCATAATTTCTAATATTAGTAAGGTCAAATATTTAATATGTTAAGCGTTAATTAACGTTTTACCAAACCTGGGCTTGAAGTTTACAATTTTCAAACTGTCTCGAATTTCCTGGTAAGTATAACACTCTAGCTCTACAAGATCATATTTCTTTAATCAGAGGTAACGTTATTTTCCATTATTGCAACGAATTGTGTTCTTAGATATATGTCGCTATAGAAAATTGGTCTTTGTTAAAGTACGTATTCCGTCATTCATTATTTAGTAAATTCGAAGTTAAACTGTGATAACTCACTTTTTTCTTTACGTACTTGTTTTATTTAGGGATCATTTAAATTTGTTTACTGAAGTCGACTGAAAATATAACACTTTCTTTGTGTCAGATCCTTTCTTGATTATATTTGGAAATGCGGAGTGGTATTGTTCTCACTACAATATAACGATGTGTAAATTTATTCCTTGAAAATGTTTGTACAAATAATGGTTGTTTACTTTGTTGGAACATGAGAGTTAGAATGCATTAGCGCGACGACACATATGAAACTGATATTTCCGGCACATACGCCTTTTCCTCAAAAATTCGAACAATAGTAAGAGCTGACTAAGAACAAATTCATTTGGATGATACGATGTTTGTTAAATGATAAATTATAAATTTATTTCAATAAAGGGAATGAAAAGGAAAAATATATATTATAGAAGTATATTAAAAATGCTTATATTTCTCATAGTTAGTGTTATTGACATGATTAAAAAAATTTAAAATTGGAGTAGTAGAGACTTCATTTTAGAAAATAGATAATTTAATAAGATTTATATATAGGTAATTCAATGAACAATGGTTTTTATGATTTTATACTATACTTTTCTTTGTAAATCTGAAAAAATATTCTCTTTCACTATTTACGATGATTTTTCTATTTTGATTGTAAATTTTTAATGCTCCGGCCCCAAAATACGGTTACTCGTGATAAGAAATACTACTTTAGTACTGTTCTAACTTAAAAAAACATATTTCTCTGTCCAAAAAATTTCGAGACCTGTCATTCCTTTACATGTAGCGGGGTGCTATAGTCAAACAACATCCTTCGTCTCGAAACAAGATATGGATAGTATCAGATGCCTGCAAGTTGATATGGCATGTTATAATAGCTCATTTTGAGCTCAGTTAACGCCGGAAAATTGTGGCGCGGGATATACAGGGTATCTGCAAAATGCTTGGACATGGCTTAACCACAAACTCCTTGCATCAAAATAAGATGATTTAACTAAACTTACTTATATCCAAAATCGCATCGTTACGCCGGTATTCAGCTTTAAAGTTTTTCGAAAAAAACAAAAAAATTCTTATTAAAACATAACACTTTGATCGATTTTAATTATTTTTGGTACAACATTTCAAGTAAGTGTAAGTCGTGTTTTGAGATGATTTGGGTCTTTATAAGTAGACCGCAAGTGTATGAAACATCGATGACGTGGCACATTTCTGCCTGTAACTTTTTGATATGAAGGTTAAGAGCTTTAATTTTTTTTTACCCGAGAAGATACATTTGCTAGTGACATTTTTTGTATCTTTATAATTTTTGATATCTGTTACAGTTTAGTCACAAAAAATAATATCCGACTCTAACGTAATCTGCTTTCCTGGCAACACGCATAATCTGGTTGGCTTATTATTTAGTAAAAACGATTGCCTTTAGTTTTCTACAGCTGTCATAAAAGAAATGATAGTGTGCGTTTTGTGATCTTTGATTACGGTTTCTTTATTGAGTGTTTTTGACTATTGTCATTTTGATTGTGTAATTGTGGTTGTATCTTCGATTGATAATAATGGCTTTCTCTTTCGCTGAACAAACTGATATGTTGCTGGTTCTCGGGTTTTGCGAAGGAAATTGTCGGAGGAGTGTGACAGTATACCAGCAAAAAATCCTAATCGTCGTATACCAAATCGACAAACATTTGCAAACATTGAGAGGCGTCTTCGGGAAACTGGGAGATTTCAACCAATGACTGCTGATCGTGGACGCCCTCGTGTAGTTCAAAACCCTGACTTGGAAGAAGAAGTTCTAGACAGAATAGGAGCTCATCCACAAAAAAGTACTCGTGGCTTGTCTCGTGAATTAGGAGTCTCAAAAGATGTTGTTCATAAAATTTTTAAAGAGCAACTCTTGTATCCATATCATTTGCAAGTAGTACAAGAACTTTTACCAGCAGACCCCGATGCGCGTCTCACATTTTGCCGATTTATTCACAGAAAAAGGGCTAGAGATATTTATTTTCACAACAAAATTCTCTTCACAGACGAAGCATGCTTCACAAGGAGAGGTGTTACAAATTTACACAACGAACACGTGTATGCAGATCAAAATCCACATGCTTTTAAACAAGGCCGCTTTCAGCAGGAGTTCCGAATTAATGTATGGGCAGGTATAATCGGCAATAACATCATAGGTCCTGTCGTTTTACCTAATCGACTAAATGGAGTGAATTTACTTAGATTTCTTACAAAATACTTTGCCGGGCTTATTGGAGGACTTACCACTAGATCTAAGACGTGACATGTGGTTTCTAAATGATGGAGCACCACCTCATTTTACGTTGAATGTTAGGAATCATCTTCATGCACAGTTTCCTAATAAATGGATCGGCCGAGGAAACGACGCACCTGTAAAATGGCCTCCTCGCTCGCCAGATTTGAATATCTGTGATTCGTTTTTATGGGGAACACTCAAGAGCATCGTGTATTCTACTGCTATAAACACGGAGAATGAGCTTTGGGCTAGGATACAAAATGCCACTCAATCAATTAGAAATAATGAAGAAAGTTTGCAAAGAGTGCAATTCAATTACTTGCGCAGAATCGCTCTCTGTATTCAACAAAATGGCGGACATATCGAACATTTGTAGTAATTTAGTTTCTGTTTATTTGCCGTTAATAAATTTTTGCAAAAAAATTTTTATTCGCCACTTATTTTACTAAATAATAAGCCACCAGATTATGCGTGTTGCCAGGAAAGCAGATTACGTTCGAGTCGGATATTATTTTTTGTGACTAAACTGTAACAGATATCAAAAATTACAAAGATACAAAAAATGTCACTAAGAAATGTATCTTCTCGGGTAAAAAAAATTAAAGCTCTTAACCTTCATATCAAAAAGTTACAGGCAGAAATGTGCCACGTCATCGATGTTTCATACACTTGCGGTCTACTTATAAAGACCCAAATCATCTCAAAACATGACTTACACTTACTTGAAATGTTGTACCAAAAATAATTAAAATCGATCAAAGTGTTATGTTTTAATAAGAATTTTTCTGTTTTTTTCGAAAAACTTTAAAGCTGAATACCGGCGTAACGATGCGATTTTGAATATAGGTAAGTTTGGTTAAATCATCTTATTTTGATGCAAGGAGTTTGTGGTTAAGCCATGTCCAAGCATTTTGCAGATACCCTGTATAAGGCAGAGACGCATTGAAAATTGAAAATTTTATTATTTGATTTTTTCACTGTTTGCACTTCAAGGACTATAGATGCTCGATGCCTCGACAAGGTACTAAAAAAATTAAATATATTTAATTAATTTCATTAAAATTTGAAATTTTGATCTGATTTTTTTTGTATTTTACTTTACTTTATTTTATTTTAATAAATTTTAATTAAAGATATATCAATCGAGATAGAAAATTAAGTAGGTATATGGTTGCTACTAAGTTTGATTTATTCTAAGTTGTATTTGAACCGCGTTCAAGTAAAATTTTATTTTGAACTTTTATTTAGACAGATTGTCGACGTGCATTATTAGGCAAACGTTTGTCATGTGCGTATAAATAGCATATATTCAATATTAATTGTTATTTTATTTAAAACACAAATAGTAAATCAAAGTTTATTTTATTTTGGATTACAATTGTGATTTTAAAATTAATTTGATGTTTTGTTATAAATATGTTGAAGTCATATAGGCTGACGATAACTTTGATTATGATAAGTGATTGCATGTAGATTTGGTTTATTTGATTTAAATAGACTTCGTAGACAAATTCGTTGAATCTATATCATTATACTTCAAGTATCGATTTACTTAATTGCTTAATTCCGTTTAGACTAATTCGTTGAGTCGAAATCTTTTTAAAAGTTGTTAAAACAATCTATAGCTTCGAATATTGTTAATGTTTTTTCGAAATGTTTTCGAGATTACATAACTTTCTTCGCATATATCTCGTCTTCATTTCTTCTTATCTGATCTAAATTTTAAATGCGTTAAATATTACCGATTTTTTTTTAAAATGTGTTTACTTAACCAACTTGAATTTAATAAATCATAGTTCTAATCGATAGTTCAAAAGTGCACAAAAAGATTCACGAATTTAAAGACATTGCGAGATATGAGAATACTTATTTCTTAATGCAGATTTTATTCTCAAAATTCGCTTGAACTTCCTCAATAAGCGGGTAAGTAAAAAAGTAAAAAGTAACCCAAAGGGCATGTTATAGCAAGATGTAATCCCAATATGGTCTAATTCAAAGACCTTAAAGCACTCTCTGTGTGATGATTTTGAAGCAAAATTGGCAACTAAACTTTTTGACTGATTGAGCAACCTGCGAAGATGCATGTCCCTGATGAAGTGCAAAAATAGTCAAGCAGTTCTTTGATATTGTTGAATCCAACTTTCGTCGTGTGAACCGGTGAAATGATTTTAATTCTCATCTCCAGAGTCTGAAGATTCTTTTTCAAGCAATACGGAGGCTTTCTGAATGTATGTTTGTATTCAGGACGAGTATATTGAAAAATAATAAAATAATAATACAACATAACTTTAGTTTCGTTTATTAATTTCTGTATAATTATTGAGTTATGGTTTAAATTTTAACGCTCCTCATATATGAAGGTGGTCTCAAAAGCTTCCGAACACAACGTGACGATGGCAGCACTCATAAACAAAAACTAGGGAATGTAGTCGTGTGTTTATTGTCGGGTAATCACCAAAATTTCAGCCATTTTGGACGCGCAGTTGTTATTTGACAGTCGTTTAAGTGAGTCGATGTAAGTGTTTTTGTGAAAATGGAAAAAATCGAGTATCGAGCTGTCATTAAGTATTTGTTTTCGAAAGGCAATACGCCTACGCAAATCAAAGATGGGATTGGACTCTGTGTACGGTGACTCTGTACCATCATTTACCACAGTAAAATTTTGGCCATCAGAATTTAAACGTGGCCGTAAGAGCTTGGGGGACGATGAACGTTCGCGACGGCCAAAAACTGCAACTATTGAAGATAACATCATTAAGGTTCACTAATTGGTACTACGCGACTGTCGAATTAAAGTGAGAGAGATAACAAAGGCTATGAATATGTCCAAAGAACGTGTTTGTCACATGGTAAATCAAGATTTAGGCATGAGAAGGCTGTCCGCGCGTTGGGTACCGTGTTTGCTAACGTTAGACGAAAAACGTGTTCGAATGAACATTTTCAACCCTCTGTACTGTAGATGAAACTTGGATACACCATTATTCGCCCGAAACAAAAATACAGTCAAAACAGTGGACTGCAAAGGGGGAACCGGCTCCAAAAAAAGCAAAAACTGTTTTTTCGACTAGGAAAGTGATGCGCCAACAACGCGCCGTCTCACACCTCAGCAGTTGGGTTGGGTGAAAATCCACGAATTACGGTTTGAACTGCTTGACCATCCGGCTTACTCACCACATCTAGCCCCAAACGACTTCTTTTTGTTTCCTCATCTAAAAATTTCGCTCAAAGGACAGAGATGTTCGTCAAATGAGGAGGTAATCACCTTCTTGAACTATTATTTTGCAGAGAAAATTACCAAGTACTATTTGGACGGGTTAAAGAGACGGGGGCATCGCTGGGAGAAGTGGAAGAAGGAGACTATGTAGAAAATTACACATCGGAAATTGGGAAGCCCGAAATAATAAAAAAGTACTCCAAGTTCTATAGTTAATGGATTTACAAGGAATGCTAATAAAAAATGCTTGAATATGAAATGTATTAATAATGTAATTATGTAGTAACTTCAAGTAATGTATATGGGTAATTATTAGTGTGTGAGTAAATATTTTTTTGTTTTAGTACATTTATAATGATTTTAATGTATTTTATAATTTAAATATTTAACTAACATTTTTATGTTATTATGTACTGCAAGGCATTTTGAAATAGGTTGAACAATATTTTGGTGCCATAAAAGTTTATCTATATATCTATTTATAATTAACTGGTGAAAATCGATAACACAATTAACCACAAAAACATAGTTGTGTGATTTTTACAATTTTGTAAACACCACACAATTGAGTTTTTGTATTTAATATCTATTTATCTTATAAATATTTTTAATTCGTTTGGAATAAGATAAAAGAAAATTCCAAATATTTTTAAATTAATTTGGAAATGATTTTATATACATTTGCTTTTGTAATACGTTTATTTATTTACGTATTGTTTTTCTTTCCATATAGAGAGGCTTTATTTAAGTAGATCGATATTATTAAAGTTCCTCAACTGTAATGTAAATTATCGAACGACAAATACAGGTAAGATAACATCAGATTCAGACTAAGGAATTTAAAAATTCAATTTAGATAGCTGCTGTATTATTTCAAAGAACAAATCTTAGACATTTTACTTAGAATTAGAAAGTAAACGTTCTTTACCTCAAACTACTCTTTTATAAAATTTAAACATTAACAGAATGGCATTTTCAATCGACCCTTTAGAAGTTATGAAATGTAATTGTATGCTTTTCTTCTAATGTTGTAAATGTTAGAACACCATTCTTATACTTATGCTTTTATTCTTTGATTTACACTTACAAGGAAACACAGGTAAGTGTCGCTCACCAACTTACATGAAACTCTATTGGCTTATAAACCAATCTAGTGTAAGAACAACGATAGCCTCCTTAGATGAATAATCGCACATTAGTGAGGTATAAACCGCCCGAAGGCCAACACGACCCTTCGCTATTTGACTCGATAACTCAGAAACTACAAATAAAATTGAAAACAGGTTAAGATAAGATTTGAACTATTCTACATGCTCTTAATGATGGCGTAAAAATTTTACCTATAACAAATATCTATTTGGTAAAATAACACCTTTACCCCTATTATTTTTTTGCAAATGTCAGAATTTACATATATATATATATATATATATATATATATATATATATATATATATATATATATTATATCTGTATGTGAATATTGGTAACCTAATTTGGAAAAGGTTATTATAATAGTATTAATAAATTGAAATAATTTTATACCTATTACAAAGGGTACTAGGAAAGTTTTACAATGTGACACAAGAATGAATCGTAGGAAGCTTCTTGTTGCTGCATGTTGAAACATGTTCATACATACGTGCATAGTAGCCGCCGCGCCATGTCGATGGGTTCAGTTATTCATTAACAGTGAGAGTGTAAAGTGCTTGTGATAGCATCGTGGTCATGAAATGAGATAAGAGCAGTTTTGCTTTATAATGTCGTGCGTAGTTTAAACATAAACCAGTGCTTCGAAGAAATGATTCTAGCACTAGGTGATGTTTATCCACATCGCACAACGGTATTCAGGTGGAGGATTCCAAACGAGAAATTTAACTGTGGAGGATGCTGAGAGGCTGGGAAGGCCATGAAAGTCAGTTACGGATGAAAACGTTACTACTGTGAGGAAAATACTCGGCGAGGACAGGCGAGTGACCTACCAGCAGATAGAGGCTACTTCAGGCCTAAATGCACCAGCAATTCGTTCGATTCTGCATGATCATTTGCACGTGAAGAAACTCTATTCTTTCTGGGTGCCGCATTGACTGACTGAAGAGCAGATGACATGACGTGTGGCTTGGTGCCGGGAAATGCTAAAAAAGTTTAATAAGGGACAGTCTCGGTATGTGAACAATATCGTGACAGATGACGAGACTTAGCTATACTATTACGATGTGCCGAGCAAAGCTCAAAACAAAGTTTAGGTCTTTGATGATGAGGACACACCTGTAGTTGTCAGAAAATCCCTATCTGTAAAGAAGAAAATGATAGCTGTATTTTTCAAATCGGGTGGAATTGTGGAACTGGACACACAGAAGACAGTCACAGCTAAGTGGTATACTGAACAGTGCCTGCCTAAAGTCATTGGATCTCTGAAGAACCTGCGGCCAAAGTCAAGAATGGATATCTGGTTCCTCCATCACGATAATGCTCCAGCTCACCGTCTAAAGCCTGCACCGAATATTTGACCACGGCAGAATTGGAACTTCTCGAACACCCTCTCTACAGTCCAGATCTTGCTCCCTGCGACTTTGCGCTGTTTCCGCATGCGAAAATGAAGCTATAAGGGAGGCAGTTTTCCAGTGATGAGGACCTTCTGCGGGCTTGGGACAACGAGTGTGCTTTACTCCCTAGTGGAACTTTGCAGAACTGGTTTAAAGATTGGTTTCGGAGGATGGAGAGGTGTATTGAGTGTAGAGGAAATTACTTTGAAAAATTAAATAAACGAAGCTGTGTTGCAAAACTTCCCTAGTACCCTTTGTATAATATACATTTTACTAATTGAGAATTATTCTATTTTTGGTTTACTATGTTCTAGTAACAAATTTAACAAGAACTATTTTATCTAACCTGCATAATTATTACAAAATTACGCTCGATGACGTAAAGTTTTATTTTATATTGATGGCTATGGATTACTACTTTCTACTCATACAAAAGCTTATGTATATACTATTCTACAAGAGCACACTAAACTGGAATTTCAAACTAAAGTCGTATAAAAGAGAGAAAGAGAGCTGTATTAGATCGTATAGGCGATAACACAAAAGTATGGATAGAACGTAGAGTAATAGTTAAAAAAATTTTGCTCATTTGAAAATTAATTCTGTCATCGTTATATTGTAGATAATGCTTCCCAGCATTCTAGAAACTTAGAAAAAATACCAAATTCACCAACGAAGGAATGTGATGTTCAGGAATGGCTTACTAAAAAGAGTATTAGTTTTGAATTTAATATGCTAAAAATGGAATTGTTGAACTTAGTAAGACCCGCGTATATCAAGATATGATACGTACGTAGTAGATGAGCTTGCTAAATCCAAAAACGAAGCAGTTTCGAGACTTCCTCCATATCACTGTGAGCTCAATCCTATAGATTTGATTTGAGACCAAGTAAAAGGAGAAGTAGCTGTAAATAATACCACAATTAAAATGAACGATGTACAAAATTTATTTCGTGCTGCCATTCACTAAATAAAATTTGGTAAAGGCAATTGATCATGTCGAAGGTATTGAAACAAAAATGTGAAATTCATTACGATAGTTTTAAATTTGAAAGGATTAATTTAACAAATCGTTATATATATATATATATATATATATATATATATATATATATATATATATAGTGAAAAAAATAATTATAAATTCATTTTGTTAATAATATTAATTCCAAATAATCTGTATCCATTTTCAAAATTTAATATACAATAAACCAATCAAACTTCACTATTATTGTTATTATAACAACCTTTTTTTGAGGTCATTTTGTTTGACCAGAGGTAAATAAATAAAGAATAATTGTGCATGTGTAAATCAGATTTTAGTGTCTAATATTTTATAATGTCAAAATATTCAAGTGATTTTGTTGTGATTAGTCTATCTGTTCGTGCTACAGATTATAGGTAACTCTAGAGGTGGGAAACAACTGTTGACCGGAGTGGTAGTAACAGGAATAAATCTAGATACATAATAAAGTATGTTCTTGCAAAATTTAAAGATATGCTGAACAGCGGAAGTATTAAACACGACATAGGCCTTTGTGGATAGGCGTGCTAGCAAAAGAAGAAATTAACTATCCTTCATTTAAGACAAGTCATTGGTAGCTATGAATGGCATTTCACATAATACATAAAATTATTTCTCCTAAAATAACAGAGTTTATTACATGAACTTCTCACACCGATGTTGACGAATTACGGTTCACAGCCGAGAGATTTGTTAATCATGCGAATCCTAAAATTACCAATGTTGGACACGACACCGTTTATAATGCAGATGAGAGTGAATTTATTTGAAACTACGTTCCCAAAGAATCTTATCGGCCATGGGGCGGAAAAATTTTGAAGGAACATCTTCAAACGAACTACTACTACTTATGGATTACTATACAATTCTACATCAAGGAAACAATATTGTTCAGTTAAAATGTACTTGGTAAAGACAACTGTACTCATGTACAGTTGTCATTACCAAGGTTCTTCAATTTGTTTAAATATGTATAGTATAAAAGTGAATACAGGGACGAACAGCTACAAGATTTTAAAAATCCTGTCCGTTTTTTACTCAAATGATACACAAAGTACATCAAAATGGTATATTTGTGTATCCTTAATAATTTTTCAAATGCCGTATAATTTATTTATTTTATTTACTACATACATAACAGCAATATTCAAATAGTACAATATATTCATTAAAATATAAGAAAAGAAAAATACTGTGAAATCTAGGTAATATATGTCTTTATAGACGTGATATTGTACAGATTTGACATTAACTTATTTAATTAATTAACTTAAATTATAAAAATATTAATAAAATAATAAAAACAATGAAAATTATAAAAGCAAAGTTATACGTTTAAATTATCTTATTTATTTAACTCTAAATAATAAAGCTGGTTGAATCATAATTAATCGTGCTCATATCCTGGGTCCATAGAGGATAGAAAATAAAATGCGGGGCTACCAGACAGTTAATCGGAAACCTTATTAAACATAGGAACATTGCTTTTTAGCTACATTTGGGTTGTTTTCGTTTTGTGAATGGATGTCCATTCCTGTTGAAACACTAATTTTTTCTGTTAACTAATGACTTTCCCATAGTATCCAAAATAATGTCTTAGTACTCTCGGATTGATGTTTTCATACCTATTTGACAGAAATGAATACGAGAAACCTCCGTAAGATGTCTCACCACGCTCAGGTTGAATATTAATCATGCTGAAGTATCACAATTTTCTGGGCTTCTAGGGCACATGGAGCATACACCTTATTAATGTGTCTTATCAAATTTTTTCTATCTAGTAAAGATCTCACAGAAAACTTTGTTCTCTCACTCACTCAAAATTCACTTGTTTACGCAGTGAATTTCGAGTTATTCTTCTTACACGAGTAACATAGTTGCAATATTGTTTGTAGTGTGCATACATCACGGACGGCCGTCATAAAAGCGTGGTTTCCTTACCATCTAATAATAGCCTCTCAGAAGCTCGCTGCTAAGATTTAAGTATGGGACTCGAACCCATATATATATTAGATCGTTTAGAGTAGAAATACGAGAACGCATTGATAAGTTCGCCGCATTTTTTTAAAATGAAATATAATTTATTAAACGTAATTTAATTGTTTATATTTAGCAGAAAGTTCGCCTAGTAATATGTCGAAAATCCTTACACTTTAAATATTTTTTTGACTTTGGAACAAACTATTATCTCGGAGTGTTAAATTCAGAGAATAGAGTGAGTAGGCAATCAATTCTAAGACAATTTCATTTTTTTTAATGCACTCAACAACTTGTGAATAGGGGCATCGTCTTGCAAAAAGAGTACAATCTTTTTTTAATCACTAAAGGTTGATATATGACCCCTTTCCACCTTAATTTTCGTAATTCTGTATATGTATTTCGACAACTAAGTTGTCATCATCAACAGATAATTAAGCAGTGTCGCACCTGGAGAACTACGGCAAGAAATACACGTACGAAGAAACTAATTCCGTACACGATTAGTGAGTAAGTTAATCAACCACAGGCTCCATCAAAATCAACCACAGTAAAATCTTTGGCAAGTTTTCCGCGCTTGGTGTTTTTTCGTGACTTAGTCAACATTTTATGATATTTTCAGTTATCAAAAACAAAATGGTCATCTTCATGTTATTTATACTTAATAAATAGAAAAATGTACGTATTGCTTACCATGCATAACCATACGACGTTATTCTTATAGAGTTAATAAAATAGACATAAATAATAAACACAGAAAAAGGAAATAAGTACATGATTGAAAAATTCAAGTTAGATTATTGGGTTGGCAACTAAGTACTTTCGGTTTTTACTGATAGAGAGCGTTGCTTTATTTTTTGTATGTTAGTGCTGTACTTTACCGTTTGTCGCGTGATACTAGTCACACTGACGTAACTTCAGAAGCAAGTAGTGCGTGATTTTTATTAAAGCTATTAGTTGTGGGTTAATTTTAAATGGAGTGCAGAAACAAATATTTTAGACACGTGTCAGAATTGGTATAAAAAATTCCGTTCTGGAGATTTTTCCCTCAAAGACGAGCAACGTTCTGGTCGGCCTACTGAAGTTGATGATGACCAAGTCAAAGTCATAATTGAAGAGGATCGTCATATAACTGTTCGAGAGGTTGCGGAGAGGCTACATGTATCGCACACAAAAATTGAAAAACATTTAAAATGTCTTGGGCTAGTTAAGAAGCTTGATATTTGGGTACCTCATGAATTGAAAGAAATTCATTTAACACAAAGAATCAACTTTTGTGATATTCACCTTAGACGAAATGAAACCGACCCTTTCTCTTAAAAAGAATCATCACTGGTGATGAAAAATGGGTCCTGTACAGTAACATAGTTCAAAAACGATCATGGAGCAAACACGATAAACCAGCTCAAACCACATCGAAAGCTGAATTGCATCCAAAAAAGATCATGCTATCAGTTTGGTGGGATTACAAAGGTGTTGTGTTTTTTGAGCTGCTTCCAAGGAACCAAACGATCAATTCTGATGTTTACTGTCAACAATTAATAAAACTGGATGAAGCAATCAAAGAAAAACGACCAGAATTGTCAAATCAGAAAGGTGTAGTTTTCCAGCAAGATAATGCAGCGCCTCACACATCTTTGGCAACTCGTGGGAAACTATTGGAGCTTGGCTGGGAAGTGATGCCACATCCCCCATACAGCCCTGATCTAGCACCATCTGATTACCATTTATTTCGAAGTTTGCAGTATTCTTTGAATGGTAAAACTTTCACAAATGACGATGACCTTCACTCGCACCTGGTTCAGTTTTTTGATGATAAGGACCAGAAATTTTATGAGCTCGGAATCATGCAGCTGAAAGAAAGATGGCAAAAGGTCATTGAGCAAAATGGAAAATATATAATTGATTAAAAACTATTCTTCTATTAATCTGAATATTACTTGCACATGTGATTTATTGTTACGGTTTTGTTCGTTGTCCTTTGTTGTTGGGAAGTGCCCAATAATTGACATATATAATAGAATACTTTCTTTGTGCAACTAATGTGAACCAACTATAGTTAGGGATTTAATAATTAGCGATTTGAAATGTAACGTATGCGCTTTTTTTAAAAAACCAAACTAATATATTTGTATTTCAAAAGTAATGGGAGATACGATAAACTTGTAATAGAGCTTAACTTTTTTTTCTGTAAAAGGGATCCCTTTTATTTTTTTCTTAGTCAATTAAATACCGAACGAATTTTGGTGATCCGCCCTTTGTTTCAGTATTAGCTTAAGAGCATTCAGGGTAATAATACTGCGGTGTCCAATTTAAACTAATTAACAAGGAATTCCCCACTCTTAGAGTTTACTGCTTGAGCTAGTTTAGTACCTTGGAGGTCAAGCGAAAGGATCGTTTTATAGATAAGAATACGGGCGTTTATTTATTGCCCTACTAACTACAGAACTGGACATTATAGCTTCTTTCTTTCCTTCATAGTACGTTAATTTAATTAATTAAGTTAGTTTTTTTTCTTCCAGTTAAATGTAAGCAATGTAGTTTGAGGATACTTGTTATGAAAAGCTAATTTTCTTGACTTAAATCGTTTTGTTACCTTAACAAATTATTAATCTTTCACTATAATTTTAAAGTTTAATTTTGTATCGTATTGATCTTTTCTTATTCAGAAAGTTCTAGCGTAAGTCGCTTGCAGGATTTTTGTATAATCATCTGGAATTAGAAATTTTGTTTGCTAAATTCCTTATATCGTAAAAGCTTTGGAATTTATTTTTGTCGTTCAACATGTACATATTGGATATTTTATTTGTCAAAATATTTTTATAATTAAGATTTAATATTGTACAGTGTGACAAAGTCTTGGAAAGCCATATTAACTGTTTGTTCTTGGGGAATACGTCTGGTTAATACTAATGTTACTTAGTTTGTATATTTATTATTCCATATATATTTTTCTATTCTTTTTTTTATTTTATCAATACTGTAATATTATGTCAAAAATTAAACTTGCCTTATAACTGTTTACTTATATGTTCACTGAACTAACTACCATTATTAGATTTTCTTTCTTCTCTGTTCAACTAATTTTATTTCAAAATATTCTTAATTCCTGAAGATTTTTTTATAATAAATTAATCGAGAGTAGGTCCATTATATTTTTTGTTGTTAGTCACACCTGTGCTCTTCTTTGCCACCTACGACGACATTTAAGGTTTCTTTTAATAGTATGGCGTCATTGAATACTATCTTTGTCACATATCCCAGGAGCAAGCTCAAACTGGGTGGAGCCCTCAAGCGTGACAACAGGAGAGATAGCGTTGCAATTCTAGTCCTTTTTTTATTTTATTTTACTTTTTTTGCATTTGATAATTTCAGTTTTATCAGACTTAGAACTTGGTTTCGTACATATTAAATATAACAGTATCTTTATTTATCTTTTCTCTCTCTAATGCGACATAAGGAAAGCAATTGTGAGGGGAAGAAGCAAATGGAAAGAAAGGACACATGCGAGCACTCATCACACCAGTACGTTAATACTGATGGCTAGCAAAAGCTTAAGCAACAAAATAGAGGAGAGAAGGTAATTTGACTGCAACACATATCACACACGTGATTAAAGAATAGGTTTTCATGGAAATAAAGAAGAAAAAATTGGAAGAGAAGAAAAGCGGGGCCCGATCTAAGAAGTTTAAGAAAAAAAATTCAGAACTAAATTCTTAAATCTGATTAATTACTTGTAAACAAAGTAAAACAAATTATATGATCAGCAATATTATATAATAGATGCTATTGATCATAATATTTCCGACTTAACAACTTTCTTTTACTTGAAGATAGTTTAAACTTCATTTTCTCTAATGCCCTCTCATCTGTCTTTTGGATTCCTTAAGAAGCTAATCTTGTTCTCTTATTATTTTTACCTTTCACGAATGATTTACTAACAAATTTGTAAAATTTTTAATATGGTCTTGACTTATATGGATGACACGTACTTATAAGTTTTTATTTTTGGTTGCTTTAATATTAATAGTATATTTTTGAATTTTTGTAATATTTTTATTTGGAAAATGAGCACATTTTTTATTGACCTGTTTCATCAACGATTATGTCCGGCCAAAAAATTAATTAAATGAAAGGATTTATTACGGAATCTACAAATTTTTAATGACGTTGATCTACTCGAAACAGTATTTTATTTTTGTTGTAAGCTTCAGCATGAATCTTCTATTTAGTGTTCTTTTTATGGTACTTAGAAAGTTATAAAGAAAGATTAATGTCGAACTTTTCATATTAGCGCTTTAAAGTTTGGGCATTTATCCGAGTTGACGAATTAATTATTACACATTTATAATCTATATAAATAACGGGTTTTTTTAAGAGCTTGAGAATTTTAAATGATAATACAAGACCGAAATATTGTTGGAATGAAATTTTTTTATTATGATCTGGTAAATAATTTCACGATATTTATTTTTTAAATATGATTTCCGGCATATGTCCGCCGCTGCTACGAGTTACATGGACCATTCAATCAGTCCGATTTTTGACTACTTTTTCCAATAAATCTGGCCATATGGCGTCAATTGTGGCTTGAATATCGGCTTTTAATGCTTCAAGAGTTGCTGGTTTGTCGGCATAAACCAATGACTTAACACAGCCCCATAAAAAGTAATCCAGAGGCGTTAAATCGCACGAAGGAGGGGGGCAGCGAACAGCACCACTTCTGGAAATAAAGTTGTTACCAAATTGCTTTCGCAATAAATCGATTGCTAAACGCGCTGTAGGGCAAGTGGCGCCGTCTTTTTGGAACCAAATGTTGTCGATGTCTAGCTGACTAATTTTTGGAGAGAAAAATTCAGTCAGTATGGCTCGATAGCGCTCACCATTCACCGTAACGGCAGCTCCTTCCTCATATCGAATGAAATAAAACGCGATGATGCCGCCAGCATGTAAACCGCACTAGTCAATTTTAATGGCTATAGTGGTGATTCTTTAACGGCTTGAGGATTGTCTTCGCTCCAAATACGGCAATTTTGCTTATTGACGTAGCCATTTAACCAGAAATGAGCTTCATCACTAAACACAATTCTTTTATAAAAATGCTCATCGTCGGCTAGTTTCAAATGAGACCAATCAATAAAATTGCGACGCAAACGATTGTCGTTTGGTTTCAATTTTTGCACGAGCTGTATTTTATATGTACGTAAACCCAGATCCTTATGTAAAGTTTTCCACGTAGTCGAAGGATAAAGGCTAACAAGTTGAGAACGACGACTAATCGACATTTCGGCGTCTTCTTCAATACTTCACGCTACAGCAGCAATACTCCCTTCGGTACGCACATTTCTTTGTCTCGTTGATGGTTTGGAGTTGAGAAGAGTAAAATTAGTGCGAAAGCAATCAACAACTGCACGAATGCTTGCTCACTAGGCCGAGTATGTTGACCGTAAAATTGACGAACTGCTCTATGAACTTCGAGAACATATTTATTTCTTTCAAAGTAAATTTCCATAATTTGGAAACGTTGTTCTGGCATTAAACGATTCATGATGACTTACCAAACCTTACTGAACAGAAATGTCAACACAATTTGACATTACCAAACTGTCAAACCATAGAAATACCAATTACATATATATGCATATCTATTTGGACTCGCTAATCACAAAATGTCATGGTCCAATTGCATGAAGTTGAGTTTTTATTTCGCAGCTAGTGCGGGAAGTAAAAATTATTTAAGATTAATAAATTATTATTATAGTAATAAAGTACAATTGCTAAAACATTAATTGCAATTAAATTTAATAAATTATAACTTATAAATTGTGCGATATTTATTAAAAACTATTTCAAGGAACACTAAATCCTCTATTCCTCTATTAGCTGTAACTGTTAATTTAATGATAATACGCTAACCTGTTATGCAAGTTCACTCTCATAATGCATGTAGTATGAAACTGTAGACAGAAGAAATTTATGAATTTATTAAGAACTAACAAAGCAGGTAAATATCATACAACAACATAACTTTAAATATATATTTACTTTACCGTGTTTTAGGGCTAACATTATAGCATATATTAATTCTAATTGTTGGTTACATTGGGTGATATACAAGAAATTTAATTTCTTCTACAGCAGAATGGAGGGTAGTAGAAACGTTGAATTAAGAATATTTGTTTGTTTACTGATGGTATAATTTTGTCGGCCATGTTAACTCTTTTGAAGAGAATCTCCTATTTATCCCTCTGCCACAAAAGAAGGCATTCATTCTTCAAACAGCTTAACCAATAATAAATTTCCATTGTGGTAAATAACGTAGCGAAGACAATAAATTGTAGACTTTAATTGAGTATCCAATTTTATAATTCAGTAAATTTCAAGAGTATTTTGCCCAGTGTATTCACCATTAGGGTAAGTTAAAAAGAAACGGACTTGTATTTTTATATTTAACAAGCATACAATCCAGTCATTTTCGATAATCGCCAATTTTCTTTTAATATACGTTTCTGTTGCAGGTATAGTTACAAATATTATATTAATTTGTATAGCCCACAGCAATCATCGGTGAAATATTGTAAAGTTCTTCTCTGTGACATGTCCCGGATACTCCCATTATTAACACTGCCTAAAATTCATTGTAATACATACAATGAGAAAACACTAAGTATATTTCATTAAGAGAAATAGTAAATTATGAGCTTCATTAGTAAATTTATTTATTTCCTCACCTGAGGAATATAACGCATTTATTATATTTTGAAATGTAAATGTCGTTATAAATTGATCAACTTTAGAATCAAGCAAATGGACCAAAATGACATTTTACTACCTGCTATTTCTTGAATATATGATAACAAGGAGTTTTCTGTATACATTTCAATGTTTATTAAAAATGAATTAATTTGCGCCATTCCATAGTTTTATATATGTATATCATTTTGCAGATTTTTTTCTGATTTAGCTGGTAACAAATTGTTTGTTATCGTATTTGCAACGTCCAGTATTTCAGGAGGCGCATGAAATAGCAAAATATTTGTGTAAAAATTACTTGCTTTTTTACTTTAAATAGTTTATAAGTAACTATTTTGTGTGTGTGTTATGTATCGGATGATTTTGTCAACGATGATGAGTTTAATTCGATTTCGATTAACCGTTAGCACCCTACATAGACGCCCAACGAACAAAGACTTTTAGGACTCAAGAAAGTCAAATATTTTTTATATAAATTTTACTGAACCTTCCGATCAATGAATGTATGTGTCAAATCTGCATCCTTTTGGTGCTATTATTTTTGAAATTCTAGCGTATTGTCCATATTGACAAGACAGTCTGCTGAAAGTTTAAATTCAGGGAAAAACGATGACCATATTATGCATTTTTTGTATCGATAAAACATTTTCGCAGCGATACTTGAGGACAGCTTTCACTGAAATTTTATCCATTTTTTAATAAAAGCAGGACATTAAACAACAAACGATGAACAAAATATGAAAGTCCATACAAGTACTTTGCGTTTTCTCGAATGTATTTACGTAAAGGGTTTTCCAATAAGGACTTGACAACTTTTTTTCAAAATAAAATGCAGACCATTTGAGATATTTCAAAAACTTTATTATCGGGTTGATGTACAATAAAAACATTTATGAATGGAACTCGACTTCGTTCATATGGCCACCGCGGGCACGTTTGCAGCGGTCGATTCGTTGGACCCAATTTTCGATGACTCGGCCACACAATTCGGCCGAAACGGCTCCTATTTCGCGTTCAATGTTGGCTCTGAGCTCTTCCAACGTTGTCGGCTTGTTGGCATAGACCAATGACTTGACGTAGCCCCAAAGAAAAAAGTCTAGAGGCGTTAAATCGCACGAACGAGGCGGCCAATCGACTGGTCTATTTCTTGAGATAACACGCTCATCAAACTTACTCTTCAATAAATCGATTGTAACGTATGCTGTGTGGCTTGTGGCACCGTTCTGCTGCAATCGCATGTTGTCCAAGTCCATATCTTCCAATTCGGGCCAAAAATAATCGGTAATCATGGCGCGATAACGATTACCATTCACAGTAACGTGACGATCATTATCGTCAACGAAAAAATATGACCCTATGACGCCGCCGGCATGCAAACCGCACCAAACAATTATTTTTTGTGGATGAAGTGGTGTTTCATGAAGCACATGTGAATTTTCACACGACCAATAACGCATATTTTGCTTATTGACGAACCCATTGAGCCAAAAATGATCTTCGTCACTGAAAATGATTTCGCGATGAAATTGATCATCTTGGCGCATCTTTTCCAGAGCCCAATCGGAGAACGTACGTCGCTTCAAATCGTCCATCGGCTTCAATTCTTGAGTCAGCTTGATCTTGTAAACCAAGATCCTTACGCAAAATTCGCCATAAAGTGGTCTGGGCGATGCCCAACTCTTGAGAACGCCGTGGAATTGACTGATTTGGATCATTTGCTACGGACGTTTCAACGGCAGCGATTTTTCGACACTTCGACCAACCCGTTGCCTCACAGGCACGGCAACATTACACAACGAATACGTAGACTCAAATTTTTGCACTAAACTTGTTACTGCCTGTCTACTAGGGCGAGAATTACGACCGAAAATCAGAGTTAACGCTCTTAAAGTAGCGGTCACCGACTCCGAATTTCTGTAGTAAATTTTTATAATTTGCAGACGTTGTTCGTTCGTGTACTTTACCATGATGAAAATGTTAAGTTTACTGAATAAATTGACAGTGACAGTTCGATGATTAGTGAAAGGGTGCGTTCACAAATTGAATTAAAATTTGTCAAGTCCCTATTGGAAAACCCTTTATATAATGTAATATAATAAATAGAATATGTATGTCATCGTATGTCGACATATGTATACAAACAATTCCAAAAATTTTGATAGATAAAACTTATTTACCTATATTTATATACAATATACGAGGGAGCGTTTTTATATTCGCGGAATGAGCGGGTTGTAGAGGGGTGAGTAGGCGCATTGGGGGCGTGGCCTGTGCAGCGACTCATGATTAGTATAAATACGAAGTTTCATTGTTATTAGACAGTTAGTCTTTGAGCTATCGTCAACCAAGTAACATAATCAGGAGTGAAAAGTGAAATATGGAAAAAATCGAATATCGTGCCATTATAAAGTTCCTTACCAGGCAAGGAAAATTAGTCGCGAGCATAATGAATGAGATGTCATTGGTTTACGGCGACTCTTGTACAGGAAAAACCATGGTGTACAAGTGGCATAGTTTATTTAAACAAGGAAGGGAATCCCTTGAAGACGACCCGAGGCCGGGCAGGAGCATTGAGGTGACCACGCCAGCACTTATCCAAAAAGTTGAACAAATTGTACTCGAAGATGCTCAACTAAAGAAGAAACAACTCGCAGAAATGGTTGGAGTATCCGATACAACAATTTTTAAAATCCTACACGATCATCTCGGCATGTCTAAGGTCAGCGCAAGATGGGTGCCGAGAATGCGCACGCCGCCGAAAAAACAACAGCGCGTAGAGTGTTCGCGTGCATTTTTGGACCTCTGTAATGAAGACAAGGATGGTGTATTGAGTGGAATTGTTACTGGAGACGAAACTTGGGTTCATCATTATGCACCTGAGTCCAAACAAGACTCCATGCAGTGGCATGAAAAGGGCACAGCACCTCCCAAGAAATTTAAAGTATCACAATCAGCTGGGAAACTCATGGCAACGGTATTTTGGGACTCGGAAGGAATATTGTTGATTGATTATAAAGATAAAGGTGTTTCTATAACCGGAGAATATTACGCTTCAATATCAGAGCGACTAAAAGAAGCCATTAAAGAGAAAAGACGGGGAAAATTGACAAAAGGTGTTTTGCTTTTGCACGACAACGCGCCCGTCCACAAGAGCCGCGTTGCATTAGCTGCCCTGCATAAGGTGGGCTTCGAAATTGTGAATCGCCCACCCTACAGCCCAGATCTGGCCCCGAGTGATTATTACCTGTTTCCGAAAATGAAAAAAGAGCTGCGGGGTAAAAAATTTACTGCCGATGATGAAGTCAAAGAGGCAGTTTCGGCGTATTTTGCAGATAAAGAGAAATCATTTTTTTATGAGGGTATAAATAAATTAATTGAAAGATGTGAAAAATGTATCCGTCTGGCAGGTGAATATATTGAAAAAGAAAAATAATTTGGTTTTTTTATTTCCACCCCTTGTCCCCAATTCCGCGAATATAAAAACGCTCCCTCGTATATTCAGAAATGTACAACAATAAAGAATTTCAAGTGTGCTTCATGGTATGTAAAAAATAGAGTTTCTCTTTCTTTAGTTTTCTATAAACATTTTTTTATATGAACTTTAACGTTCATTTCATTGAATGTATTTAAATTTTAGAAAAAGCATTATATAAATAAAATTCATATAGGTTCGTGTTCCTTAACTTTTCTAAAAACAACATTTTTATATGGGCTTTAACGTTCATTCTATTGAATGTATTTAAATTTTATAAAAAGAATTATTAATTAAAATTCATTAAAAATAACGTTGTTTACATTTGTTATTTTCCAAGTTATGAACAGTAAAATTCTGAAAGTCATATTTATACGCAAAGCTTATCATTTATGGAGCTTTTGCAAATTCGCCTACTCTGTTATGAATAGCCGGGAGCCGTTTTAATTAATAATGTTATTATTATTCTGTTATACCACCACATAAAGAAAGAATCGAAATTAATATATACATTACTGTACATATACAAATACATTTATATGAAATCGGAAATAAGGGAGAAATAAAAAAACGTGGAAATATAATGTAATTTGAAGAAGCCTTTGTTATCTTTTTTCACTTCTTATTGTATTTACTTTAATTTTAGCACACATACAAAAATTCAATTTAAGAATAAAATTTATGTGCTAAGTTAATTTTTCTTTAGAAATAGTGCGCGTTAATTTATTTACTATGGAAGAACAATATCAGGGTGCGCCAGTTAGATACGATGGCGTGTTAGAAACATGTTTAATTGAAAGGCCAAGGGTAAGGTCGGGGCATTTAGGCAAGATTGATAAGAAATCACGAATCGTTACGTCAATTCATTATCGTGATTGAATTTCCTGCGCTTATTCTACTCCAAACAATATGAATATATTTACTTTATTTCTTAATGTTAAAAAATCTGAAAAATTATTGATATTTTATACATAATTATACTTAGTAGTAGTAGTAGTGTTTTAAAGTATGATAAATGAAATCTTTCTCCATGATATTTCGAAATATCATGTAAGGGTATTATGACGATAATTATACATTACATTTTATCTTCCGGCGAAACTTTGGTTCCTTTACATGGACGTTATAATTCAAGCGTTTTATGGAATTGCTTGCTGTAAAATAAGCACAAAAGTTAAAGACTTGGTGTGGTCAAGTAATAACATAATTGGTCAGTTTCTCAAAGAAGGAGAAGGTGCATATGCTACAGAATAACCTGATTACAGCTCTACGAAAACTAAGAGCCATGCACATAATTTTTCTCATAATACTGCCACTGTTAGGAAACATTTGTATAGCATCCTTAACAATAGGTTTTTGAATAGCTGGAGTAATTTCTATTGGCCTCAAATATCACCTGATTTATCCTTAAATAATTTTTCTCTGGTGTTATCTCAAAATATCAATTTATAGCTTTTCAGACAACAGGTTTAAAAATGTACAAGAATTGCAAGAGAGAATTACGTGATTAATAATATGGGAAACATTCAAAAGACAGAAACAAAGACGAATATTAAATATATATATATATATATATATATATATATATATATATATATATATATATATATATATATATATATATCTTTTATAACACTATCGTCGCCTCTTAAATTTCTTCAATTGATGAAACACGGTTTTACTTTACTACCTTCATTGAATGAATTCGAGAAATATGGAAGCAAAAAAAATGGTCAAAACATGTGAAAATGCAATCTACAAGGCGCTTCAATAATTCCTTTGGAATGATAAAAAATAATGAGTATTGTTTTAGTTGTATGAATGTTTAACATCGTTGAACGAGTTTTTTATTAATTTTCTTCATTTGATGACCGTCATTCACCACTTGTACTCAGACGTTGAATTTAGCTTCCAAAGTCCAAGTTTTTTGGTTAAAAGGTGATGAATTATAACGGGTGGGCCATCTATCTGTTTAAATTTGGACCACCGGTTATTTCGAATCTGGCAATAGTTATGTCATTCTATTCTGCCACAAAATTCAATATATTATCTCCACTGAATGAAATGAATCGATTTACGCTGGAGCAACGTTGGGATTTATTGGAAATTTATTTCCAAAGCAAAGATAATTGGTCGGAAATTGTACAAAAATGTCGTACTAAATTTGGTCGCAGAGAAGGACCAACAGTGCCCGGTATACGCAAGTTTATTGCTAAGTTAGTGAAACTGGTTTCATTGTTGATGCGCCAAGACGTGAGCGTGCTTGTACAGTGCGTACACCCGAAAATATCCAAGCTGTGGCTGAGAGTGTGCGTGAGAATCCATCAACATCAACTCGTCATCGTTCTCAAGAATTGAACATTTCACGCACCAGTTTACGTAGAATTTTGCGAAAAGATTTCGGTATGACGCCTTACAAAGTTCAATTGGTTCGACAATTGAAACCGCATGACCATCCGCTTCGTTTTCGCTTCGCTAGATTGGCCATCAAGAAACTGCACGATGATGTCGATTTTGCCAATTAAATCATTTTTTCGGATGAAGCTCATTTTCAACTTGGTGGGTACGTTAACAAGCAAAATTGCCGTATTTGGGGCTCAGAAAACCCACACGTGGTCTTATAGAAGCCAATGCACCAATTACGAGTGACCGTTTGGTGCGGCTTGTGTAGGCATCATTGGCCCATATTTATTTGAAAATGAGGACGGCGCAACCATTACGGTCAATGGAGACATCTATCGCACCATAATAACCGATTTTTTTGTGCCCGCTCTTCATGGTATTGATGTGAACGATGTTTGGTTTCGATAGGATGGTGCAACTTGCCACACATCTCATGCCACAATCGATTTATTGCGTCAAACGTTTGATGGCCGTTTAACTAGCCGAAATGGTGATGTCAATTGGCCGCCAAGAAGCTGCGATTTGGCACCGTTGGACTATTTTCTGTGGGGCGCCGTTGAAGACAAGTATTATGCCGACAAACCAGAGACAATTGAGCATTTGAAGGCCAACATTCGTGATGCCATTGCTGAGATACGACCCCATACACTCGAAAAAGTGCTCGAAAATTGGCCCGATCGAATGGGGTACTGTGAGGCCAGCCGGGGCAGCCATATGAATGAAATAATATTACATCTCTAACCGAAACAGTTGTACTTAACAGCAAAAAAATTAATTTGGCAAAATTTCAAACCGTTTTTGTTTTATTGCATTTTTAAATTTAAACTTTTAAATGGCCCACCCGTTATATTTTTTGGTCATTGTCCCAGCCGATTAACTTAAACGTTTATCATCATCCCTCTGTCTTTGCATTAATCATTGATGTCTATAAAAAAACTGTGTTTGTATTGAATAATTATTCCCATAAGTGATTTTAAGCATTCGAAGGTTTCCATAATACTTTTGCAGATTTTAATACAATACTGAATGTTGGTTCTTTGTTAGTTATTCATTTTTAAACCGAGGTATACAAACTACTGTCATTTGAATGATTAATGCCCTAACTTCTTGTGAACGAAATCCAATAATATTTTTATAGATTATTTAGGAAGGTAGATATTTTATAAATCGATCTCCTACTGAATAAATGTCCCATGTATATATTTCGAAACCTCTAGCTATCTTCGTTAAAATAGAATTGTTCCGACTATTTTTGGGACATCAAAAATAAGTTTTAGGGAATCCGTTTTATTTCAGTTAGTAAGTGTAAAAAAGGAGAAAAATATTATACTTCAAAAAACAAAAGAAAATACAAATTTTTGAAAAGAAATGACTCCGAATGTAAAAGTGAGGTGATTGTAATTGCCTAAGATTAGGCGAACGTCTTTATATATATACATATATGAGAAAGCAGAATAAAATAAAAGGTTCGAGAACATAGTCTGTTAAAAAAAGTTGAAGTACTTTTGCGGATTGAGAATTTTCGCTTTTATTTTCAAAAAACTGTTGATCCAGTTTAAAATTATGCAAACAAAAATTTACTTTATTGCACTGCATTGTGCAAAAAACTAATGGGAAACTAGATAGAAAAAGAAAAGAATCCTTTGCATACTTCAGAATGAACGATTAAGTTTACTTAATATAGTAAAATGAGTGTCACGCTACGCATGCGTGGGATACTATTATGTAGTATGAACTAAATTAATAAATGAATTTGGTTTTCTCGGGTTCAATTTGCATTCAGTACGATTTAAAATATTTTTAGCTAATAATTTAGTTCATTGAGTCATGAATATGAGACTTGAGACTTTTCCATTCAAATTGAAAACTATTTACAGTATTGTTTTGATAATTCAAATAATATTTTGTACATTTCAGTTTACATTTATGATAGTGCTTTGGGTAATTTAAAGTTTTCCGAATTAATAGTTAACATTAATAAATAATAATATATTTTTCACTATACACATCATTTCGAATTATTTTAAGTTTAATTTACGGAATGGGTTGCTTCCCAAGCACTTCTATGGAGTTTTGTAAAGTAGAGCTTTGAAATTACACAAGAAAAACAAGTCAATGTTTTACAAGGATAATTATTTATATAATTAGTAAAAAAATAATTAGTTTTCAATTACGTACTATTCCAGGCAAAATTAAATATACACAAAATAATAGCCGAACAAAGTATGGGCACTGAAAGGGATGGTATTTACATTTACTTAATGTAATTTTCCCTAACCTAATGGCAATTATGTATACAAAAGAGGGCCTAAATGGTTTAACTAATTAATTAACTAAATTGGGAAATGAAAAACCAACGACTTTAAATAGATATTTTTTTCGGATTTAGTCATAACGATTTTAACCTGTCGACGATACTATGTTCTCAATAAACTGTTGTAATTCATGGTGAGAACAAATCGTATTAAAATATTTTCATCAATTTCGTTTATGTAGAAATTTATAAATGTACACAGAATTAGTAATAGATACGAAGGTAACAATAAGAGCTGGACAATGTGACATATGCATATAGAAATGTCTTCGAAATGAAAATGAAATTAATAGTCTATAAAACAATAATCAAAAAAACATTACAAAATGCCAAGAAAGTTTAAGGCAACAGAATATTAAAAGGCTTAAATTTGTAAAAAACGAAAACGTATAGCAATATAAAGGGCGAGAGAGATTAACTGGAAAGTCGCGGCTTTTTAACAGATTTGTTTTAGATGTGAAAGATAGAAAAAAGATTAAATTCATGCATGCTTCAAGGACGAATGAAAAATTTATCTAAAGGGAATTCTAGAACAAAATATAAGAGAAAATTGTTCCAGTGTGTCGAGACTTTATTTATTTAGGGATAAAAAGTAAATAACATTGTAAAGCAGAAGTTAGTCAATTAGTATTTAAAAACCTATAAATTTGCATCTAATATAAAAGCTCTTAAAAATATTTGTTTTTTTAACAGATTACATTTGGTAAACAATGTTAATGTTATTTCTCAGGGTCTCACAGTTTATATATAAGTACGGGAACTTCAACCCAAAATGCGAGTGTATTCATCGTCGAAACGTCGAGATAAAAATGCTTCTGAGGATATACCTCATATGTGGCTAAGAGCTTGAGAAACCGTATTTTTATCGTACATTCGCGAAAATGAGAAACAGCCTAATTATTTGATACATTGTAACAATGGTTATTTCTATTGGTTTTATATAAATTTTAGATTTTGCTACGTGCAGATTGCACACGAGCAAATTGTTGCGGGTCGCGAACGACCGCTCGGAGGAGCTTGGGTAAGTCTGGGCAACAACAGAAAAATGCCGGCTACTGTTGCGGAGGTCGGGGTTCGCAAGCTCAGGATTGAGCTAAGATGTCAAAAAAAAAGGGGGCGCCAAGAGCAAAATTGTGGCTTCTGTTATTTCCGTTTTTCTCAAGGCCGTAGCTCTATTGACCTTGAGCTGCCCTGTTTTCCCACCGTAATATCGGATACGTTGATTCAAAACCCAGTGTAATTATTATATTCAAATTTATTATATATTCGAATACATGGTAAAAAAAAAAGTTTTTATAAATTAAATAGATTAAACTGCAGATTAAAAGGCTGAAATTACATTCGTATTGATTTTCCAATGTGTTAATTTAACTGTTACAATTGATAAGCATTTCTTTTATACTTCAACTATTTGAGCCGCCCCGATATACATATATATATATATATATATATATATATATATATATATATATATATTATAGAGTGTTAATCAACATTTTCCACGGAAAATGTTTAATTCTCTCAAATTTTAATTAAAACGTGGTAAAACCCAAAAAAAAATATCTAAGGGGCTACTTATCGCTCCCAGAAGCTGAAGTGCAATTCGGGATCCGCTACCGAAATCCGGTGCTTTATGAGTAATACGTCACTAGAGAACACGGCATAAAAGAAGCCCTAAACCAACAATTACGAATAAGGGTCTGTACATATAGGTTTAATTAATTGGTTGACACATACCTGTGGATGGTAACGGGCTCTTAAGATGATTTACACAGTAATGGTGACTTAGCTCACGAATGAGACTCTCATTTGATCAAAAAAAAGAAAGAAGTCAATTTCGACGTCCACCCTTCTACGAAGTTAATTTTCAAATGCTGTCGTTATAGATATGTTATATCGGACCAGGGCGAGTAAGACGAACGGGGGGGGGGGGGATGTTTTTGCATTCGCTACATGAACACCTGCTCACCACAAAAAGCGTTCATAGATATCAACAAAATAAACGTACGCCGAAGTATATATTTATTTAAATATATTTTTAAAACTTTAAAACGAATATGATGTCCTAAATATGTGTTTCCGCATAACCTTCATCAATGACCATAGGCGTCCCTTCTATCAAATACGGCAGGGTTATTTTAATAAATAAATAAATATACAAGACGCCGAAATTTGTTCTAAATGAAAAATAAACCGCAACAATCTTCTTTTCTTCGAATAACTCTCTCTCTCTCTCTCTGTCTATCTCTCTTAGAGAGATGGAAATATGTTATTTAGGCATAGAATTGTTTAGTACGTTTTTATTTATTCCTTTTCTATTCTCTTATAGCTCTCTCCAGTTCTCAATTTAACTTCAGATCTTCTTCAGCCATATTAATCCATTTTTTCCTTGATTTTCCTCTATATCTCCTGCCCTCTGATTTTCTCCATGATACTCCTTGCTCTGCATCTTTTCAGATGTCCTAGATGCAACCTTGTGGGAAGTTTCTAGATATTTTAATGCTTTAATTAACATAATCCTACTTACATTGTCATAGGCGGCCTTGAAGTTGATAAGTAGCATACAGGTTAGGGTATTATATTCATGGAAACTTGTCAAAAACTTTTCAACATAAAAACTTAGTCAGTTTTTGTTCTGGATTTTTCAAAACCCCACTGAAAATTATCTTGTAGTTTTTCTACATACTTTTCTAGTCTTAGGTTTATTAAAGTTGCTAATGTTTTATAAGTACTTAGAACCAATTTCGTCCCCTGTTCGATGTAAAGACCTTATAATTGCCTTTGTTTGCCATACTTTTCCGATTATATGGATTTCTTAGCAATTTCCTCATATTTTAAGATTTTTGTTGATTATTCCGTTTTCGCATGCGCTTTAGTTATTCATCTTATGTAATTTGTTTTTAATTCTTTTATTGTGAATTTTGTCATTGGACATCCTTCATTCGCCATTTTCTCTTTATCTAATATAACAGGCGATAGAAGGTTTATGTCGTTATTTCTCAAGAAACAGTCTATATATGAAATTTATATTTATAATTCGGAACGCTTTCTATAATTAATTGAAATACTGTAATGTTGTATTAATTCATAGTTTATCATACGGTAAATAAGAAAATTTTTTGAGGCATATACTTTTTATATAAATCACTATCAAGAAACACTTTGCACTATTCATTTACAAGCTTTTGACATTCTGTTACTATAACTAATAAGCCACACTATGGACCAAAAATATAAACGACTAACAAATCGATACATATGGAAAGAAAATAAAATAGAAACTTAAGCCTTACTAATTACAGGACTATTATTCCGATTTTTTATCTTCTGTGAAATTGCTGAGTAAATCCTGGAAAACTTTTTATAACAGAAATCTTAAAATATTCTTTTACAAGACTGTAATATTTCTTCGTTTTTTCTAAATACTTGCATGAGGAATTCTTTTTCTTCTACCGTCCAATTTCCTTTCAGCAATCCACCATCGCTATCGATGAAAGACCTACAGTAAATTGAGATCGGACAGTCGTTCTCAGTGAAACAGACTTCCTGAATAACAGACGAATACTCCGAACCGACAGTAATTTAACAAAACGAACACCTCCCTGGGAAGCTTCAGTGTCAGGAAAAGCGGACAACTGCTGTTGAAACACGTACGTTACGTTCGTCGCTCACTAATTTCATTATAAAAGAATACGTTGAAGAGAAACAGCTAGTCTGTATGCGCTGGATTATTTCGGTGGAAAGTCGTTCTGTATGTGTAATAATACGGAATAATTAAAGGCGACTGCATAATTATAACGTGTTTCATTTCGAGACATTTGACACTTTTGCTTGATCATAGAACGTCCTAATGGGATACAGAAGTTGAAGATGGAATTAAAATTAAAATGAAATGAATCATTTCTCTGGCATGCAAGATGGGAATAATTTTAGTACTAGAAAATAAGGAATAAAAGAACAGTATTATTTGTATTTAAAATTGCTTAAAGCTAAAGTGTTTTCTATGTTCGTATTACTATTTTTACTTAATGCAAAGTAAAATCTACGTCTAATTCATGTCATTCAAGAATGTATTCCATAGTACATAAATCCACAAATAGGTAGCGGTAAATAAGACCTTCGAAAATTGCTAAAACTAATATTCCTAGGATTACTAGTAAACTGTATGCATATTTCAGCAGTAATGGAATATCGACTGTCTAATTCATTCTAATATTATTTCACTATCCAACTCATTTGTTGTATCGTTTCAAGAAAGCTTAGGCATATTAATTATAATGAAATATATTAAAGTCTAAATTAGGACAGAAAAATTTCCTTAATGGAATTCAATTCTGTCCTATTTTATGCTTTTGCTATCTATTTCTTGTCGTAGTTGCTATCTGTTCATTACTGGTACTGTTTTACTAAACTTCTTTTCCTATTTCTTCTTTCCAATTGTCAACTATTTAGCTGTTATTTTGTTAATGAACGAACATGTTCGACAACTGACACTTGGCATACACAGTCTGCATCAGTTTGGTTTTCGGAACCAACAGTATTTCATTTTTCCTAAGAAAAAAGAAGCTTTAATTTCGTTTATGTATTTTTTGTTCTTGTTCTGAATTGATGCAATTTATTCTAGGAAACTATAGCTATATACATACTCCCAAATTTTGGACATTCACTGTTATTACTTATGTTATTCGTCATGGTCCTTGTCATTCCAGTAATTATTTTCCTTGCTACATTTATAAAATGTAGATTCAGCAAATATTTATCTATACTCTGATTTCTTTCGATTCCAATTTAGCATTCGAAAGATCGTTTCTATTACAAAATTTAAGAAATTTGGTGATAAGGGTTCTTCTTATCTCTATATTGAAAGATCTTTCTACAATTCGCATTAAAACTTCGCTTCTCTAGGTTAATATAATTTTATTGGAAATTCAATTTTTTGCTCGGTTTTGGGCGCACCAAATCATTGTAATGGTGTATGCTGAGTGAATATTCAATCGTGATAATCTAAAAAAGCAACCTAAGATATTTTGTTGTACTCATTACATTTTGATATAAATTGATTACAAAAGAGCTCCTTTGGAAGCTGGTTTCTTCAATAGGTTGATATAGTTTCATTTTCTCTTCTCGTCTTCATATTTTCATTCTTTATTATAAAATGTAATTATAGTTTCTTAAATAATCGATTTTTACAATAGCTTAAGTTACAAGTAGTCCGAATCAAGTTTCTATTTTTTCTAAGTCAGTTACTATATAAGTTCTTCATGACTTGCTTTGCATATTATATGTGTCCATCACCTTCCCGGTGTTTATGTGGTCTTCGAATTGGGCGTTTCGCGGTATATTCTGTGTAATTTTTCTGTGGGTCTATGTACGGTACTGTATTTAATTTCTGCTGATCATGAGTTGTCAAAGTACATATCCATACAAATATTAATGTGATAAGGGTTTTTTACCTTTTCTGATTATTCCTTTCAATTTTTAAAAATATTATTTTTCCATTCTCATTTAATTTTATTTATTGCTATTGTAATACTGTTTTTATCTCACATATGTTTAAAGTTATGAATGTCTTTTCTCATTGTCTTTTCTTTTATTTTACAGTGTCAATGTTAATTTCTTCGCTTACTGTCCTAATTTATTTTTTAGCCATTAATCTTTCGATATTTTGAAAATTATTTGATATTTCGATAGTATATTACTTCCTTTTTTAATGTTAATAAGACTATTTTCAAATGAATGTTCTTTTGATTAATGAATTGGATAAAAATAGCATTGAGTGAGAAAAATATATGCAATACTATCAAATTCTTTAGAAGATATACACCATTATTCGCTAATGCTGTCGAACTGTTTATATTTAATAAATTAGCATGTATTATAAAATAATTAATTTTTAGCACCCCACTATTCAAAAACTATTTCATTTGAAATTCAAAATTAAAAAATGTTGTACGAGCATTAAGAACATTATAAATTTTTGAAGATGTATTAATTATTTCCTATTTCGACATAAAATTATTAACTCGAAATTTGTACAAAATTAAGAGTAAAGCAGGTGGAGATGAATAAAATGTCACATTTAGGACAAACGTTGACGTATTCAAGTATGTTTTGGGAATTTTAAATTAAACATTTAGCATTTTCAATATGGAATTTTTGGCGTTAAAGTAGAACGCAAATGCGATTGACATGGAAATCCATTGTAATAATAAACTTTGAAATTCCATTTCTTTTAACAATAAGTAATTAAAAAAACATTTTCAAATATCGATACCAGTTTTATTGTTTATGAATATTTGGATAGCAATCTGTTCGAAAATTTGCATTTTAAATATTAATCAGATAAAAATCTCGAATTTCCATTCTACACATTAATTTTATAATTTCTTGAATTTTTTGTTAATACAATATCTAATCCTTAAAGTAGTTTAAATGCATTGTAAGACATAGCATTATAAGTATGTAAATAATATGTAGGGATTAATTTACATGTTAAGTTGGCGTCTTTAGATAACAAAATTTATTAAAAATAGAATTTGCTTGAAGTCTAGCAGTACAACATTTCAATTTTGTAAAATTTTTGTAGTTACTTGAAGTCAAATATCCATACTCAACTTGTCCCATCGTTCTTCTTGTAATGCTAGAATACTACTTATATGGAGCATGGACAAGGAAATGTCCTCTCTCTCGAATAATCACACGTGCGTACTTACAAACCTACCACCCGACAAGAAGGTACTACCTTGCATGTAGACATTCCGCCTGAAGGAGAATGCAGATGGATCAATCGACAAGTACAAAGCTCGCCTTGTAGCCAAAGGGTGTGCTCAACCTCACGGAGTGGACTATAGTACTACGTTCAGCCCAGTTGCCAAGATGGGGACAATTCGTTCAGTGTTGGCAATAGCAGCAAGTGAGAAGCTTCATCTAGCTCAGTTTGACGTATCTACCGCGTTTCTATATGGTAAGCTACAGGAAATGATCTACATCAAACAACCCGAAGGATATAGCGATGGCACAGAGCAAGTCTGCAAACTAAAAAGAAGTCTCTACGGACTGAAGCAGGCACCAAGGTGTTGGTATAACAGGTTTAGAACCTTTTTAAAGTTGTTGGGATTCAATCAAAGTACCGCTGATCCGTGCTTCTTTATGAGAATACGAAATGGAAGCACAACTCTTCTAGTCCTGTATGTAGACTATGGACTGGTTGGAGGAAGAGATCTTCAAGAGCTAGAGCACTTCCTAAACGAACTGAAAGCAGAGTTCGAGATAGTCACGAAACAGGCCAACTTCTTTCTGGGTCTAGAAATCGAAAAAGCCAACTCAGGAGTTAAGGTGAGTCAAACCAGCTACGCCAAAAAATTTTAGAGCGTTTTGAATTCAAGTCATGCAAGCCTGTATCAACTCCAATGCTCAAGATTGAAGAGTATTCTAATTCAGGGAAAGTGAACGAGAAAACTACAGAGTTTCCCTACCGACAGCCTGTAGACTGTCTTCTGTACCTAATGCTAAGAATTTGTCCAGACCTAGCATACAGTGTTGGATTTGTTTCAAGAACTCTCGAAAATCCAAGCAGCGTAGATACAGTACGAGTAAAGAGAATCCTCAGATACATAGCAGGGACGCTCACCTACGGTATCAACCGCAAGCCAATCCAGAAACGCATTCTGGAGATCTACAGTGATGCAGATCTTGGTGGTTGTTCACGGTCCACTTCTGGAATTCTCTCAATGTACAGAAGAGGTGCTATTTCTTGGATGAGTCAAAGGCAAGTCATAGTTACTTCAACCGCTGAAGCAGAGCTCATTGCAGTCAGAGAGGGTTTAAAGGAAGGTATTTGGCTCAAACGACTTTTCGAAGAGATAATTGATTTGGACTTGGTTCCCTTACTGTACGTTGATAATTCAGCTGCAGTAAGACTCTCTCAGAACCCAGAGTATCATCGTAGAACCAAACACATACCAATCAAGCTCTTCTTCAGGGAGAAGGTCCCTGAAGAGCAAATCAAAGTAAAGCAGATCTCAACCTAAGAGCAAATTGCCGACATAATGATCAAACCTCTCGGCAGAACAATACTAAAGATTTTCTGTGTAATGATGGCACTTAAATAATAATTAATATAAGTTTATTTATATAGTCATATAAAAAAAGTCTGCATTAGTTGAATCAAATCAACAAGGGAAAGTATTAAAGTATTATGTTAATTTTATTAAACTAGATGGCGTAAGTTGGAAGTGACTAAAATAAGTGACAGTTACATTTTTTTGACATGTACACAGCCTATTTTTATTTTCTATTTTTCATGTAAACAAAGGAAATAGTTTATTAAATAATAATATGTTGAGAATATCTTTATTTTTGAGTCATTTTAAACACCTAGGGCAACTTTTTTAGATATTCTAATCATATTATAAAAATCTGCCAGAGGACGGTAGTCCAAGTATTAGAATATTAGGTTCTCAATAACAGCTTGGAGTTCTGCGAGCAATATCAAGTTTTTCTTTCAACGGATAGCAATGCACTGAAATTAATGTAGAAGATGGAAGGAATATCAGAGACGGTGGAGAATTGCTATGCCTCAATTTTTTCTTGATAATTTTTAAATCTAGATTTAATTCATCATCATTTATCGGTCAAGAATTTTTGTATCAGTTTGAAGAAAATTCAAATATCTCTCGCAAAGTAACTCCGTTCTGTTTCTTAATTGTTTATTAATATTTTCATTAATCAGGTTTGCACTTAATTTAATACATGATATTAAAGAGGTATTCCCAACAAATTCTTTCATTTTGTATAACACTGCGGAATAAAGGCCTGTACCAATTTGAGTTTTAGGGTATGAAAAGCTACACCGGGTAGACAGTAAGAAGCATTCAATGCAGAGTAAGGAACACCCATGAGATACACAACAAGATCATGTTGATAAATCAGTAGTAGCAAAATACCTATTCCAACAGGGGAAAATGCTATTGATTTGTAAAAATTTCAATATATTAAATATAGTTAGCTTAATATCTATCACAAGAGTACAAAAATCACCAGAAATAATAAAAAATCCCAAAAACTTGAGCCGAGAAGATGGATACAAGCTAAACTATCCATAAAAGCTGATACTACTGAAAGAAAAACATCTAGAACAACGAAACCACGCGAACAGGATAGACACAGTTCATGGCAGCAACACTGAAACAAATGAGCGAAACTGAACAACATGTCAACGTATGACAAGGAGCAGTCTTTACAACTTTTATAATAAAATAAAATTTTTCGGAGGTTTATTTTGGTAGGAATCTGTGCCTTAGAATATCGGAGAGTAAATATTACTTGGAGATACTTGTTAATTACCTAAAATATCATTACATTTTAATGAAATGCTCTTGATTAATATAAATATCTTTGTTGGTGGAAAAGTATTTAAATCTCTTTTAACCTATAGAACGAGTTTTTTAAATCTCGTAAACGTAACGCGAGATAAATAAATTTACTAAATGATTTTAAGGATATATTACGTAAGTTAATTAACAGGGCCGAAAATTACATGATACATCTTTGTCCACTGGCTTATTGTATTTTCCGTATGGAAATATCTCTCTAGTAATAATTGACGGAACTTCGTGTATTATAAAGAGGATTTGTTTTGGCATAAATTTTTAGATGCAGAGCAGATGAGTCTGTAGGATTTGTAAAATATGAAACATTTCTTTGTATACTAAGTACGGCTTTTGTAACATTATCTTTTATAATATCCTTATACCTTGTTTTATAATCGTAAACGTAATGTTTGAAAATTAGCGGTTCTTCCATTGTAAACACCAACCCCAACTCAGACACGTAACAGAATGAAATAATGAAAGGAGACGATGTAATTACGTCATATTAATTACGAGATATTTGACACTTTCGTTTAAGAGTACAACGGCGGAGAAGTTAAATAGGGCGCAAACGATTAATTTGCTCCTGCCCACTGCGCAATGATCATCATATAGATGATAGTACGCAACTATTTTTAAAGTTCTCAGGCCCAAATGCTGGTGAAAATTGTACTGTCACTATGCACCTAATGTAACGTGTAATTAGACCATAAAATGAAGTTCAAGAATAACTGTTATTTCTACAGTTACCAAATACATTAGCAAGTTCAAGGGAAATGCTGTATCTGAGAATCTCTCTCTAGTACCTTCTATGACTTTTTGAAAAATGCTATTATTATTTCTGCTATATTGAGTTAGAACTAAATTAAGCTAAATGTGCTTTTCTTTTTTTATTGCAGTACAATTCACAAGAGTTGGGCGGAAGACCAGGACTCGATTATGCTGAATTTTTAGTCCAGTTTTTTTGATTTTCTCGGTACTAAGAATGCATTAGGGGACTTTCGTTATTATCATTATTTGGGTTATTGTCTATTTGTACAGTGAGAAATAAAATTATTATTAAGTTTATGTAATATCTTATACAAAGTCTATTTATTGAAGTTTTTATACTTTACTTGGAGCATTGTCTAGTTAGAATTTGATAACAATACCAGATTTTGACCATTCTATGTTCTTCTGGGCTTCCGGGCTGGAACTGCGTCACTGGTATAACTGCCGACGTTTCAGTTTCAGTGCAACAAACAGTAGCAGTAGTTAAGCCGTGAAGATATCCCATACGAGTGGGTACGAAGCGTCAGCAGTTATACCAGTGACGCGGTTCCAGCCCGGAAGCCCAGAGAAAATAGTATGGACAACGACCGCGGAAGTCTACGTACCAGATTTGAGCAATCTATTTTTCTTCTTCACCTCACATTTATATTTGATCAAAATATTGTCACAGTATAAAATAATACTATTTATTCTCATTCAAGTAAAAAGCATTTTTTTTTGTAAGGATTGTAAATAATTTATCAGTGCAAATTTACATTTGGCTAGTTTTTGATAATAAAACTGAACAAAAAGTGTACAATCGCTCCTTAACCTGAGCTAACAGAAACTAAGGTGAATGGGAACGTTAAATTTAATATTCGCTTAGAGACGCCGGGCATAATCCCTTCGTATTTACTCTCACCCGATTAAGTGGAACACTGATTGGGCGATCTATTATCTTATAGTATGGAAATAGAGCTGAGGAAAGTCCAAAAATAAAAATTAAAAAATTGTACGGGAGAGGTTCTAAAACTCCAAAACAAGATCTCTTCATCTGAAAACAAGCTAGAACAACAAGGATCAACCATATTCATTGAAACAAATAAAGATATATTAAGCTGTGACAGCCCACACCCCATAAAAATTCTATCTGACAGCTGACTGGAAGGCCCAGTCAGATAGGTAATCTGGACTTTTTAGAGGAAAGTGTAAAGCTGGTGAAATAGAGCCAAGATTACATAGATAGTAAAATATGCCATAAGTAAGGTCAATTTCAAGGGGCATATGCGCATAATTCCAAGGACTCCGGAGAAATCGACGACAGCAATATAACATCAAGGATCTTAGTGATAATTTGGGGTGACCATAGATACTATGATCGGCTCTAGTTATCTTATATTACAATCATAGAGAATGTTGTCAGTTCGATAATGGAATGTGATGTTTTCCAAACAAATTAGATTTTCACAATATAAGTTTATAAAGTAATACAAAATGAAATTAAATGAAATAAAAATAATTTATAAACAATAAAAAAATACTAACCAAAATGATAATGAAGAAGGATTTTCGCAATGCAAAGGCAGGCGAAATATTAATTTTAGAAAATACTAGATTCTGTACTGGCAATATATTTGAAATCTAAAGCATAGGTGAGGCGTGGTATCTGAATAATACTTGCATGTCAAAGCTTTTCACTTTACATGATTGAAATGAATTATGAAGACGACAGCAATAGTAGCGTAAGTGTGGCAAATTTTAATATAGAGAACAATTTAATATGAAAATTCATATTTTACGGAAAAATATAAAATCTAGTACAAATAATTGGGAGAATACTAGAATAGCTTATGTACTTTTAATTTTAAGTTAGTTAATCTTTTGCAAGATAGTAAAACTATTACATGCAAAACTATTTATTAGAAAAAGTAGCATTAAGTCCATGAGTAGCTTTTTAAGATTTTTAATGAATTTATACTAATGAGAACGTTGCCAATAAAATCCGAATAAGTTCTAATACAAGACAATATTTGCAATACCCTATGTAACACGAGGCATGATCGAATACTGATTACATAATTTGTTTAAACCAGCTTATTATTAAGTGTATATTATTAACTTTCGATGTGTTAATTTCTTTCAATATAGTAAAGCTGTTATACATAAAACTCTGCCAAAAAAAGTAATTTTCAGAGATAGTAAAAATCTCAGCTTTGCATTAACTTCATATGAAACTTTTTATTCTGTTCGAATATACGTATAATTACATTTTAGATGAAATTCTTATAATATATGTATGTGTATATATAACGTAGATAACGATTTTTTAAGCTACTAATAATTGATCGTAATTTTTTTTATCAAGTTAAGTTTCATTCGTTATCAAATTAAAAAAGCGAAAAGAACATGCGAGGTGTCTCTAAAACCGGATGGGTCACGGAAATCATAAATAAAGGGCCAAATGACATAAATTCCATTATGGAAGCCGGAAAACCTTCTGAAAATTACTGCAGCCCGTTTTCCTACTAACAGGGTGCCGCTGATACTTTTACATCGAGTTCTGGGTTCACACATGTGGCACTATCGACCTGGCGCAGAGGCGATCAGCAGCAGCAGAACGTCAACTGACGCCAGCAATGACGCATTCGGTTATCCCGCCTATGAGTGGTAAACACAAGAAAGCTTTACTGTTAGCGCGCGCAGCTTTTCCAAATATATTTAACCGTTCCTGAATGGCATTTGTAAATACAATTGGCAGTCGTTTTAAAGTGTATACTACAGATATTTCTGCTACGAAAGTCTATATTTTGTCATGTTACCGAAAATGTAGCTTTATAAGTAGATGGAATATGCGCTTATTCCCATCGTTAAACGCATTTGTTACAAAAAATATAGGACCAGAGTAATCTCTACGAATTTTAGAAAATATCAGCACTCAATATTGTTACTGTAATTAAATGTGGAAAGCACAATAAAAAGAAAATTATTCTGAATATAATCCTGTTATTTTAAAAACGTTTAAAATATGTTATTTAAAGGTTCAGATAAACAAACTGAATTAGTTTCAATTACAGTAAATTAGTACAATGATTTCAAAAAAAAAAATAGGAAAGAAATAAGCTATCGGTATTACTTCTTTTAAAAGACAGAGGTTTCTTCGTATATGAAATCTATTTGTCATTATTTTTTATAATTCGCTAAAGAAACGAACATTTAAGATATTTACAAGTTAAGTTATTCCGAAATGCGTTCATTGACTTTGTGTATTATTCATAACTTATGTAATTGTTGGTCTTAATTTTCACGTTCCGCTTATTACACTAATCCTAATATTTTAAATATCTAGACGAGCGAATCTCTTTTCTATCCGATTTTTAATTTTTTTACATTTTTAAATGAAACCATTTTATTAAAATCATACTTTATATCATTATCTGAAATATGTAACTAAAAAAATTTGGCTTAATTTGTACAATGTCACTTACAAATTAAGTATTAGTAGAGCTTAGAATAGCAGAAGCTTTTATTAATTTTGGGTCTTAAAAGTGCACAAGGTTGTTCAATAATTTTTAACATTAGATAAAAAAAACACGATTTTATGATTTGAAATAAACTTTATTATTCAATATAACCTCCCTGAACTGCCGTACACTTGTTCCAGTGATCTTCTAGTTTATGAATTCCATCTCTTAAGTGAGAATCCGAAAGACTGTCGAAATGCGCTACCACGGCTGTTATTACCTCTTCGTTCGACGAAAACCATTGAATTTTTTGAGATGTGAGAACAGCCAAAATTCAGAGGAGGCTAAATCCGGCGAATATGATGGATGTTGCAACAATTCACTGATTTTTGTGATGGTTTTTTGAGCTGTATGAGAGGGAGCGTTGTCTTGATGAGAAATGATTTTTTTTTCTGTATATCAGGTCTTTTCTCACAAACTTTTACATCCAGCTTGCTGAAAAGATTAAAATAATAATCTGAGCATTGTAGCACGCACTAAAATCATATTACATGCGGGCCCTGCAAGAATGTTTAAATGTAATGCATATGTCGTTATTAAAAAAGGACGATAAGATAGGTTTCTATCTGTCACACCAGACAGTGTCGAGAACAGATAGTATAACTCATAAACTTAGAGTAGTATATGATGGTTCGATAAAAACAACTACGAATGTATCTTAAAATGAGACCTTGATGAGAGGATCTACTTTTCGACTATTGTTTGACCGATAACATAGAAAATATGTTTAAACAAATTGGAATAAATGAAGATGATCTGCAATATCAAAAGATTTTATGGGGAGAAAATTCATAGGAACAGTCACACCTAACACAGTGACGTTTGGTACTACTAGTGCGCCATTTCTAAGTACTATAAGTGTACAATAATTAGCACAGAATAGTACAGATATACCAAATGCTACGACGGTGATAATGTTAGATTTTTATGTCGATGACGTATTAACGGGAGCGTCAACAATAGAGAATGTAAGTCTAGAAACAGAATTGGCAAAATTATTGAAAATTGATCAATTCAAGTGAAAAAAATGGGCAATAAATGTGACAGAGATGCTACCCAAATATAGTCCTATCAGTGGAAAATTATTTTCTACCAAATGACAAGTTAGAAATTTCAAAAACACTGGGTATGATCTTGGAGTTCGAATTAAGACATATTCAAATTTTATATAAGAACAGCAGAAGTGGCAAAAACTACAGAAAGAACTGTTTTATCCAGTATGTAAAGGACTTTTTGTCCACTTGGATTAGTGGGGACAGTCATTACAACGGCAAAATTAACATTATAAAGACTATGTTCTTTGACATTGTACTAGAACGAGGAATTACTTTGATCAGAGGAAATTAAGTGAACTAAGTTATAAAATTAATTACCGACTCCAAATAATTTATGCATACCAAAAATGTGATATCATTCAACGGATTTGCAGAGCTTCGACTACGTACAGAGATTTAGTGATACTTCAGAGCTTGTATTTATGTAAGAGTTATAGATTTAAATAATAGGTATGCAGCGCAGTTATTGTGCTCCAAAGCAAGAGTAGTACCATTAAAGAGACACTCGTTTGGAATTATTTACTTCATTGTTGTTAGCATAGCTATATAATAAAACAGAATAAAGTATACCAATAGATATTAGTATTACAATATTATGGACAGATCCTCGTGATAATTTGGATTTCTTCTTTGCGGAGTTTCAATTACATGGATTTAGTGATGCTTCGGAGAAAATATATGGAGCTTGCAGCTATGTAACAGCTACAGCCGTGCACTTATTACGCTTAAAGGTTAGAGTAGCACAACTAAAGGGACAAAGTTTTTCCCGTTTAGAATTATTGCCTCATTGTTGCCAACACAGCTATACAAAAAGATAAAACAGAGTATATCAACAAACATTAGTATTGCGAAATTATAGACTGATTCTACAATCGTGATAAATTGGTTTTCTTCAGGTCCGAACAGATGGCAAAACCCAAACAATGCATCGTAAATTCAATCACTAACCGAAACCGAACAATGTAGAATTACAAGATAATCCAGCTAATACATTGTCAAGAGGATTAACACCTGCATGAATTTTATCTAATAAGCAACGGTTTATTGGACCAACTTGATTAAGATTAGATGAATGGTAATGCCCGAGTACAACAAAGAACTTCTAATGAATAAGGCTTAGAGCAAGAAAGCTAGGAATCTTGACAGTAACAACGTCCTTTATGAACTCAACAAACTTTGGAAAATAATCATCACTGACAAAATTAAAAGAGTATTTGCTTATTGCTTACGTTTTGCAAACATAAGCAAACCTATAAGACGAACAGGTAATTTAACACCTGAAGAAATTTGAGACGCATTGAATAAACTTATTGTACTCTCACAAAACGCATAAAATAACCAACACGGTCATATACGTTTGAAAGATTATGGGAAGCAGCTATTAAAAATGTGAAAAAGGATTTAAAAAGAATTACAGGAAATAGTATTTTCACATACGAAGAATATCTTAACTTCTTGAACCAACCAGAAACAATTCTCAATTCGTGACATCTTATTCCTTTGACAAATGACCTTAAAGATTTGACTGCATTAACCCCCGTACATTTTCTAATAGTCGACTCAAGAACGTTAGAACCTAATTACCATATACATTGAATATTTCAATATTTATGGGCAAGATGGTTAACAGAATATTTATTCGAAGTACAGCTGAGAACAAAATGATATATAAAAAATAAATCAGATTTTAAAGAAGGAATTATGGTAATCATGAAGGAGGGAAATCTACTCCCGTTCCAGTGGAGATTTGGAAGAGTGGAATCCGTTCATGCAGGAAAGGACGGACTAGTAAAATTAGTGATTTATAAAACAAAAAACAATTAAACAATATCGTGCTTTCCAGTAAAACATTGTTCGATCGAAGTGGGCCGTATGTTTCAGTGCATTTTATAGGTTGTTTCAGGAATGAACCATAATTGTCAAGTGCCTAGATTGACACAGCTATCATTTTAAAAACACATTATATGTTTCGTTTACAATATATGCACGTTATAGTTTCAAGTAAAGCATAATATATTATCAAGACATTAAACACACCCTTTGTTAATTAAACAAACCAGCAAGTAACCCTGGACAGAAATGAAGAAGCAAAAAGATCATGTATGTACATATACATAAGACCATTTTAGCTAGAAAACGCAGGATCTGATATAGGCGGTAAACAATTAGAAACTCTCGGAACATAATTGTCATAAACAGATTAACTCGTAGCATCTGTAGAGCAGATCTAGGTAATCGAAATTTAACACTTCATCATTCCAAGTTATCATTGGAACGCTATTTATAAGGAAATTTAAAAAACTAATTACACCGGCCTCTGTTCTAAGGAAACATAAGTAACGAAAAAGCAGATATCTATGGAATGCACCAAAGATGTATTGCTCGAGCTTTTACATAAAATCGTTGTGAAGTGTTCAGAATATCTACCCGCACGTGGTCAATGTACACAACCTGTGAGGTCCTTCACTCCTGTAGGTACACAAAGGTATACAAAGTAATTAAATCGTTGAATTCACATAAAACATCAGCGAATAACCTAATGACAGGAAACACTCTGAAGTACTTTCCAAAATAGGCAGTTCTACTAATTGTACTAATTAGTATCAACATGCAGAAATACTTCGTGAAAACTTAATTCATATTAGCTAATAAGCCTATGCACATTACTATTCCAAGTATTTAGACGCCTTCTTCTTACTAGGATAAATGAAATAGTCAATGGAATAATTCCCGGTCATCAATTAATCAATTAACAATACACGATTCAACAATGGCAAGACAGCAATTTATGTTGATGAAAATATTGAAGGAAAAATATAATGCGCTTTAGATACTCAGCAAGCTTTTAATAAGCTATGGCACCATTGTCTATTATATAAAATAAAAAGAGCACTACCTCCTCAAATATACTTCACATCTTAACAACAACAAACAAAAGGCGGCGTTAAATCAAAAAAAAAATTCAAAACGGTCATCTTACGGTACTACTAATTTCAGCGTCATGAGAAGGAAAGCATAAGAAAGCGTGTACTTTCTAGTTACCATAGATATTGTGAGTATTAACTCTTCCACATTAATTGCGAGTTTTGCTGAATTTAGTAACACTGGTTACAAACTAGTTTAAATCGACACAAAATAAAAGTTCTGTCAATAATGTTGAATAATCCTCCGGGTAACCAGTCGATAGCATTATGTTGTTGACGCGAAAATGCCAAAGGTAGATTGTTGACTGCGAGGTGTGTAAATAAATATCTAAATCATTTTCTTACATTAGAATTACATACATTATTTAGTTTATTCATAATCGCACCTACTCAGCCTTCCCGGCAAGGCTGTACTGCTAACCCGAAGGTTTATACATTACTCATCAGTTGAGAACATTCTACGGAAAAGTAAATCATACGAGGTAATAAAAGTTTATTATTTTTTAAATTCAAAATGTACAATTTACTTTCTATTTGTTCCATGTGGTAAGAAAATTTGGCTAGAGGAATAGCACGAGAATGCTATTCCTCTAGCTTTACAACTTACAAAATGGATATTTTAAATCATCCTCCGCATGAAGTCTTAGGTGTGGAGGTTAATAAATTAATTTGATTTCTTTCTATGAATATTTGATATTTTCGACGACAACTGTTTTCAAGTAACCATACATTTTTGTCATTGTAAATTTTTTTCACTTTTTTAGTATTTATTTTAAATGTGGCAGACCAAAACCTATATATAAATATTCATTTATATCAATATCACAATTATAAACCGACAATTTAGATTTTGAAGAAAAAATTAACTTAGCAACAGTTTGAGCAGATGCATTACATGACACATAATCTGTGTAATATTTTCTCACAAACTTTTAGCCAACAGTTTTTCTAAACACACTATAACTTGCAAAATAATTATATTTGTCCACTCTGATCATTCGGTAGCAATTTTATTTTTAGAAACTTTAATTTTCGACTGATTGATTCCGTCTTAATTCTATTAACATCAGATACCACAAATATAATCATATAATATTTTTAATAGTTAGACCATTTTTGAATTGCTTTTTCCAAATTGAAGCCGTGTCTGATATGCAATAATTACCAAAAGGCTTTTGACAAAGTATTTCGAATGTGCTCATTACTTCATTGTGCATATAAAATATGTTTACATGTGTATATTGTTAAAATCACAACAATGGACAACTCCTCCATCTCAAATGATGTAATTTGTTCAAAAATTAATATGCATGTAGATTATAGATGACAACATAACGAAGTAGTACTATTAGTGAGGATATATCTGTTGCTCAGTTATTATCGATAGCTTTTATGTATGGTACATATAATTCCCCAAAGATGTATTTAAGTCAAATTTTCATTTTTGGATTATATGGTGTCTTTTTTCAGTTTAGTTTAGCAAACAAAAGCCTTCTTAAACAATGTTTATATAATGTTTTAAAGGTAATATTACAACAACACCAATACGTAATTGAAAAATGAATAAATAGTATTCCTTTAACAATTGCTCTTGCAAAAATTCGTAGCTTTAAGATGTCGATTAATAATAAGCTCTTACACTAATTGTAATTTAAACAATCAGGTTTAATTAGACTGTATTTCAGTTTTCTTTAATATAGACCAAAATATTAAATACTAACAATTTTTCATTGTAAAAAAAAATAGTCAACAGCTATGAATGATTAGAACGTAATTCTATTTTGACCAAGTCTATATCCAAAAATATGCTATCCTATTTCTCCTTTTGAAATGCACGGAAATATCAAAACACAATTCCAAATTTTTGCTTAAAAAATTCGGTTGTAAAATATTATGTCTTTTCGCGTTCCTAGGATTTCTGCTAGGCATGAAAGCACATTCCATCTTACGGTGACAAGGACCAATGTACTACAAAGAACGCCTATAACATTAATGTGTCGTATTATTGATAAACTTGCTTCGGACATTTTTTTGGAATCTTGCATTGTTGATATGTAGCTGTTTAGCTGCTTTGTTTAGAATTTGAATGATTTTTTTTCTCTTGCCTTATGTTTTACATTTACAATTACTTTATTTGTCTATATTGCTTTAATGTTTTTGTCCTATAATTGGGAAATCCTGTTGAACAATAAAGATTTATTTATTTATTCATTTATTATTAAATTAAAACATTTATGGAAAATAGGAATATAGGATGGCATGAAATCAAACAATTGGCCCAAGACAGAGAACAATGGAAGCTGGGGATAAAAAAAGAGAGGGCGGAAGTACTGCATAAGACAAACTGAAAACAAAATTAAATGGTAAAATATATGAAATATAATGTAAAATTCAGTCCGACACCCCAGGGTAAAAGGACTTATATATATTAAATAAAAAAATTAAATAAATAAAACGTTTATATTAATTTTAAATTGTTTTAGTAAAAATTTAAGTCAAATTTGTTTCAGGAAATAGATTTCGTACAAACAATCATGTACAAGCACATAATCGGAATAATTCTAATTAATCAAAGCTTAAATTTTATTTTATTTTGTAATTACAATATCAGCATTTAAATTGCTGGAAATTATCACAATGCAAATGAAAGTAATTTATTTAATACAACAGATGCTAGAGAATATAAATTAAAACGACAGCTAAAAACCAATTTACTAAGTAATAAAATATTCAATACCCGTTTGAAGTGTTTTTCTTTTTCCAATCCTCGCAATATGAAAATACGTGGGCCGCTTCGATAATTATTAGTAGTAGCGGTTAAATTATAAGTAAAGTAAAAACATTTCAAGCTTTATGTATTCTGCAATCATTCAAATCGTCACCTATAATTAAAAATGTTTTCTTATAACAACGATTGCTGAAAGTTTTTGTGGTGTTATTAACTTGGCTCTATATTGCCTGACTACATTGACTATCCGAAATTTCTAACTGGTTTTACATAAATATTTTTCCATTTATGACGTTATATTAAGTATAGAAATGATTAGACTGATCTTAGTCGCTGAATATGATATACTTCCTAATTTTGTTTTTCGAAAACATGCATCGTTATTTTGTGCACCTTTATGTACTAATTCAACCTATCTTTTTTTTGTAAAATTAATTCTGTGTTTAAAAGAGAAGATAAGAAGGACATATTAATCTAAATACATCTTAATATTTTGTCCTCGCTCTCCAAGACATTTGCACTCCTTCTTTACAGCTACAAAACTGTATGCAGTAGTATGGTTGCATGATAGGAAAATCGAAACTATTGCATTTGTGCCAGATAACGAAATGTGTTAATCCGTCTATTAACACAAGGCAACAACTAGATGTCTTATATACCCACCCGCATATTTGGCACCATCAATTATACTAACGTATATTTCACACTAAATTAAATTTTATCTGCTATTCAGTCCCAATATAAATTTATTTGCCACCTGCCAATGGTGACATTTTGTGGACGTTGAGTGTGATTGTAGTACTGTCAGTTGTGTTGCCAATGGCAGCCAGTATCTAGGGATTTGACGGTTGACATCTGTTGTCAATAAACATACTCATTAAAGAAGAAGATTCGTCAAATGTCGTATTTCGAAAAAGAAATAATTAGTAAAATTAATAACTATAAACGACAACAAATTCTCACAGTATCACTACTAACAATAATACAAAAAAAATCTAAGAAACTAAGTAAGAATGTAAAAACAAATGGCTGTTATAATATTTCTCCTTGCAAAAAATAAATGTGGATTCTAACGCAAACGAACACCGAAGACGTTTACAAATAAGCTGTACATGTTTTTTGCTGAGAGTATCAGAATACTGGAACAAATCATGCGAATATATTAATTAGAACTTTTAGGTATCATACAATGAAGGTATACTGTAATGTTTTAAGAACAAAAAATCAGAAATTATTGTCAGGATCTCTCTTTGATGCTATGTAAAATATTTTGTTCAAAGATCTAGGAGCAATTTTCAAAATCTCGTCTTTGGGATAGTTGAAAACTATTTCAAGTTTTAACATAGCGTATGTAAAGAACACCGAGTAAAGGTATGGATATTTACTTAATTAAGAAGAATAGGTGTAAAAATTAAAAGCGTGTATATAATAGATGAGCAGGAAGGAAATGTAATGTAATAAATATAAAATATAATATTAAAGAAATAATACCGATGATGAGATTGGCGCATTGTCACCTCTCAAATATATTTTTTTGGAACGATGAAAGTAGACAGTAGACAAGAGATGTGTTACGTGTATACATATCTTCATATATATATATATATATGAACAAGTCACCTTAATGCTATGTGGAGCTATTTCCAAGATACTATTATATAAAACACTTACATATTTAGACATACTCAACAATGCCGAGAAGGACAAATTTCGAGTCTCTAATGATTAGTTTCTGAATGTGATTCATATATGAAGTATACAGCTTAATAAATCTCACAAAAACTAATTAATTTATCTTATTTTACAATTTATACGTATTAGATATGAATTAATGTCGTTTATTGTAATACCATTGTTGTCTTGTAATATCAACGAATGTACATATACTAAATTAATAAAATATAAACGAAATTAAGATAACATCTCGAAATTTTATATTATAAAATTGTAAAAACTAACAGAACATTATTTGGCTCTTTATTGCAGGATTTGGAATTACATATAAAGAATTATCAGTTTCCGCTTTACGCCATTTCAATTTCCTGAGGATTTAAAGCTGAAGATATTCACTTAATATAGAATTGCGAACCAAACTGGCTGTCGTTCCATGAAATATATCAAAATGTTGAGTCACAGGCTTAATTTAATATAAATTATATATACATACATATTTTGCCAGTAGTGGTAACTATCAGAAAATAACCTCAGTTAATTGTAGAAAATATATATTTACTATGATGCTGTCTAAATTCATTATTTTTCTAGAAATTAATTATAAGCAGAAAACTTTTTGTTTGTAATAATATATTACAATTTAAATATTTTTAGTAAACCATCTATTTTATTTTTACTTAGTAATACCCCATTTTTAACTTTTAATTAGAAAAAAATTTTTACGAAATGGTTTTTTTCTGTATGTAATACCTTCGATGCATAGCATAATTACTCAGAAATAAAAATTTCCCCCTTAGGAAACCAGGACATAAAGTACATTAATTCTATAGATTGGTTTACTTGTATTCTAATGGCTACTTAAATGTGTAACCGTATGTGTGTATGTATGTATGTATGCGTGTACGTAGCGCAGTAAATATTGGTTTAACAAGTGTTCCTACAAAAATAGAAGATTTTGAGAGTCATATACATATATGGAAATTTTGATGTACCCTGTGATTGATTAACTTAGTCACTTACGAAGGTTGGCTTTTGACGGTACAGATCGTGAAAGGAATTTGTTTCGTGTGGGTTTTTGCTATAGTTTTCAGATGCAACACTGTTTAATTGTCCGCTGATAATGACAACTTAGTTATCGAAATAGGTGTACAGAATACGAAAACTAATGCGGAAAGGGGTTATACGTATATCAACCTTAATGATTAAATCATATGTATCTCGGGTATATATTAGATGTAGCTATAAAAAACGGATTAGCGCTATAAAATCCTTCATTGGTTTTCTTTCATAATTTTAACATTATTCCACCTATATATTTCTCTCCACGATCCTTAAACTGCTCCATGCGGATTTTGGTAAAAGTAGTGCTGTAAACCACTCCTTTTCAAACAGTTAACAACTTATTTCATATTTGATTTCGTCCCGTGAAAATCGACATTTTAATTTTGAAATATTTAAAATAACGTTCCTGAATAATAAGAGTAAAATGCTTTTTCTTACTTTCTCTATTTTGCAATGTATTATACGAAATATTCTTGTACATGTAGTGCAAGCAAATGTGAAGAGTTCCTATAATGCTATGAGAATTAAATGTATTTATCTCATATAATACATCCTAAATTAAATTTATCTGCCTCCCTCTGACATATTGAATAGAACTAATACTTCCTGAAATATTCGTCTACGTGATACATTTTCCAAAAAGAAAAAACTAATGCTTAAAGAAAAAACAAAATAATAAGTCTTAAAAATTATGCATAAATTCTAATACTTGTATTAAGTTCTTGATGATTATTTACTAGTTCAACTTCAAAAAATACGAGTATGAGAAGCTATAAAATAGATAAACCAATCATAAGTGAACCGTATCAAAGGCAAAATTCAGAATGAGTTAATAGAATTACGGAACATGTCTAAAATGTCTTGCTATTTATTGTTAAGGCTCACAAGTATGTACATTTCATTAATTTTCAAAGGAGCAAAAACCAGCATAGGAATAGAAGCTAACAATTTTAGTTGAAGAAAGAAAACATACACGCATAAATTATTAAGAGATTGTACAAGAAAATATAGAAAAAAATAAAGGAAATACTAGTTCCAGGAGAGGATGGAGTAAAATATGTGTCGACGTACTTGTTTGAAGAATATAAAATTTGTTGTACGGAAATGGTGAAATAAACGCAGGCAAGTTAAAGGCGAACATTAATAACAAAAACAGTGAGATATGAATTAAAAGTTCAATAGATCATAAAGATCAAAAACAATAAGAAAATCGTTGGTCCTAAATAGTTTCATTCGTATTAGGGTATAAAATTTACGTGTGCTCAATCCCTGCCAAAAAAAATTGGTTCGGTCATTTAATGTTGACTTGTAAACACGAAAGACGTTCCATATCATATAATTTAATGGACGTGCATATACCATGAGTTTTATGAATACTCAGTCGATTGCCAAAAAAACCGAACCAAAATATATTACAAATTTCGGAATCTTGCATTATTTGAGATGTGTTGACAGGGAACAGTTTCTTTTGAAAGTGAAATTATTACAAATGTTATCCTAAATATATTGAAATTATTTATTTCAAAAATAATATTTAATCTATGATTGTAATAAAGATTTAATCGAATATCCTATTCTATAATATTGCGACATGAGTAAAACTCTCTAAAAAAATAAGCATAAATATCTATATGCACTTTTAAAATAAAAGTAGTATACATTTATTGAAAATTTTCTATACAGAAAATAGTCCAGTATATTGAATTATTAGACTCGTAATACGCAAATACAAAGTTTACATTTTTTTCTATCCTGACACCATGACGCCCCAAAGCACTGCAGCTTTAGGTTAACTTATTACTAGAGACCGGGAAAATAAAGTTAAACGGCGGAATAGTTCAAACATTTGCTTAAATTTATAAAATAGGCGGTACATTAACTTACTGTTAGAAAGCTATTGTGAATGTATATAAAATTACATTTAAGCCTCCTTTATACTGTGGTTGTTGAACAGAGCTATTCCTAAAAACAAAAAAATTTAAAAAATAATACTGGACTCCACACCAAGTGTAGTCCAGTATTAACGTTCAAGTAATATTACTATTTGTATGGTTTGCTGTAATGCTGCTCGTAGTATGAATACGTGTTCAAAAGGTAGCAAATACTGTGGATTTCTTTTCAGGAGCATAGGTGCAGATTTAATATATGTGTGTACAAGTGTGCGTTAACAAAATTATTATTACTTACATATAGTACATTTTTTTTAATAGTGTGATAGTACATTACTTTAAAAGTGTTGTGTTTATTGTATTTTCGTTTGTGTACTCTGCTATAAAATCGTCATTTAATTGCACGATCCTGGTCTTTGCTTATTACGCATTCTTCCGGTATTATCTTTCGTCTAATGCAGTATAGATCCAGGGCAGTTCGGCTGCAAGATGCTGTCCAATCTACTTTCACATGACTATCAATACAAAGGGTACTAGGAAGGAAAGCTTTGCAATACAGCTTTGTTTATTTAATTTTTTCAAAGTAATTTCCTCTACACTCAATACACCTCACCATCTTCCGAAACCAATCTTTAAACCAGTTCTGCCAAGTTTCACTAGGGAGTAAAGCACGTTGTCCCAAGCCCGCAGAAGATCCTCATCACTGGAAAACCGCCTCACTTTTAGCTCCATTTTCACATGCGAGAACAGTGCAAAGTCGCAGCGAGCAGGATCTGGACTGTAAGGAGGTTTCTCGAGAAGTTTCAATCCTGTTGTGGTCAAATATTCGGTGCACACTTTGACACAGTGAGCGAGAGCATTATCGTGATGGAGGAAACAGGTGTTCATTCTTGACTTTGGCCGCAGGTTCTTCATAGATTCAATGACTTTAGGCAGGGACTGTTCAGTATATCACATAGCTGTGACTGTTTTCTGAGTGTCCAAAACGACGCGTTCCACAATTCTACTCGATTTGAAAAATACAGCTATCATTTTCTTCGTCACAGATCGGGATTTTCTGACAACTACGGGTGTGTCCTCATCATCATAGACCCAAACTTTGTTTCGAGCCTTGGTCGGCACATCGTAATAGTACAGCCAAGTCTCGTCACCTGTCACGATGTTGTTCACATACCGAGATTGTCCCTTATTAAACTTTTTTAGCATCTCCCGGCACCAAGTCACAAGCCGTGTCATCTGCTCTTCAGTCAGATAATGCGGCACCCAGAGAGAACAATGTTTTTTCGCGTGTAAATGATCATGCAGAATCTAACGAATTGCTGGTACATTTAGGCCTGAAGTACCCTGTATTTGTTGGTAGATCACTCGCCAAGCACTTTCCTCACAGTAGTAACATTTTCTTCCGTAACTGACTTTCGTGGCCTTCCCGGCATCTCAGCATCCTCCACAGTTAAATTTTCCCTTTGGAATTCTCTATACCATCTGAATATTGTTGTGCGGTATGGACAAACATCACCTAGTGCAAGAGTCATTTCTTTGAAGCACTGGTCTATGTTTCAACCACGCACGAAATTATAACGCAAAACTACCATTATCTCATTTCGTGACCACGATGCCATCACAAGCACTTTACATTCACACTGCTAATGAATAACTGAGCCCATCAACATGGCGCGGCGGTCACTATGCACGTATGAACTGGTCTCAACATGCAACAACAAGCAGCTTCCTACGATTCATTGTTGCGTCATATTGCAAAACTCTCCTAGTACCCTTTGTTCTAATGTGACGTGATATAATTACAAGCTTTCTTAGAGAAATTTTCAATGTGCATGAGACCATCCTTCCTTCCACCTTTATCAGAAAGTCAAGTGGAGAAAGTCTTTGTATCTTTCTTAATTTTGCCATCCCTACGGGCTACATTATTTTTGTCAATCACATCAGCGATTCATAAGTGAGTGTTGGTTCGCTATCACTATATATAACTTTCAGCAAAGTCAGTTTTAACTCATCCCCCCTGTGTTTCTATATGTGCGTGTAGATACTATAAGAATAATACATGGCTGCTTCAAGATTACTCCAACATGTTAGTTCTAGATAAGTTTCAAGTCCCGAAATACTTCATCTACCCCAAGATGATTAACTATATTCCTTGGAGTCTTAGAGGTTTCACTTTATTTAGTTTTCTCAATAGAGTGAAAATAACTATTTACGTTCTACATATATGAGTTTAAACTCCAATGACTTATCAATGTTCCTTCCAAGTTTAGTGCCTGTTAAGTAAGTTGAGTTTTTCCTGTCGTGATAATCCTCAGGACTAACAAATACTGTCAGTTATCGTCCATAATAGGCTTTAATAACAAAGGTGAAAATGTTCCTCCTTGAAGATAGCGTCTCACAAACCGAGTTTAAAAATAATTTACGTATTACAATAGTCTATGTACATTAAAAAGTGTGCTCAGGAGACTAAAGGCAGAAACTATCAGATACGATGGTGCTTTAAAATATTAGGACAGTTTTATTTCATACTTACTCTTTACTTATCCCATTTTGTATTGTACTTAGTTTTCTTTTATATTCCCAAATAAAATATTTCCAGAACAATTCTAATAGAGCTATATTTATACTACATATTACAAATATATTGTATAATGAATATATTTATGTAATTTAGGTACTTAATAGTATACGTATGCACTTTTTTTCTTAATAATAGCAAATAAGTCCTGCATTTTTTATATTGCTATTTGATATCCACACCTAAAACTTTGGGGAGCAGTAATGAGTTGAATTGTGTTTTTGTGTAACAAGTTTTACGTGCGTTGCTATATTTTAATAATAATCAATTCTGCAGGGGTCATTGTGAAACAAATAATATTTTAACTGAATTTGCCATCTACGTTCTTCAAGCTTTAATATTTTTATTGAAACACGAGCTCTTGTTTGAAGATGTTTTCAGGCATGGCTATCATACTAGACACAAGTCTAATTACTGCTATCACGTATTGTATTTTGACGTTGATTAAAGATGAACACATTTTGTTATAAAAATGCAATAAATAAACTTATTATTATTGCTAATATTATTATCATTACGGGATTCTTAACTTAGTATTTATTGGTTTAGTTTGTTAGGCTGTATCTTTATTACACTATACATCCTATGATTTTTAATACATTTATATTTGAACTACCTAGTATGCGAATAGCATTCGAGTAATATTCATGGATACGTGCCAAAATATATCAAAGGCCTCTTCATGATGAAGCTTAATTTTACAGTGAATGATTATCGATTTTGTTCTTCTAATACTAAATGTAGTTTCGATGTTCAGTCCTAAGAAGTATTACTTTTAAAGTATATTTTGACATTGTACATGCACAACTGCTCATGTTTTCTCTAGAAGCTTGTCTACGTATTATGTCTATGCGTAATTTTAAACATAATAATATAAGCAATTCACTTTATATATATTTTACTTACATTTATGGGTAGTTTATTACTCTTAGCAGAGTATAACCGAGAAACAAGATTTTACAGTGGCACTTTATTTGCTATAGCTAAATAACAAGAATGCTTAGTTATATACAATAAAGTAACATGAAAGTTGTCTACCAGTGACACCTTTTCACATCTAACTGAATTTTATGACAATATTGGCATCTTCTAACTACATAACTAAAAGTCAATCCGCTTAAATTAAAATGGAATTGGTGCAGCATTCCGTCTTTAATTTGAGGGAAGCAGTACGTCAAAAGTACGTAAGCACATCAGTTATGCACGTATGAAATATTTCTTTCTTCCATTGATGTCAACAAATAAAATGACACTATATCAGCACCGATAGAGCAGAGTGAACGAATCCCAATCATTCTCTGTCGTAATGTAACATACGTATGTCGTAACAGGTTTTTTAGGTTTAGATTCGTACGGGGTTTATTGCGTTGATAACGAATAGTAATTGATAATGCATTGTAGATAATTATGGGATGCGAAATGGAGTAATATCAACTTACTCTTCATACTACATGTTGTACGCCTATGATAATATATTAGAGATTGTGTGCTGTAATTATTTATTGCTCTTCCCCCTTTCTTTTTCATTTCCACAACCTGTTTGTACTACATCGCAGTTTGATTTTTCTTATGTGTCTACTTAGCAAATATTTCTATACCTATAGTTTACTTTTTGGTCTTTTTCGAAGTTTTTGTTTAGTGATATGTTTCAGAAACGATTTTTTGGATTTTCTATTTATATTATCGAACCATTTAATTCTTATTAATTTTATTATTTTGCCGTTGTTTTACAGTGTCAATATTTCTTCAATCTACTGGTTCATATATTGTTCTTCGTTTTAAAAATTTTTTGCCTTGGACACTTTTCCTCCTATTTTTTCTTAGTATCTTGAACGTTCTCTTATTTCCTAGTGATCCTCGTGATCATTTTTCTTACCTAAGTGAATCAATACTGCTTTTATTTATAGTACGTTAATATGTTCACTCTTCATTATTGATATTACTTGCTGCTTAAATGCCTGCATTCTTTTCCTTGCTGGTTTATTTTCAATCCCTTTTATAAATTTTTTTAAATTTTCTGTGTATCTAGCTGTTACGATTATATCATCTGTTTATGAGATTCTTAAACAGAGTTAATTCAAAAATATATCCAATACTATGTATGGAAATAAATAGCAGAAATGAAATTAGACTAAATATATACAATTGGGGAGAGTAAAAAGAAAGAGTATCCCAGCAAAAACAGAAAAGTAATAACTACAATTTAAAATCAAGAAAAAGATGGATATGAGACGGATAAAGTGCTAAACATGTGAATAGAAGGCATGTGAAATCTAAAAGAACGGCAACGTAAAAGTGCTAAAAAATCTAGAACTTTGCACAAAAGGAGAAAAAATTGGTAACAAAGTAATTGAATTCAAAAATAAAGTAAATGTACTTAAGAAAAAATTGGGAATTGGGAATAATGTACGTTTCGATGTGAGAATGTGAATACTAATGTGTTAGCGAGTAATTTAGCGAAAGATTTATCATATTAAATTATAAATTAAAATCAATTGGATAAAAATTACATAGTAAAATTGACAGTATGGTTTAATTTGGAATCAATTATAGATTTCTAGACATAGGTTATTACAAATGGTGATCTTTTTAAATCAATTTACTGATATACAACGCTATGTATCCCAGTCAATACACACACTTTTTAAAGATTTATTACTGGCTGTATTCGAGTCATTTCTAAAATTACTTTTAATTAAAGTCTATTTGGCGACCGGATGAAGTAAATGTTTCGATCGCTTGACATCATTTCGTCTGGCGTAATACATTAACCAATAAACTGAGTATATTTGGAAACTAGATGTTTGAATAACATTAGTAATACAAAAGTATATATTAATTTTGTGATTGATAGTATTATAGTAAAAGGCCAGTGTTGAAAGAAATTTAATACGATTTTTCAAGAAAATGTTACTTGATACAGATCTTTTGAACGTTATCCGCGCTGGAAAAAAATTATTTAACAAACTTTCTTATTTAAATTATAGAAAGATCAAAAAATTATTTATATATGTAAAATTAGTTATTTTCAGAGAGTATAGCACAAACACATGTACATACATACGTACACTTGCATTTCTATTGCAATTTATTTCAAGTACAGTTTACGTTCAGAAAGTTATTTATGTACGAAAAACATCTGGTATCGATTTATTTAAGAGGTCATTAGAAATTTACGCTTAATGCAAGCCAGGATCACGATTACGAACGCTAATTAAATATTTTTGATCTTTCTCCAAGAGAGTAGGAAACACTCAAACATGTACATACAACATACAAGATACCGGATAATGTGATTTTGAAATGATGTAGAAAATCATGAATAATTTAATTTCAATTTAAATTATGACTTATAGAGCAAGACGTATATGTACACGTTTAATAATATGTATGAGATATTTTCTATTTAGCAAGAGAGCTTAATCTAATCTACTAATCTTGGCAACAATAATTTTGAGATTATAAGTGAAATCAATTAAAGACAAGAAATGAATAGAAATTAAAAACCTTCCGGTATAAAATTGTTGTTCCTAACTTGAAAGCAATTGTTTGCTTTCGTTATTACTTATTAGTATGCAACTTCTTGAGTATATAAATACATTTAATATTCCTTTATTAATTTAATTATATTTAATATTATTCTAACCAATCTTGTTTTTGTATAGATCATGAGTGAGAAACGGGTTTACTAAAGGACATTGAGACATCTTGACCATGACAGACAAGGCATTAATTTTGTTTTAATACTACTGCATTTTATCAAATCTCTTGGCACTATTGCAGATAAACTATTCTTAATGATACTTGGTTTATGAGGCAGTACAAAACTTTGCAACACATCTTAGATTTTCCTGCCCGCGGTACTCTAGAAGAATTTATCTTAGACTCGTGTTGCTTTCTATATATTGTTGTGTTCTATTCGATATGATAAAAACTAGTAACACAACTTTGTATTAAATAAAATTCCACAGAATCTGAATTCCATTTTTTTATTGTATATATGTATCTCAGTATTCACTATGCTTTAAGTTATCCTAATCTGCGTTCTACTTTTACTACCTAGTCTCCGGATTTAACGAGAGAAGAAAGAATTAGCGGGTATCTTATATAATAGATAATAAAAAGTTGTTGTTAGTTAATATAACAGATATAGATAATTCTATAAACTAGTTTAAATCTTTTTAAACAAGAAAGCGAATACACGAACGTGTCTTAATATTGCGTTTAAGCGCTCGTCTCGTTTCTGTACGGTTCTCACTCAATATTCAAAAGTTTATCTCTATGATTAGTAGAGAAGACTTGCCATTTTGAGTGTCGTCCAGAATGGAAGCACATTACGATTTGTCAAAAATAAAGGTGAATTGGAAAGTGTAAAAATACAACAAAATGTCGCTGAAATGTTTGGAGTCAGCTAAAGTGTAATTTATAGAAGTTTAAATCTCATTCTGGAAACTGGCGGTGGTCTACGATGGCAAGGCCAATTCGCCCAAAATCGAAAAGACTAAGAGAAGATCACAATTAGCACGTAGAAATGGCAGTCTTAATGCAACTCAAATTCGAAATTAGTTTACTGCGACCATTGCTACTATTAACGTAAACAATAAGAAATAATATGCATACGTGCGGTTTATAACCTGAAACTGTTGGTTTGCAGTCCTTTTAGTGCAGAGCATAAAAATTCCGTAAAATCTGACTAAATGAGTATATGAATTTCGGTCATAATGAAAGGTTGCAAGTATTACGTCGCTACCAGATAAAAGATTTATCCTGATTTTACGTGAACTCAACACATGCAATAACACATAATTTTTCCGTGAAAGGTTTGAGTATGAGGCTGGTGGCGTAATGATAAGGACCGGCAAACGTATTAGAGGGCACGCCGGGATAAGAAGTATCTACTGGAACGTTTCCATAGAATTGCTTTCAAAGGCCAGCAAGACATACGACACGATACTTGAAAAGCCGAAGTACATCTGGGTAATTTATGCATAGTTTCTGCGACTAGCTGTAATGCTTGTAACAGACACGATACATGTTTTAAATTGGAATCTTTAGGATAACGTTCTGCACAAAGCGTTGACGAACCGATGTCAGTAACAAACATCATTACTTTGAAGACAATTGAAATTTTTTTAGTGTGCTTAACTGTGAATAGCTTTGCCGATACAATTTGACAATATTTTATTGAGATGACTTTTGAAAACGTTCCAATGTTCGCACTATAATATTTAGAATAGCATTCCTTTACGATCTGTAACCTCATCGCAGCTTATCCACATTTTTCTATTTTTGAGAACAGTTTTATAGTAATCTTAATTTTTTCGTCCATAGATGGTAAATAATCTCTTAACGTAGATTCGCTTGATAATGTATAATCCTGATTATTGTACATTATAAGCCGCCAATATAAAAATTAAATTGAACAAAGATTGTTCCTTAGATGTCTACTTCATTTTCTAAGTTTGTTTTGGACAGTTTACGTGTCTAAAACAGTCCGTTTTACACCGACAAGTGAATGGTGTATCACACATTAAACAAACTATTTTAACGCCATCGTATTTCAAGTCTGATAATTGTCCGATAAGTTTGTTTCCAACATCCATGAACAGCAGCCTGTTATTATCCCGTCTTGTATTTTACAATGTAATACTAGCTACTAGTCATTATCAATCCGACAGCATTGGAAACTATTTCAAATTTGTACTCTCTAGTTCTTCTCCGTTTGTCCCTTCTTTTTTGCAAGATTTCGTGAAATAATTTCTCACTGTAAACAAAATTTTGTGGTTTTCTATTACAAACGTCCTTTTTATTGTATTATTTTAAACTGAAATTTGTACACTTTATGATATAAGGATTTTGGTGTATAAATATGAAGATATATCAAAAAAACAATGCAAGGAAAGCGAACTGCATACGCACACTTTACACAATATTCCAAAATATTCTTTAATCTTTTAGAAAATGTATACTTCATTTGAATTGTAAATGAGATCATTTAGTTAAGAATTACAATTTAATTTGACATAAATTTCGAAAGCATTAAAAATAAAATACGTTCAACTTAAAGTAGAAAATAAAAGATTTTCATTATTTTTTTCTCTAACAGAATTTAATTTCGTTTCGATAACAGCAATATCTTTTTTAACAAACTTTATACCTAATGATTTCATAAAAATGTATTGTTTACAAAAGAAAGCGATGAATGGTTTTAAGTTCTGTAAGCTTCTCAAGGAATTCAAAATTATTCGTGTAAAGAAAATATCACCGATTGAAGACATCGATTTTAATAGAACTTTGTTGGTTTCTAAAATTTATAAATTATTATAAAAAATCTTGAAGAAATAAAAACTCAGAAATTCATACAATTTCTATTTCCACTATTTGTTTAGCAGTATTTAATAAAAATATATACTGTTCTCTATAAAATTCGTTTTTAGGTATCAGACATTGATTATATATATATATATATATATATATATATATATATATATATATATATATATATATATATATATATATATATATATATATATATATATATATATATATATATATATATATATATATATATATATATATATATATATATATATATATATATATATATATATATATATATATATATATATATATATATATATATATATATATATATATATATATATATATATATATATATATATATATATATATATATATATATATATATATATATATATATATATATATATATGATGTAAAGATGTTAATATTTTTTAACTTATATGTATGGGATAGAAGTGAAAACCTCACGTAGATATGTGCAAGAATAAACGCTTATCAGTATAAAATACATTTTAACAACAACAATTTAATTGAGATAAAGTAGATATTCTCAGAAATAACTTTAATAGCACTAAAATATTAATTATAAACATGAAACTTATCCTTTAACTACTTCAATTATTTAATTTAACTTAGAACATCTTAGATTTTTTTATTTTTCTCTCAAATAAAATAAATATGTACATACAATTACAATTTTGTATCTATCTACCTTTGTATAGTTGATACATAAATTTTTGATACACATTTCTTGTTCTCTTTTCTTATCTTCACATATAGATGTCTTTTTTTCAGAATTAAAGATTATAGCTTTTAATAATATATATTTACTATTACGTATAATTCTCAAGTAGATAATTTCACCACATTTATTGTATATTTATACATCATGAAACGTTATAGCATATAAATATTATTATTACGTTCTAGTACAAATATATAATTTAACTGGGAAAATTTGATATACATTTTAATTTCCCAGTTACTTGATTATAGCACTGTTTATGTAAGTATTAAATGATTATTAATTAATAGCCTTCAAATTATATTGTTAAATACAAATTTCTATCGACGCTAATGAATATTTTTTCTTATAACAATGTTAATCAACAACAATTTTTGAACTAACTTGTGCTGATATTTACGTATTCATTCATACCATTTATCAACTAACTATTTTGTTTTAGAAAATCCTTGCAAACACACAAATTGAATTAATGCTTTAATAAATAATAAATGCATGCCAATAAATTTTTATGGAAATGAACGGCTTCAAAATAAATTTAACTTTAATTTTGAAAATACAGAGCATATTCATATTCCATATTATTCTAAATTACTATGTATTACATAAGTTCTACATTTGAAAATTACTTTAAAAATTAAAAATTTAATAATGATGCTATTGCAAATATCTTAGTAGTTTCATAATACTTCCAAATTTTAACTGTTGAAAACTTATCCTTATATTTATACTTTACAATGATTTTACATCATTCGCAATTTTTATAGACAATTATCAACTATTTGCCAAGAAATCTTTCATATAATCCTATTCTTTTATAATAATTAGTTTCTATACAATTCCTTAATCAATATTCATATAATTTTATTCCCACATTAGCTTTATTTATCGAAACTCCTTGAGCTTGTTCGAACTATACTTATACTTGCCCGTCAACTGGTGACTTAACTAAAATAATTACTTAATTTATTACCCCTTTTCTTTAATTTTTAAATAGAATTGTAAGAAAAATCTCTCTGCAATTAAATAATACAATTTCTTTACAAACAAGATATTCATATGTATCGCGTACATTTATAGATGCATTACGAAATTATTTACACATGCACCAATTTTCCATAAGTTATTTGGCTATCTAGTATTCTAAACTAAAATAAGTTCCAAAACATATCTGAACTTAACAACTCAAATATCTTAACTTATGTAAATGTTTCAATCTTTATTAACTTGTATCTCAATATAAATATTATTTCTTAATAGATTCACATTTCTTGTATAATAGACAACATAACAATATATACCATTTTTCGCACTAATTTACTTTCGGAACTCGTAAATCCCTTAAGTGTGCTTTGAAATTATGATTGTATACAAGAAAATAGAAAGAAGATTTAGTTCTATAATAAATCCCAAAGATCTAATAACTTTGAGAAACTTAATCACTGAAGGTTGTTATATAACTCCTTGCCACATTAATTTTCGTATTCTGTATACGTATTTCGATAACTAAGTTGTCCTCATCGGCAGATTATTAAACAGTGTCGCACCTGGAAAACTACGGTAAAAAATACCAGTACGAAAAAAAATTCCCCAACTCGATCCGTATCGCTGAAAACCAAAACCTACACTAGTGTACGTTTTGGCTTTGAGCGGTACGGATCGCGTGCAGAATTTGTTTTTTTAGCGTAGTTTTCCAGGTGTGACACTATTTAATTATCTGCTGATGATGACAACTTAGTTGTCAAAAGACGTATACAGAATACGAAAATTAATGTGAGCTTCAATGATTAAGTTAATCAACCACAGGCTCATTCAAAATTACCTTTGAGAAACTTCACCCGTATATATTTTCATAAATAGAAAATAAAGATTTAGATGGTTTATATGCGAGAAACTTCCTAGATTTTGTGGTACTTAGAGACACTAAATAAGTTATAATTAAATACTTTATATGTATGGAAAAAATGCCTTTTAAGAAGTTACGAAACTGAAAAATTCCTCGCATTTTAAAACTTAAACAGTTTTTTATATCTTATAGAATTATAAACAAGTCTCTATTTCCACATTTAAAAGATAAAGTACGTGACGTACTCGCTATTTCGAACTTTCTAAAGAGCTATAAAAGTTTTAAGAAAATCGTTTCTCAAGTCATTCAAGAAACGTGGAGCTTTTATTTTAAATGTTAGTTTTTTAGAATATACTTACAAATAGAATTTTATTAATTAACTGAATAATAATGGACATAGGTTACCTTCCCATTTTATGAAATGTTATTAGATATACGTGTATCCTTTTTGCTTACGTTTATGCACACTTTCAGTATATAACTTTACCTTCAGTTCCCCTTTAACGATTAACACATTATGCTAATAGAATCCATGACATCGATTAACTTAACTAAAAAATATATATGGTCAATTCAATTCGAAATAATAGAAACAAGAAACTGTTAATAAATAACTAGAAACTGTTTTATATGTATTTCCCAAAAAAACTGTTTCTCAAAAAATATCACGCTGCTTTAAAATATTTACCAATATATAATCTACTGAAGGTAGTGTTAACAATACAGTTACTAAATTGTACATATAAAATAACAAGTAACACTACGATGAGGAACTTCTAATTCGTTTTGATTACGTTTAATCACACATTCAGTATATAAGTATGACTTCAATTCCCCTTTAACTATTATCATATTTGGTCAATTTTCTATGAAAATTTTCTAGGATTTGAGTGCGTTCTGATTTTAACTGAAGCAAAATTTTGAATACGAAAACATATATTTTCTATTAGGGCGTTAATAAGGAATTTATTACTGATAAGTATATTATGGATTAATCATAATATACGAATTTACATATCTTAATAGTTTCATTATTCATTTCATCAAAGTGTATTTGTGTACCGCATCATGCCTCTACTTTAATACATTTTTCAACATATAATTAAAGTAAAATATGTGCATAAAAAATATATTTTTTATTAAATATGTAAGAAAAGCTGACTTTATATACGTATAAAAGTAATGATAGACTTTTTTTCTGTTTTCATAGTTCATTGTTTGGTTAATGGTCTGACGTCATGGTAAAATACCACTCTTTTATGATTAACGTACTCCAAACATTTTTGGATAATGGATTCGTTCAAACTATGTAATTTACGATAGTACACACTGGAATTAATTGCTTTGTTCCTCAGGAGTTCTAAAAACCACGGCACTTTTAAAATTCCAGCATAGACTTTTGCTGATGATTGTTTGCTTTATGTGACGTTTAAGGCGAATTTTCAGATCGCGACCAAGACCTGAGTCACTTCAAAAACAAAAAACCATCGTTTTCCTCGTCTTTTTCATATATATATATATATATATATATATTTATATATATATATATATATATATATATTTATACATATATAGTGTTTCCTGATGATGCACTTTCAACGTTTTTGTGATCACTTATGTCGTGTGCGATCTGATTCGATCAACGCCTTTTTTGGTTATCATAAAGGTCATTAAGGTTAAAATCACAACGTAAAACGACAGTTGTAACACACGTCAACAAGTAGTTGGTATGAGTTAATGTAAGCATTTTCATTACAGTTTTTTGACAAGCGATAAGTAACCACAGATTTGTGGTTTCAGTGATAAGTGTGGATTTAGTCGAAGATTAAAATCATTAGTACAGAATTTATAGAAAGTCAATGAACTTTAAGAAACATTTAAAAATTATAATGATGGGATACGGATAGTAATATTTAAAATTTAAAAAGTGTATTTTAATTAAAACATAAGGGTAGGATTTATATAAAAAAGCGATTGTTATATGCGGATATTAAGTTGATATTTCGTACATAAAGAAAATGACTCCTAATTTATATAGATACTTTACAATTGAATAAAAAATAAAATCTTACACAAATTAAAGCGAAATAATCATTATTTCAACAAGTTACAACCTATACGAACGAGAATAAATAAAATATACTTCCCAGGAAACAAGATATGAAAGCTAAAACAATATATCCTAGAAAAATAAAGTTGATGAACAACTGAAACCTAAAATAGTAAATTTCAATAGTAAGCAAAAGCAAAGGAAATTAAAGACATGTCCTACATAAAATGAGAAATGACTTTCTTTTAGGTGAAGGAAAAATAAAACATTTCTTTCACAGCTTTTGCTGAATATAATAGGCTTGCTTAGGTAGACAATGAATGATATTAAGTTCACTTATCTGTAAAAAAATTAACGAATATTACAAATAAAAGGAAACTGTTTATGTAAAGAACGTTATATATTATTTAGGATAAGGAGATCCAATCATCTAGTACAAGGTCTTTTACAGAATTAAACGAGTTAAGTAAAAAATTGTATTTTCTTATTTGTTTTTATTTTTTTATTTATTTCAGACTACATGTACAAAAATAATACATGCGTATTAATGATTTAAAAGATTCACAACTAAAGGAGTCACTTATGTCTGTGCACCGTCTTTTAAATTAATTTTTACAGTGGTTAGCACTGTTAGTGTAAATGTTTATGAATTCTTTCTCTTTTTTACCATATTTGTCTGTATTATTATTACTATATATTTTTGTTATACCATACACTGGTTCTATTAGGTTAAATATACAATAGCAGGGTGTAAGTTGAAGAACCACGTCCACATATTCTTCTGTCAGCAGCTTTATATGTACATATATAGTTGGTGGTTTATACATTTACATAAAGATATATATGTAAATGAAATTATTGAATAAAATAACTAAATGTATGTGTACTAACCATCCTACTACGGTTCTTCTAAACTCACAAGAAGTTGGTGTCCAAATCAATATAAAAAATTGCCTCTGTCTATGTCAGCGTGGTAATCTAGGTAAAGTGTTGCAAATATTAATTCTGTGCCAGAAATAAATGCGCTAGAATGACCTGCATATAATACTATATATTTAAAACGAGACAAATATAGCTTATGTATATTAAAAAAAAATTTAAAAAATAGATCGAAAGTTTCCAAATACTTAGTTTCATCTTGGATAACCCAGATTTTATCAAAGAAACTAAATTTACTTGAAATATCATGCTTTATACGAACATATGATTGCAAAAAATTAATTCGTTTTAATACAACTTGTGGGAATATATGTATGTATATAATATCGATTCATAAATACAATGAAAATTGAACTTATAAAAATATGAAAATTAGCTGGTTGTAAACAACTAACCACGAATGGCATTTGACAGAATAAAATGCTAAGACCTAAAGCGTTTTCTTTTGATTGCATTCAGATGCACTGTATGTATATTTAATGTGTCTCCATATCACATTATTATCGAATGTATAATAATATAAATACACCAAGTGCGTATATTCCATACTATATAATGTCCACTGTTACGATTTGTTTGCTTTTCAGTTACATTTCGTTATTTTCTTCTTAACTTTAGTGAAAGTATGTAGCAGTTTTTTCGTTTTTTCATGTCTGTATTAAGGTATGGTTCATTAATTCGATCTTTTTCTTAACAATTTTTCTGAAATTTCCTTTTATTTCTTCCATTATTTTGAACGTTAATGTATTCGTTACAAGTAGTTTTCCATTTTTTCATGGTATTTGCTTTTATGCCTTTTCGCGCAGCTTGCGACTTTTCAATGTGCGAGATTTTTAAGTGTGACGGGATCTTTTGATTTGAATAAATCGAAGATAATACACGCATAGTTGATTATGTTGAGATTCATATAGATCAGTAGCAATTCTTTACCGTTAATATTTAGTTCCAAGTATATTGGAAAATTTCGCATTCGGGGGTACATAAACCACCGCGATTTTACTAAATTGGAAAGACTTGATTTTTGGACCCTTCAAAGGTGAGTGTCTTCTTGTTTTCGCTATTTTGGCCACGTTCCAGTTCGCCTCCCCTCTCTCTTCAAGTCAAGGTCAGGAAGGCAGACAAATACAACTAAGTGTTCCTGCACTTACTTATATATATCAGGTTGTTACAAATGTAATGTCCGTTTTTTCCTTCAGTCTGAACTGAATCGCACCTGTGTGAAGACGTGTATGTTTTTGGTGAAAATTATTGTATTTGTAGAAAAGGGTATTTATTTTGAAGTGTGTACCTGTTCCATTTCTTTGAAAGATTAATACACCTGTCCTTGTCTCGCCTATGGAAATGTTGTCGGCAAGAGATATTCGGGCAATTTACCTCTTTCAATTTAAAAAGGGATTAAATGCAGCTGCAGCAACGCGAGAAATTAATCAGAAATTCGGTGAAACCACGTGTAATGAACGCACATTACGGCGATGGTTTAAAAAATTCAGCGAGGGAAATTTTGATTTGGAAAATGAGCCTCGCGGATATGCGCGTAGCACCGTTAATGACGACGAGCTCCGTGTAGAAGTTGAAAGTAATCCGTCGACAACAGTGCGTAGCCTTGCAGAAACATTTCAAGTGTCCATTGCCACCATTAGTCGTCACCTTTCTTCGATTGGCAAAGTGAAGAAACTCGATCGATGGGTGCCGCACCAATTAACGGAAGCCAATAAGCTCCGTCGATTAGAGGTGGCTACCTCTTTGGCTAATCGACAGAATGTTGAACCGTTTCTTCATCGAGTGGTAACGTGTGACGAAAAGTGGATACTTTGTGATAATCGGAGACGGTCAGGACAATGGTTAGATCCAGGTGAAGCACCAAGACAGCATGCACGAGCATCACTTCGTCCGCGAAAGATTATGGTGACTGTATGGTGGGCCAGTAAGGGTATTATTCACTATTCATTTTTGCAACCTGGTGAAACCATCACGGCAGCGTCCTATTGTGCCGAACAGGAAACTATGCATGGAAAATTGAGCCGCTTGCAGCCCTCACTAGTCAATAGACATGGACCCATACTTCTTCATGATAATGCAAGACCTCATGTTGCACGACAGACAATCCAAAAACTTTCGGAATTTGGTTACGAAATTCTCCCTCACCCACCTTATTCACCTGACCTTTCGCCAACTGATTTTCATTTTTTCCGAAGTTTAGACAATCACTTAAAAAATAGGGACTTCCCTGACCAGGAGTCTGTAATAGCAGTGTTTGAGCAATATGTGAGTCGTCAAAACCAAGATTTCTTTTCAAAGGGAATTTTTCAGCTTCCAGGCTGTTGGCAACATACTATTGATGTAAATGGAGACTATTTTGCAGAATAAATATTTATATTTTTTTACATTTAGACTTTTTTTATTCCTTACAAAATCGGACATTTCATATGTAACAACCTGATATTTAGAATTCGGTTTCCCTTCAAACTTGTTCATTTAGTAGATAGTCAAGAAGCTTTTTTTAACGGGTGTGCCAATAGGGACTTCCGAACTTTGACAGTCGATAGCGGCCGCATTGTTGAAGATACATTGTCGAATTAGTTGTCATTAATTTAGTCTGTTTTGCCAAATCACATAGCATTCAATAAATAATAAAATAATATTGTCAATTTTTTTTTCTTGTAGTCAGCCATTTCAGTTTATGTTAAACCTTAACTAGTATTTATATCACTTATTTTGTTTTATTCTATTCAAAATTATAATAATATTTCTGTAACTTGCATTTTTGTAAATGTTGTATTTCTTAAAATTTAGCCATGTTTTGTATTTGGTTTTTGTTTTAATTAATTAAAAGCGGAATCCCGTATACTTAGTTCTTTTTTTATTGTTTTGTCAACGAGTTTTTTCGGATACTAGGTAACCAAGAGGAGTACGAGATTACTTGTTACTCGTCTCACCTACTTATATTCATGATGTAGCTTTTTCTTTACAAGGTGGCGGTATGTTTATTAATTTTCATTTACTGAGTAACCGACTCGATCGTCTCCGTCTGGGCAATCTAGCAGCTGCACCTTGAGAAGACAGCTCTGGTTTATCAATCGTCTCCTGGTTTTTCCATTTATAATTTTTTTTCTCCTCTATTTTGATTTTTTAAAGGGCAGCACCATTTATAAGAATTAACAGGATTTCAATGTTTAACGTTACACAGTCTCGAAATTTGGTTGTTATTGAAAAATTCTCAATTAGATATATCGTTCTTTGAAGCAGATATTATAGACTCCAAGTATTATATCAGATATGTACATTATTTATACACTTTGTTTGTAAGACAACAACAATTTGATATATAGGAAGGAAATAGAACAGAAATTGAAAAGAAATGTGGTAGTGAAGTGGATTTGGTTCTATTTTGTTTGCAGGGGTACATATATTTAAAGTGTTGTGACTGACACACGTGGTCGGTAGTACACAGTTGTCAGACTGCGCATCTGTTTAAATCCTATTTGTTTACATAAATCGGAAATTTTTGAATTGCTTCATATAATTTACATGTGTTTGCAATTACTTTGGAATAAATAAACATTGATTGTTTCATTAATTATTACTATATCTTTCTTAATATTCTTTCTTAATATATGGTAACATTAAGCTACGAATTAGATTAAATTAGCAGACTAGTAATACTTTTAATACTGGTTAATATGCAATGAACAAATTAATAATAAAATAATCGAACGACTCATTCCTAAATAATTCGAAATTTGGTACTTTTTATTACATGGAACACTATATATTATTGTAAATTTTTAAAGATAATTTAATTTTGAATATGAAAGTGTTAACACACTATTGTTTTAAATTGAATAATAAATAAGTTAGGGTGCCTTTTAATAGATGCACTTTTCTTAGGAAGGAGTCATAGTAGGCCGGCTACTTTTATAAATAATACAATCATGGTCAGTAGTTGTTTTGTTTGTTGTTATGTTTCAAATGTTTTCTCGTTTTATTTTTGTTATACATATATGAATTATTAGATCATTATTTACTTAAATGGTAGCACGTATTTACTCACTTAGAAAGTGCAGTATGTTGGCAGCGTTCATTATAAGTAAAGATACTACAAGGGCTAGTGAATATTGTGCTCACATTTTTCTATGAAACAGCTTATTTAATAAGTAAAAGACTAAAAATAATATTATTATCTATGGATATAACGAGTTTAATTTGCTATGACACTCAACTCACGAAAAATATATATTCAATTTAATGTCGTGAAAACGAAATAAAAGCATGTTCAGTTTAAAAATGTTACTTTTAATTTTAGTAGAAGGTATAAAACACCTTTGTGTAACTTGAAAAATAGGCATATCGTTTGGTTTGTTGCGTCATCTTTTGGAGAATTTCCATACTTACACTTTAAAAACCGTTACCAGGTTAGTTGTTTGTGTGAGAAACTAAATTTCATAAGATTTGATCTATTAGCATTAAATATAAAGTCAATTCAGAGTAATAAGCGTTTTTACTATAAGTAATTAATAAATATATCATTTTTGAATTGCATAGAAATCTATATGCTAATTTTGGAAAGCAGACATCTAGAAATTATAAGTGTATAAGCGTTCCAGTTCGTATCTCGGCTAGTAGCAGTGTTGTATTATTTGAACTCATACATAGATGGCGCTTTAGAGGCAATTTAAAAAATCAATATTTACTTAAATTCTTAAAATTATAATCTTTTGAAAATATCAAGCAAAACATTTTACAAGTTAATAATAAAAGCAATTACAAATTAAATTAAATTAAAAAGCTTTTTCTTTATATTAGATATAGTAAATTAGACAAACAGAAATGAAACTCTATTAGCGGGTTAGATTAAGAGAATTGATTTTTATATGAACTACGCAACGTAGAATAACTACCTGTCTGAGTATTAATGAAAATTAGTGACTTCTAGACTTAACAATGCAACATTTCATTTAACTCTTTTGGTATTTTCGATTTTCATGACAGTGTTAAATAATAACTGGCAGTAAATATGGTTATTTACTTTTAAGAAGCTTAATTCAGGAACGACTTAATATTAATTATAATTAACTTAAAAATTCTTTTTGTAATGTGTTACAAGCATTACATACATTTAGTGTTTAAAGCGACATTTGGGTTTTTCTCATACTATCGTTTAACACCTTCAAAATTGCTTAGTGGGTATATTGAAATATGTGGACTCTATTTCTATATAAGCAAATAAATTGGAAAATTTTTTGGTTTAGGTTTTTCAAATAAAATAGGATAATAAGTATTCACTAATGTGTTTGAATACAGTCAGGAGAAATACTTAATTTTTGAGCCGCTTTTGAAACTGCTGCTATTATGAAATACTATTGGTGCAGTAAATATTATTAGGTGCGCAACTAAGTTCTCGCTGTTTTTTTGATGAAAATGCAACTTTATTGTGAAAAAATGTTTACAAATGAATCATTTAAAATATTGCCCATCGCTAGCGACAACTTTTTCCCATCTTTCTGGCAGAACTCGTATACCGTCACGGTAAAAGTGTTCGTCTTTTGAGGCTATCCACGAACCAAGCCATTATGAGATGTCTCCATATGAGCGGAACTGCTGATTAGCCAGACCATGTACCATCGAACGGAACAAGTAATAATCGGACGGCGCAATATCTGGGGAATATGGCGGGTGAGGAAGGACCTCCCATTTGAGCGTTTCTAAGCAGGTTTTAACGGGTTTGGCAACGTAAGGCCGAGCGTTGTCATGTGGTAGAATCACTTTTTCGTGCCTCTGCTCGTATTCTGGCCGCTTTTCGCGCAGTGCTCGGCCCAATCGCATCAATTGGGTTCGATACCGTTCCCCAGTGATGGTTTCGTTCGGTTTCAACAGCTCATAATAAATAACACCGCCCTGGTCCCACTAAATACACAGCAAAACCTTCGCAGCGTGAATATTCGGCCGAACCGACGACGTAGAAGCATGACCGGGCAATCCTCATGATTTTGTTCTCTTTGGGTTGCTGTAATGAATCCATTTTTCAGCACTCGCAACGATGCGATGAAGAAAACCCTTCCTTGTTTGCCGCTGGAGCAATTGCTCACAGACGAAAAAACGACACTCAACGTATCTTGGCTTTAAATCATAAGGAACCCAAGTTCCTTGTTTTTGAATCATTCCCAACGCATACAATCGCTGGGAAATGGCTTGACGGGTAACTCCTAATGATGAAGCAAGTTCTTTTTGCGTTTGGCACGGATCCTCAGCGAGCAATACCTCCAATTCAGCGTCTTCGAAGGTTCTAGGTCTTCTTTCACGCGAACGGTCGTCAACATCGAAATCACCGTTTTTGAAGAGACGAAACCAATCACGGCACGTTGTTTCACTTAGAGCAGCATCTCCATAAACTTTTTGGAGTTCTCGATGCGCTTCAGCCCCCGTTTTCTTCATATGAAAGAAGAAAAGCAACACTTCCCGCAGATGACGATTATTTGGCACAAAATCAGACATTTTCACACAACCACAAGTATATAATGCAAAAACAAAATCACTAATGTGTCAAAGCGGTTTGTTTACCATATGTCTAAACTTGGTTCATGACGTTTTGGTTATGTCATAATCGACCAGCACTTACTACTGGAGCCATCTCTTGAAAAACAGCGAGAACTTAGTTGCGCACCTAATAGTATATTGACAAAACAAATACAATCAATTATAAACATTTTCGCGGATTCAGTGTATGTTGGAAGATAAAGTATATTTTAAAACATTAAAAAGCAATAATGTCAAGGTGAAAAGAGTTCCTTGTTTAAAACTATAATAAAATAAAAATTATGTTAATATCCAAGAAGTTTTTATAAGTTTAAGGGAAATGATTTCTAAGATTAAATAACAAATTTGACTTATATAATTTACTCAATTTGAAAATGTCGTCTATAGTGCGTTTCCTGTTCACGCTATACTACATGTCTTATGGAGATAGCTTACATACTTGCTAAGTCATGAAGTACTATATGCGGATAACTTCTCAATGCTCACCTATCAACCTACAACATAATATGCAGCTGTCAATGCGAATGGAAAATGTCCATAAACAAAAGCTACAAATACCTCAATACTATATAAAATCTTGCTAAGTTATATATAAAATATGAAAATATCTTCTTGCTTACTTTATAACAATCATGAATGCATATATTAATGGAAAAATGGTGATACATTGATGCAATAGAAAAACAGGTGTCACTGGAATTTCTACATACTTTATTTTGTAATTTTTTATCCATACATTTAATTCTAAGCAGAACTTTCATTTTGTTAATGCAATAACTCATTGTTGTTGCATTAACATTGTACTTTATTTTGTAAACACACACACACACACACACACACACACACACACACACACACACATATATATATATACATGTAAAATAGCGTCTGAAAGAAATAAATAATTATTTATGACGGTAAGAATACTCGAATGGATTACTTAAAGCATCATTTTTAGAATTATCCATACGGAAAGAAAGGCAGAAACAATTTGACATTTGCCAGACATGGAAGCTTGGCTTAACTTTAGATATGAAAAATCATCAGTAAAAATGAGAATATATTTGACATTAAGATTGGTAAGAGAAACTGATAGTGCTAGTATATTTCCGAAAAGAAGAAAAAGATGTATATACTAAATAAAAGATACTGCAGTATTGCACTGTGAAATAGTTGTCTATGATCTACTGCGAATATTTTGAAATACGTCTTGAATTAAATATAACTACTTTATCATAACCGTATATTAAAGAACGAGTGTCAGAAAGTAGGTCTTATTTAACGGGGCTAGTTTACACCACGATGAGCCAAACGTGGAGGGCCTTAAAGGCCGTGTATGAGAAAGTGTTTTATGACATAAGAAGTCTCCGAAAAGGACTTTTTATAAAAAAAAAGCAAGATTAGTTCCAAAAAGGACAAAATATGCCGATATCTTGGATACGCTAAAATTTTGGTTATTTTCACATTTTCTAACTTTAAAAATTAAAGTGATTCGATATTTGTCAGTATACTAAATAACTAAAATTGTTTCATTGATTGAAAATTACAATAAGGGTTAAAAATATTGTCCATCTTGGTTAATATATCATAGACTTATCTTATCTCTGTTTTCAGATAATTGTGTTCAGTTCTTTGCTATACATATGTAATGAAATGTTAATGAGTTGTAGGCGACGAAATTTCTATATTACAATTAACTATATGACTATTAAAGAATTCTTTTAAAAAGCCAGCACTTCTATTCTACGTTTATTAGTTGTATCTTCTTGTAATTGATCAATAAGTGGTTCCAAAATTGTAAAATATGCTAGAGCGTATTCCAAAAATAATATAGAGAATATAATGCAAATAATTTATTTCATTCGAACATTTAAAAAAAAAATATTGGTCTGGTTACTCGTTTTTAGCTTAACGCTGCACACATGCTAATTTATTTTCCGTTTTCAAAGAGCATGCTTTATCAATAAAAATCACTCTTATCGAAAGTTATCTGCCGTTGTTCATGTCTATAAATCATAGCAAAATTGCATCTCTATGTATACTTAACAATTCTTGTACTGACGTGAAACGGTAAAGTTAGAAACCTTCTATTAATTTGTGTTATATCGACATAAAGCATAATTTGTTGATTTTATTTTCGAACAGTTTTTTTGGTTAATTTTTCTTCTACAATGTCTGATTTTCTTAAAAAACTACCTGTTTCAGGAAGAATTTTATTATTTTATATTAAATTTTTTTATTAAATTGTAGTATATGCAAAATTTTGTAAATCGGGTCGAAATTTATGAATTCACAGAATTAACTAACACGGCATTAACTTGTAGAGTGTTTTTTTTTTTGGAGACAGAGAAATTTAAATTGGCAATACTGTTTTTTTTGGCAGCCGATTTGACAGTTCTCGGTTGTTGTGGAGTTAGTTTGGATTGGTAATTCACCATGAATGGACTCACGCCGGAGTAGCGTTTGCAAATTGTTCAAATTTATTTTAAAAAACATGGTTCAATTCGAGAAACTCTTTTGGCGTCACATGCATTTTATGATGTTAATAATCGTCAATCAGAGCGGTTAATTCGAGAAACTATGGATCGTTTTCAAAATAAGTATACTCTAAACGATAACGCGCATCGTGTAAGACGTCATACAGTGCGCACACAACAAGCGATTGATGGCGTGCAGCGTAGTGTTGATGATGATCCAAATGCGTCAATTCGTCATCGTACTCAACAATTAAACTTGTGTCCATCCACTTTATGGACAATTTTGCATGAAGATCTTGGTTTACGTGCTTACAAGATTCAACTTGTACAGGAATTGAAGGGACACGATCATTGTTCGCGCCGTACATTTGATGAATGGACCGAAAGAAACATTGTTATTGATCCACAATTTCAGTTGAAAATTTTGTTCAGTGATGAAGCCCACTTTTGGTTAAATGGCTATGTCAATAAGCATAAATGTCACATTTAGAGCGATGATAATCCACAAGCTATTGTGGAAATACCACTACATCTAGAAAAGTCACTGTTTGGTGCGCCTTATGGGCCGGTGAAATTATTGGTCCATATGTCTTCAAAAATGATGTCAGTCAGAGCATTACAGTCAACGGTGAGGGGTACAAAAATGTGATTGCTAACTTTTTCGTACCTCAATTGCAAGACATTAATGTTGCAGACATGTAGGTTCAGCAGGATGACGCCACATGTCACACTTGCGATGAATTTCACGAAATGGACCTGTTAAGTGGCTACCTCATTCGTGCGATTTGAAGCCAGTAGATTTTTTTTCTCTGGGGATATGTAAAGTCACATTTCTACGCCGACAAAACTGAAACAATTGAGCACTTGGAAGCCAACATTCCCCCGGGTGGCCAAATGCCATAAAATTATATTTTAAATAAAGCCAGTTTCATGGATATTAAAAACATTTCTCTTTGTTTTATTTCTATTTAAAGTGCTCCGACACCAAACAAAACACCATATACTTCAACACGTCTTTGATTTACATTTTCTTTTAATATTTCAAAGTGATTATTCATTCAAGATAGACACGTATGTTTACAATTGGATTCAAATTCAGGGTTTAATTAGTTGTAGGATTAACAGACTGGTGTGGATGTAAACAAATGTTTCCTCAGCAATACCACTAGTCAAGTAACTAATTTTTATCATTAATGAAGCGTATCGAAGCTTAGGTTATACATCTAGTTACTCAAAGTTAATTTGCATTACCTTCGGCATTATATTATCCGCATTTCATAATTGTAGAATTGACATATGTCAAAATTTTACTCGTATAAGGTTAACATATTTGTATTTTCTTTCATATTTTTACCAATATAATTTCATTATATTAGTACAAAAATGGATCTCTTACTAGAGACCATTACTCCAGATTCATTTTACCAAAATTTACTATTGGGTTTGCCTAAACTACTCCGTAAATTAAAAAAAAATGGTATTAAGAAGATTCACCTCATGAGATTTCTTCCGACACTATATCAACAAATTTATATGTGGGAACATACTAACGAAGTATTTCTACCAGAAGATATAAAAAAATTTTATACTTCTTCAAATGGCTTTTTATACCAGTGGTCTTGTACTTACGGGTCTAAACGTAATATTATTTTAGGAAAAATAGACATTAATTCTATAGAAGATTTGCAAGAATTAACAGGGTATAAGAGAAGATCTAATCCTGGTGTTTCATTAAATGAGTCTTGTTATTCCATGTCCTTAGGATATAACAGCAAAGTATTTGAATTATGCGATGTAGAAAATTTCGCTAAAGTCTGTTTAATATATCTGGATAAAAAATATGTTCCTACTATTTGGCTGTGCACCAGGGATATGGATTTTCACTTTTTAGCTGACAGTTTTACGAAATATTTTAGCATGGCTGTTTGTCATATAGGTTTCCCTAATTGGCAAATGCTTTATACACCGCAAGGTGTTCCTAAATGGACAGCTTCACTTATGAGAATGATATGTCCAGGTATATTAAGTCAGAATAAAAAAGGTAAAACAATAGAAATGATGCGAAGCTACAGGATATTTAGAGCACAAATGAACCAAGAAGTTGCTAACATCAACATGCTAAATCCCGATGTTTTTAACCATACTTATAAAAAACAGGTCTTTTCCAATTATGTAAAGAGGGAAGAAAAAGCAAAATTTCGGCATGGGTCACCTATCAAGAAAAAGATAACAAAACCACCAAATAAAAAAATTATGTCAAAGACAGTTATTAGTTTGAAACCTAAAAAAGTTAAATAAATTATGAAAAATACACCAGTTGTACGTGTTTTTTTATTGGTTTCTTTTCCTTTATAGAGACTTTATTCGTATAGGTATGCGCAATAATCAAAATTATTTTTATAAACAATCAAGATGGACATTTTTGAGGTTTTTCCCGATATATTAAGAAAATCACAGAAATTTGAAAGTTCAGTGGTTTTTTTATTAAACGACTATTATGTTCAAAATATATTTCATATTTACATTGTTACGGAAATCTATGGAATGCTTTACGAAGTAATTTACAAAAGAAATTAAGGCAGAATATGTTTGTTGTATACTAATAAAGAAAAAACAATTATTAACAGTTTTATATAGAAAAGTATCACTTTAATTTTTATAGAAAGATACTAAAATGACGTAATTTGAACGGAAAGACAAAAAAGAAGTCGACAGCTACAGAAATACAGTTTCTAGGAGTAAATGGAGGTGTCTACAAAATATACTAGAAACATTATTTTTAAAGCAAGTGTTTCTAGTGAAGGTGAGTAGATTTACAAATTTTATATTAGTTTAGTAAGTAGACCGCTAAACTATGGACATGACTAATGACTCTGGGACAGATTATAATACCGATGGCATTTTTTCGGCCCCATCTCTTTTCAAACTGATCGAAATAAGTACCTGGATGTAACCGTGCTGATGCGAAGCATTAATAACCTTACTAAATCTTGTGTATCGCAATACTCATATCTCAACATCCTGCAATATTGCTACCCTATAGACCATCAAGCCTGTTAGGGTAAAGTATTACTATTATCGATTTTAAAGGCATCTGGCTTTTTTTAATTAAAACTTTCTACTTAATTACTATAGAGTTTCCTTTCAACCAAAAATGAAACTGAGGAAAGTGTTTAAAAGTTATGAAAGAGGTAAATGTGACGAGTGATTCAATACAAAAATTGTGTTCAATTCCATAAATTTCTCAATCACTGGCTAATTAGTTAGCAATTTACAATTTTCGTTTAATATACAACGTGGACCATAGAAGTATTAGAAATCCACGTTTCTTTCAATATAAGAGATATGCTTCGTTTAAAAGAATACGATGATACGCGGAAGACATGGTACGATGTTCGTAAAATAAACATGTTTTCAAAATCGAAAACCAGCGTTTTCCGCCTTTTCAGCTGAAAATAGAGTTTTCACTTTCAGACAGATCACGAGGATGGTCCCAGAAGTACCCGACTCAATAAAGAAAATACAAAAATTTTGTAAAGAAATATATTAATTTTTCAACATAATCTCCTTTCAGCTCTATACAGCTTTCCCAGCGATGTTCAATAAGTTCGATATCCTTTTTATAATAAAAACCCTCCTGCTCCTCAAAATAACCATTAGCTGCCGACATCACTTTGACCACTGAGCCATTTTTTGAAGTTTGGGAACAGCGAATAATCCGGGGGGCTAAATCTGATGAATAGGGTGCATGAGGTAGCAATTAAAACTTTAATTTATTAATTTTGGCAATTACAATAACTCATTTGTGCGCTAGTGCATTGTCTTGATGAAACGACACTTCCTTCTTAGCCAAATGCGGCCGTTCTGGCTTGATTTCTTCCCTCAAACGTTGCAATAAGTTCGCATAGTACTCGCCGTTGATAGTTTTTCCTTTTTCAAGATTGTCAATAAAAATTATTCCACACGCATCCTAAAAAACCGATGCCATGACCTTGCCTGCAGATGAAACGGTCTTCGCCTTCTTTGGAGCTGGTTTTCCCTTTTGAGTTCATTGTTTTGATTGTTCTTTTGTCTCGGGTGTAAAGTGATGGACCCATGTTTCATCCATGGTAAGTAACGATGCAATACAAAAATGAATCCCATTCAGCCTGGTAGCGTGAACGTAGTCATTAATTTCTAATTGTTGCAGTTTCTAATTTTTGTTAAGAAGGCGAGGTGCCCCAGATCGTTGGTAATGATTGTTTAAGTACTGCTATAGCTTACTCCGATTTTACAAGCAATTTCAGTAACAGCTAATCGACGTTGTTTACAAACACTCAGAATGTTTTTATCAGTTCGCTCATTCTCGGGCGATGCAAATATCTCTGGTTTTCGACACCTTGATCTGCTTTTTTTGTCACTCGTGCACTTGGATTTTTCAAGTATATTGTTTCAAGACTGACGTGTCTGGTATCGGACCCTTTTACGCACTTTGTCGTGAGAAATTTTATTACAATGCGTTGCGCAACTTTCTCTGACAGACTGAAGAGACGGCGGTTTGTAAAATAAAAGTTCCGATTTATATTTGTATTATTCTTGTATTTTATTTATCTCAGATACTTAGAACTAACTTATAACATTCCCAGGTTGCTTACGCCCAATTATTAGGAGGTTGTACGTATATATAGACAGACTGAATTCACTTGAAATTCAAACATAGGGTGAACAAAGTGATACATAAGTCTTTAAGAAATATCTTGGAAACTATAAGTGCCAATGTTGGCAAAGTACGAATATTCTGTAATATATATTACAGGTGTTGATTACGGTTATTTGATAAAAAATAATTTAAATTAAATTTAATGGCGATGTTTTATTAAAACATAATTTCTCCGACGTCAATTTATGTATATGGAAACTTCAGATTGCTGGTAAACGTTTTCTCTTATATATCTCTAATACATAGCGTAAATTCTGATTAATAACAATAAAAAATACGTAAACATTTTTGAACAAATTAATTTTGGTTAATTTATTAAATTAATTGCTAGGGATTAGTTTTTTAATTCACTTTCTATAATTTTTTGATGTTCTAGTTACTACACTCTCGTATATATTATATAATAGAATGATTCAAGCAAATAATAATTAAATAAAATAATAATATAAATTATTTTATATTTGTCTAGAAATAATTGTAATATTATACAGTGAAGAATTTATGTTTTTATGGTTTATTTAATATTTCAATTTTGAATCAGAGTTTCTGAAGGAATCTAACTAAATCAACGCATGTAGTCAAGGTTATTGAAAGAAAGTTTGGATAATAATATATATATATCTACTTACATAGATTGGAGAAGAAGTGTTTGTCTATAAGACTACTGGGTGTATCAGTTTGTGATAAATGAAAATTCAAATATTCTGCAAAAACCAGTAAAAAGAAATGTGTCAAGACGTTAATAGGAAGAAAAATATATATAGTGGAAAATCCAAGTTGTTTTATTTATTGAAATTTCCTATATATATTTGGGAATTTGATAATAATATATCTCGAAAAGTAAAACGAGTATATTGAAAATAGTAGAAAAAAAACAAATAATTCTCAAATATTATTAAACGTCTTGAAGACGAGTTTTGCCTTTTCTAGTTTCGATTAAAGTGCTACGATGTACTAGGCTACGAAGAAGCTGCCCATTATTATTCAAGAGTTTTACCTACAGATAAATATTTTCGTTACAACACATCATCCATGTTCGAGGCTGTTGCTGGATTCTAAACTGCTTCATTAGATTTATGGTTTAGCGATTAATTTAATACTTGAATTTTAATGTAAATTATTAGTTAAAACTGCAAAGAATGGCTAGTTGTGTCAGTTCTTCATACTATTTTTATTAAAAACACTCAGTCTAACACTAGTAGAAATTTTCATCATAAATTAAGAATAAGGATATTCTTCCTAAACAAAAAAAGCTTTGAAACTCTTTGTTTTAACAAATGACCAAAGTTAAAATCTACGTCTATGAAATAGAAACAAGTATAAATAATTTAAAATATTTTTTGACTATTAAACGGTTTTCATTTTATTAACTATTAACGTTAGTAATTACTGCACCTTCTTTTGTGCAAAGAGAGATCGAATTTCATGAAATATATGTTTTTTTAAGTTCAATATAAAAATAAGTTAAGAATTCGACCTTACTTCAAACGCGAAATAGTGTTTGGTATTTGTTAAATTTCATATTCACAGAATCACTGAGATTTGAGGAAAACTTTGAAAACAGAATATGACAGTAGATTATGCGATATAAACCACTTAAAGAAAAAACTTCTTGGAAAGTTGAAGAGATAAACGGAATATAAATAAAAGCTTGAAAAATTTGTAAAATTGTTCGTAGCGAATATAATACATACATCGAACTAAAGCGACTTGGTATCTAAATCAGATTTAAAAAATACATAACTGGTTATTGATCGAAAAGGATATTAGTTTCAGCTTGGCTGAATGTATATAAAACAAGTGATGTTATAGTAAACCGGAAATTTGAACTTTCATTAATATTTGTATTGGTAGCATTGATTTACATTATCTAGATTATTCTGAACAAAGTTCATATCTTTAGATTACTGACTAGCAAAGTACTTTTATCAAAACTATATTTGATATTAAATCAGGTAATTATATTGTACTCGATAGAGTTAATCATATAATATATGAAATATGAAATGTTCATAAATTGCATTTATATATTTTAATACTTGGTCTTGCATTTCTATAATATTGAAATTTGCGAGAAATTTAATATCCATATCAAGATTAGATTTCAATTATATTGAAATGTATATTTTACAATAACTTATGTAAATTCGGTTACTTTTATTTGTTTTTTATGCTCTACATATCACACGAAATGTTCCAGTAGTCTTTTGGTGTTACTAGATTTCTAGTCTATCGTATTTTGTGAAATACAGCTACCATTTTGGAACTATGTATATGTGCCATTTGTGTAACTAAACTATTGACATCGTTGAAAGATTAAGAAGAAAAGGAATACAAATTTATGAAAATGTTTAGAAGATTAGAAATTTTTCTAAAATGTCCATATTTACAAGAAAAAAGCATGTTTACATATTTTGTTGTGAACTATGAGATTCTAAAGAATTTTGAGAAAACGATATCCCCTTAAAGTATTCAAAATGAAGTTTACTGTATTTCACTTAATTTTGTAAAATGTATGGTCTTTAACACAATGGATAAACAAAACATCATTTAGCGCTCAATCTTTTCATGAAAATTAAAAAAATACAGATGCTAATGCCTTAACAACCAACGTTGTTTCCGCGAATGGTTATTAAATTTAAATTGTGGCGATAGAACATGTAGCTACATCATATTCTAACGCAGGTAAAAATAAATAGAATGTCTCCTCGAAGAAGAGTAACTGTTACCTCTTTGGGGAGGCAAAAATCAAGAAAAATCCCAAAAATATCTTAGTTAATTCGTTCGGTATCGCTGTTATCATCGTAGCCCTGGAAGATAGTATCAATTATTACTAATATCAATTCTGAATTCTGAACACAACTACGGTGTGTTAGCCTTCAAAAATCTATAAGAACTTGCACGTATGTTGTACGATAGATGGATTCAACGTTATTTCACTTTTTTTTTTGTATTGAAAATGTACGGTAAACTCTACAAAGAACCGTTCGTTAATAACACAAATTTACCTTATAATAGATGTTATTCCTTGAAACGTACGTATTAAACAGAGCGTTATTAATATTTGAATGACCCTTTTTAAGATTCATCTTTTTGGCAAATCGCCGAGATTGAGAGTGTTTGTCTACATACACTTTGAACACCTTGTTGTCGACGTAATGAGATAAGCGCTTCCTGGTTCTGTTATTCAGTACATACGTGTGCTGATAAAGGGAGGCAATGTTTATTAATTTTTCCTGGATCGAAAAGATTTGATAAATCCTACAAAAGGATCGCTCATTAATGACACATGTCTACCTGATGATAGATGTTATTCCTTGAAATATATGTACTAAACAGGGTGTTATTAATATTTGAGTGATTCCTTTTAACATTTATGAGAACCTATTTGAACGAGTAAAACATTGCATTGATGTCTACTCCACGGTACAGTGCCTACTTAATACCCAGCGATTTATTTTTGTTCCAATGTGTTAAAGAAAGGGCTAAAGAAATGCTTTTTATTGTTGTTAACAAACCTGCTAGTATTTTCAAAACAAGCTTAATAAGATAAGAAAGAAAAAAATAGTTTTAAAACCAATTTCTTCGAGGTAAATGAGTAATGACTGTAACGTATATAATGTATATGTAATATATTTTGAGAAAATTTCGTATATTCGGAATAAAATTAATTATTAAGACCACCATTATAAGAATATTCATCGTAAATAAGTGAATAATACTGAACAAAAAATTTAGTCTGCATGCAGGTTGTACTTTGTGTATGGGTGTGATTTACAGACAGCAATTCTTCGCAATTGAAGGAGCTAAGAACAAATTGTTTTATTTATTCGAATAATGAACGAAAGATAGATAATACTAGTTTTCTAGCTCATCAATTACAAAAATTTCTATGTAGCTGTTTATTGTTTAATTATAAAAATTTCAGGAAATTGGAATAGAGGCGTTAGTACTATTAGAAAACACTCGAAGTTTTTAATTTACAGCTGTTTCAATTAATTTATAATAATCAGATCTTCTTAGTTAGAAAACATCGTTTCAATTTAAGTAATTAACTTGAGCAAACTATAGATTTTATTTTCTCATAGTTTCAAGCAAAATTTGCATTTTTATTTAAAATAATGTATGTAATTTAATTATTTATTAAACAGCATCCAAAGTAAACCTGAAATGCACGTTTTTTTCGCTATGTTTTCATTTTACGAATGCATAAAATTTGGCGAATGAGAGTTGCTGAACTTTAATATCGATTCAACTAAAGAAGAAATGCATACTAGCCAGAAGTAATTCCCGGCGTCGTCGTCGTCGTCAATATTTCAATAAAAATAAAAGAGAAACTCCTTCTAGTTCAAAATTCCATCAAATGAAAAGTTAGTAGATGCTGTGCGTGGTTGTTAGAACAACGGGGATTGACTTCTTCCTAGTTTAATAGTTCTGCCAAAGCCGGCGTCTAAGAATTCTAAGTCTTGGAAAAGGTGTTTATTGGAAACGGATTTTCAATCAAATTGGTTTTCATAAACAATCATAATTAAAATGTAGTTATAATTGAAATAAAATATTTAATAAAACGCAAATTTATTTAACACTTTCGATGTTAATTATGCGAGACTTAGAAAATCCATAAATATATTAACATTTGCAGATATAGATTTAATTAATAAGAGATTGCGACTGGGAATATTATGCCTAACTTCGACCTTTTGCTGAGTCTCTCCGAATTTCTATAGATGTACAAGTACGATCGTTTCATCTCTCTTCCATGTTTTACGTCAATATTTGATGTACAACTTGTTACAAAATTAATGTTTCCGTTTCAAGCAAACCAATATCCATATCAATATCACGCTTCGTGATCTTTGGGTGTTCTTGGATATGCGAGTAGTAGAGACAGGAAGATATTCATCTGAGATTTAATTTCATCTTACCGTTTCATTCATTGATTTAACTATAATCTTTTTGTGTGCTTAAGTTACTCGAAATATCATAATTTTTACTACGTAGTCGTTACGATAATTAAGAGACCTGAGTTATATGCCCTAAATTCAAGTTTTAAGTTATTTTGTAAATGTGCTGTAATTGATTATAATTGATTAATCAATGGAACGAGCAATTTGGCGTCATTTCGTATATGTCTGATTAAGTAGCTGAGAAATTAACTACTGAGTGCTACATGACTCTAAAATTACAAATGAGATATTCTGATTATGAATACAAACGAAATAAGACAAGTCTACTTTCTGAAACTCACACTTTTTACCTTATCTGTCAAGATTTTAATACGAGAAACTAGCGCATATACAAATTGAATAGTCTTAGATGTCTAAGCAACTAAAATTCAATATTTTATACAAATATTATCCATTCTGTAAAATGCTCACGTAAAATATATAAAAAAATATTGTAATTTAGTGCCAGTGTACATACCTGTTACGTAGAGTTTCAGCATGATATGTTCATCGGTTTGCTTACGTCTATTGGTTTGGTTACTCGCTCAAAATGTGTTTTAGCAAGGGTTTTAAAATTAATAAAAGTATCGAAAACAGATTTTGCCTGAAATTTTGTACTGTAAGCAAATTTCTGCTGAGCTGATTTCTTGAAAATATTGGAAAGGTCACAATAAATCTTCGTGCTTTTTCGAAAGCACGACCAACGAGTGAGGAGCTCTAGGAAGACCTTTAGTCTCATAGACTGAGGCAAACAAAGACAAAATGAAAGAAATCGTTTTGGAAAATCGTCATTGAAGTTTAAGAGAGATAACCAAACTTAAGTGAATTTATGTCAGATGAACAGAAAAGGGTAACTGTTGTTCTTATAACAAAAAATTATAAGTAAAAAACCCGTATTACTATCAGAAGAAAAAACTAGCTACAAAATCAATGTTTGGAGAGAATCCAAAAGTTCATGAAAGTACTTTAATCGCTTAGATAAATTTACATATTTTGTTCGTTGTGGTCGTGTATGTGACTTATCTTATTTTGAAATAAGATTGATCTGTTACGTAGTACTAGGTACAAGGATGACTCAAATACGTATGTCGGACGATTTTTAAGAAGTAAATGGCGAAGCGCTTTGGTATATATTGGGTGGGGGATGTCAAGAGGAAGAGAGTCCATCAATTTCACTTGTCACTACCAGAGTCATGTCTGGGCACAAAAATTTTCCAGTGGTTATAAATCAGTAGAAAGCAGACAAGAATCATTGAAATGGGTATACGTGGCTTGCTGTCCTTTATAAGCAATGACTCAGTCACGCGCGATTACCTGAACTTTTGAATATATACCATATAGCTCAGATTTGTGCTCGCATGATTATCATGTGTTTGGGCCATTCAAGGTAGAATTGGAAGAACATCGTTTTAACGACGACTAATGTGTAGAATGTTTGTGCGCAATTATTAGAGAAACAACATGTTCATTCTATCGAACATTTTCGATACAGGAAAGTAATAAAAAAAGCAACTGCCATTAGGTGTTTTAAGAACATTTGAATAAATCTTATAACTTGCACCTAATGGCAATTCGCCGAGTTTTTAAAATATTCTTCTATATACGCAATTGTAATTTTGTTATCTATGATATTTTAGCGAGACGACACGTCCTTGTTCTTTTGTTCATACATTTGTGTGTTTGAACGATAAAGGAAGGTATTGCTTTTTCATCATGAATTCAACCTCAATGAATTAACGATGTATTTTTTCTTGTGCAAATCTATGCGGATATGTACATAGTGCAATTTTATGTATACGAAATCACGAGAACAAAATTTATATTTTCATTACATAGACTTCAATGAAAGTACTTAATTTTTATTATGTTTGCGAAAACGGGATATTACAGTGATTTTTATTAAAAAGTCGTAATCGATAAATCAAATTAGAGTCAAGTAAGAGATGATTATAACTTTATGATATGACTGACACTAAAAGTATCTCTTGGGAATGCGTCTTGCTAAGGGAAATTATTTCTATCCATGCATTGACCTAAGTAGTATCAATGTAAGGAAATGTTTGTACAGTAAAAATACAGCAAGGTCGATTGTCACGAAATAAACAAAATAATTATTTAAGAGGTATAGAAATGTACACTTCTTAATGAAACGCAAATAATGTAATAAATATATTAATCTTTAAAGAAGTAAATATAAATATGCCACCAAATTTAAGAAAAAAATTAGTATATATATATATATATATATATATATATATATATATATATATACATATATACAATCGCATATATTTACATATAAATGAGACAAAATATTAAGTAAACACAAAAACAAATACATACTAATCAAATGAAAATACTATAATATATAGATAGAAAACCCTTGTTGCTTCCAAAAACTGGTTTGCCTCTTGCAAAGCTTCATAGATAATTCATTCGTGGTGGTCCTTGTTTGAAATTATTAAATGCAAAATATAAAGTAAAGCATAATATTAGAAAGATGTCCCTAAAATAAATTCTTCTATGTACATCTACTACATATATTTTAAACAAAATTTTCTTCGAATGCTGTGTTAAAAATAATAAATGATAAAAAACAGCAAGAAAATAATCAATTTTTGTGTCGTCTTTTTGTTTAGTTTGCTTATTTGATTGTAACAGTCTATAGCTGTTAATTAGGTTATTAAACTGCCAAGAATTTGAAGACACAAAATTATCACCAGATTAACAATTTTGAAAGGAAGCGAATCATTTGACAACATGAGACGATTATTGTATTTCATCAAATAGCTAAGCGAATAAAAAGAAATATTGTTAGTTATTTGTTGTTGGAGAAATTAGTTTCAAGAGATCATAGAAAAGTCTCTGATTGACCTAGAAGTGTAACCGAACGAGAAGATAGGATACTAAGATTCCTTGCTTTTAAGGATGATAGAGTCGCTTAAGGTCTGTGGGCTAATTTTAAATAGAGATACATATGTCATAGAATAATAGTTCGCTACATGTACTGCCTGATTCGTTTAGCCAAGACCAATACTGTCTTTCACCTAATACGCATTTCGCCCTTAGATTAAAATGTTAGTGTAGGTGCACATTGGCACGAAGAGTCGAATTTGTTCAGACGAATCTCGGTTTTACTTGTTGACGAGTGAAGTAGTTTTTGAATTTTGTCATCGGACGAAAGGCTTTATTTACTAGAGATTTAATGGCTTGGCATGGAATTAGTATAGGAGGTAAGATTCCTTTAGCATTTGTTCGAGACTATCTAAATTCTCGAAAGCACATAAATGAAGTTCTGGATCTATTCGCTTTATTATATCCCCAAGGGCTAAATAATGCCACATTCTATCTTAGTAAGCCAGTGCCGGTCTTCATGCTGCAGCTGTTATACTACAATTCCTGCAAGAGTCTAACGTCAATATTATTAATTGGCCTGCATGGTCGCTAGACCTATTGCTTCTAGAATATGTTTGGGATTTTACAGATCGAAGAATTGTTAAGCTTCCTAACCTTCTCTTGACTTAGAATGATTTCATATTGCCTTACAAATTACATGGATTGAGTTGCCACAGTTCACTGAATATGCTATTAGAAGAAAATGTTTTCGTTTAAGGTTATCAATTTTTCAATAAAAATTTAATCATTTATTACTAGCAACATAGCAAACATTTATACGAAATATTTGGTTAAAAAATATATACTCTTATTAAGTGATATGTTCTTTTTGTTACGTAGTATATAATTTGAATTTGTTTTCGTTTAAGGTTATCAATTTTTCAATGAAAACTTAATCATTTATTACTAGCAACATAGCAAACATTTATACGAAATATTTGGTTAAAAAATATATACTCTTATTGAGTGATATGTTCTTTTTGTTACGTAGTATATAATTTGAATTGTTACAATAACTGAAAAGTGAAAGTGAAATAGTGGCTTGATAATAAGGTTCTTTAATTTTTTTAACCATATACCTCTTTACATTTAAAGCGTAATTTTAGAATATTGGCTTACCAACCAGAGTTATTGTGCTATTCAACATAAATCAGACGTGTTTTACTTTATTTCAAATGATGTTTGCTCGTATGAATAAAGCATTTATATCAAAATTTTCATTTTACAATTCACATTGATATGATAAAATAAGTAAAGGTGGCTAATCAACATAAAAGAAAAGGATAGTAAAATAACTAATGAAGTGCCTGTCATTGAAATAAGACTAATGATTTCTGATTCGTCCGATGTGCGAGTTGGACATAATTCAGTATTCCATCTAACACAATAAGAAAAATATGTATAGCATATAAGAAATCTGAAGAGCTAAGTAAAAGATCTAAAAAAAAAACACTACAATGATGGATACAGATTTAACCTAAGTTAATTGTGCCCTTAGAATTGAGTCTTGAAGCATAATATACCTGATATGTGATTTTAAATATACTATAACAAACATACTTAATTAAGAGAAAATATCCTTACTGGATGAATTTGGTATTTAAATTTTTTTTATACTTCTCATGTTAGTCAAGCAAACAAGCTCTGTAATATCGTCTATATCAGACTTATACCTGTTGTAGTATCAATATAAAGAAGTTATGATCAAATCAGGGATAATAGACCGGTAAATTGTTGAAACTTATCAAAGAAGTTTAGTAAACGAAAAGTTATTGCAATAATTACAATCACAAAAGAAAAATAAATTACTAAAAAATAAGTGAACAGTAAAAAGTATTGAAAAATCTAAGAATGAAGAGAGCCACATTAACAACAACATAACAACAACAATGAATTAAGTTGTCTAACGAAACTAAATAATGAGAAACCAAATGTCTCTTGTAGTAGAGGATGCCAAACACAAAAAGTTATATAAAGCAGGTTTAAATGAAACAAACTCAGTATAACGACGATATTTAAGACAGGCTATAGTATATAGTTACATTAAATATTATTATATTATATATAGTTATATTATATATAGTAGAATAAGAGTAGGCCTTTTCAGAAAAGTGTAGTACTGAATTTATTACGGTCATATCCAGCGAAATATAAAATACTAAAAAGCAGAAAATACGATGCAAATAAGATTCTTTCACATGGCAGATTGCCAATTGCCCCAAATTATTTATTTGGGTTTGATAGATTTGAAAGGTTCTCACATTGTTATAGTGTTTCTAAAAATCGCAATGGACCTGAGAAAATTCATAACGGATTCTTTTTCGTGATTGACACGGCTTTTGGGGAATCGCATTTGGTAATATCTGCTTACCATAAAGAATTTGAACTTTAAAACTATTTTTTATTATTTTTAAATAAGTACTTCAATATTATTCCACTAATAATAATAATAATCAACATACAACTGTATATTTTAAAATAGAAGTCATAAATATACTAATTTTCGGTGTCAGTATTGATAGATATCTTAAATGAAAGAATATTACATTGGAGTAATCTTTTCTACCTTGGAAATAGTGAATAAGTTAAAATCTATCTATCTATTGAAATTGTAAGATAAGATATAACACTTTTTCATTTAAGAAAAAAGTAATTAAATATTTTTCGGAAACAAATATTTTCGGCATCCGCATTTTGGCTTTTCTTTAATTTATTCTTAATAAATTTTTAAGATACTTCGTCTACAATTATGTTTTCTCTTCAATTAAAAACACTTTTACAAATTTTCAAAACGACGTCTAGATTATTTTTCGAATTTCTATTTGTAGCATAACATATATACATCGTGGATTTTTGTATTCAATTCAAGACTAAATGATTTTATACTTTTGACACATAGATGTCTAATTTTGTCAGACTTTCCTCTCTTATTTCTAAAGGGTGTTTGAAATTTCGCGGTTTTTTTAAAGAATAAATAAAACACATAATTTGCATTCACTTTCAAAAACTTTTTATTGGTAATTGAAGTATCAGTTATGACACTTATATGCGAAAAATAATATCCGCCCAATGGCCTCCTCTTGCAACTCCACAGACGTCCACTCTTTTGTTAAAATTTTGAATGACATTTTGACACAACTGAAGCTCTATCTCACCGATGACACGAATAATTTCATCTTTCAAAGCAGGAATTGATTGTGGATTGTTTTTATAAACCTGACTTTTCACATAACCCCAAAGAAAATAGTCTAACGGTGTCAAATCACATGATTTTGGTGGCCAATTAACATCACCGTTTCTTGAGATTACACGTCCAGGATATTTTCTCTCAATAAATCAATTAACTCGTGTGCAAATTGGGGTGTAGCGTCATCCTGTTGAAACCACATATCCTCTAGATCAATATTCATTAATTCAGGCTACAAAAATTCGGTTATCATCCAACGATATGGATCACCATTAAGAGTCACAGCTTCACCACCAGCATTTTCAAAGAAGTAAGGTCGAATTATACCACCCGATCATAATGCACACCAAACAGTAACTTATTTAAGATGCATAGGTTTCTCATGAATAATTCGTGGAGTTTCCTCACCCCAGATATGGCAATTTTGTTTATTAACATAACCACCAAGTTCAAAATGTACCTCATCGCAAAACATTATTTTTTGAGAAAAATCAGCTGGATGTTCATTGATGAAATTGACGAATAAACGACGTTTTAAATGATCTAATAACTTCAGTTACTGTGTTATTTGAACCTTATATGCCTTCAGAGCTAAATCCTTGCGTAACATACGCCATGTTGTTGATCCACAAAATCCAAGTTGTGAACGCCGTCTAATGGACAGTTCAAAATCTTCAGCAATACTTTCACGAACCAAACCAATATTTTCTTGTGAACGACCACAACGACTGTATTTTTCACTTTTTTGATCTTTCATGGAACCGGTCTCTTTTAATAATTCGACCAATAGTGCTCTCAGATGGACGATTATGTAAACATAAAATTCACGCAATTTTCTAAAAACTCTTTTTACAGAACGCTGATTTTCATAAAATAATTATAATAACATTATTTCCTGTATTATGAATACGTAAACATTATGGAAGTGGAATAGAATGTTTTGAATATGCATTCCTGATGTTTAACTAAAGTCTTTCGCACAAACATGACTTAAGTGTTTGATTTATGTGATGACGAAGCTATTTTTTGAGCTTGTGACATACTCTTGTACAGCAAACCTTATTGAATGCATGCATTACGTGAAAAATGTAATAAAACAATATTTAGTCTTCTTTAGGAAATTACTGCTTTTATTTTGAATTCTGTTCTATCGATCTATGCTGATTTCTAAAGTCATATTCATGATGATGTTGGATGAAATATTTTGGCTAGTAAGTTTTAAAATGTTTATGTGTCTGATATTACTAACAAGAAATTGATTGGTACAGTTCGTCAATCCACTTGTAGTGGGGAGTGAACTACCGAGCAGAGGGAACCAGAAGATACTACTTATTATATTTTAGGACGGCTCCTCCATAAATTCTTCGATTTATTGTTATGGATTTGACTTTCACCACAAATGCGTCGACGTGCTGTACGTATGGTGCAACTTGTTATCTGAATTTAATAATTGTATTTCCTCTAAATATTTTAGCCAGTAGGTTCTGCAAGATTTTTTCCGTAATGAAGTCGAATCTTGGGATTTCCATCATCCCACTAATTTTTTTTTGCGATTTCTAGCTTGTTCATAATCTAATTTTCATAAATGGTTTCGTGGTTGAACTATCGCTTTTAATTACATTTCTGATAGATAATATAAATGAGTGCACTTTTATATATTTCGAAATGCTTCATAAGTAGTGCTCTGTTTTTTTCTGTGTCTGTTTAAATATTTTGTTTAGTTTTGCCATTAGATTTTTAATTCATTTTGGTTCATTATTAAGCTTCTATTTCATCCGTTCTGTTTAACTGCCATCGTTTCCTAATTCTAGTTGTAGGTACATACCTATGTGTGTTCGTGTAGCAGTATTTCTGGATAAATAAGTTGGATAAATAATACTTTAATTGCTGTGTGTAGTTATATTCTCATTCCATAAATAATATTTTCAGTTTTTGACATGTACGCGGGACAAAGGAAATTCGCTTATACTATGCAGCTTAGAAAGAACAGAAAAAAATCGCAAAATTGTGTGTATTTATGTTTTATTCTTGTGTTGTGAAACAGTTTATTAAATTTACTTCAAACTGCATTTCTATTAGAAAAAGAAGTTTAACAAAAGAAAGTTTAATTAGATAATTTAAATAATTCATTAAAGACCGTTTTAATTATTTTATTTATAAACGTTATAAACTTTGTTCGAAAATTAACTTATTAAAATGTTAGTGTCTGATCATGTTGACAGCATAATTTTCGATAAGAAATAAAATATCATTCCAATATTTCATCTTTCACCCTACAAAAGCAGAAATAAATTTAAGCCTTGTTTTTATGCATTTGCAGTGTAATATTGATATAACTTTGTATTATATTAATTTATTTTTTTGAGCTTTTGAATTTACTAATAATGTTTGCAGCTATATCTAAAAGTAGTACCAACCAATCGTTTAGTACGAAATAAAAATAATATGTCGACTTCTAAGAAAATGTTTTCTTTTCGGAAATAAAATAGAATCATCATTCCAAGATTTGCTTTTCTACCAAGGGGACCAGAAATTTGCACAATCTAGACTCCGTGTTATTAGCTATTTTTCGAGCAATCGCATCCCGTATCAGATTCTGACTGTGAACGTAAAAAAACTCCTATAGTGATTAATTAAAGTTGTTGAAAACTTGTTTTTCTTAGAAAATAATTTTTCAAATTTAATTGCCCTTAGCTCTAATAAAACACCCCCAGCATCTAAATTTAATTTTACGAAATGTCAACGTTATAAGTCTATTGATTAATTTATAAACTGTTCCAGCCATTGTCAGAAAGGTTTTACCGCTGGTGTTGATGACAAAAGTTCATGGACTAGAGGCCAAGTGTAAAAATTTCTCGTTAAAACGGGTTGTAATAAAAATAGGACGATGAAATGAAGAGGAGATTCTCATTAAATTACTTTCTTTTTAATTAAACTGAAGTAAATGTTAGTCAATAACATAGAAATATTGCTACTTAACTAATGTAACGATAAAACATTATTACGGGAGCCTAAAAGTAATAAATTAGTAATTGTTTTTTACGAAATAATCGAAATATGATAAATTAGTGCGTATATATTTACAAAGCCAAGTTAAAGGTGAGTAGGAGTTGACGTTCCATTGAATTTAACTGGCCTTTTAAAACAGTTAAATCGAAGTATTTTCTAAACTAATTATAAAAAAATCGAGTCCTTTAAAACTAAATATATACACTTGAGAAAATCTATACGTTTCTAAAATTAAGTCCACATTTACATTTTGTTGGGCGAATACAATAGGAATATACATAGATCAAATAGCCCCATATTGAACTTATTATAGAGATGAAATTTATCTGTATATTAAAGACTTAAATAGTGGTTCTAGATAAATATAAAATACATAACTAAATATCAAGAATAAAACATCTCTTTCTGAGGTGCATTGCAATCTACCACATATGTATGTAATTAGTAGTTATATATTTAGCATTCATCTTTATTTAGTTATCATAGTTTTGATTGATTATGTTATTACCCAAAACACGTATGTACTTACCATAAGTTGCTTAAATCGACTTACCTGAAACAAATAAATAATTATTACATTATATAACATAACAGCGACTATATAGGGTATATACAACTTATAGTACAGTTTAACTCGAACTCGTTTGACTGTGAGAGAGGTCTTCATGCGCATTACGCACCCCTCAGAAATCTCACTATTTTATCAACAGGGGAATTTACCCGAGCTAGAATTAAAAAGATAACTAATGACATTTAAAAATATACTTTAGGAATATTTTTTGCTATTACAAAATTCTAAAATAAATGCGGATTTAACTGATACAAGTATTTAGAACGTTTTATTGTTATAGTATTTTGAAAACTGACTACTTATTTCTGTGTAATTGTTTTAATAACTTAAAATCATTTTTCTGTTTCAAAAAATTCTTTTAACGTTTTTCACTAATAATTCTCTAATTGTGAGCCCTCTTTTCTACTTCTAATCTTCTTTTATGCAGTATTTTGTTACCGGCGTACTCACTTATTCCATCCCGTTATACTCGACGCTGTTATACAAACCTCTTGATAAAACCAATTGCTATAGACGCTTAATTTACAGTTTTATCTCAAAGTATATAATTACAATAACAAATACGTTTTCATTCCGCCAGACGGCTTAAAGCTGGAAAAAAATTATTTACTACTACGTCTACACTCTAGCATGACTTAAGATCTATTAATTACACGATACTACATTTGATATAGAAAATTTAACGTCAGAATCTAGATGAGCACATTTAACTCTGAATGGAATTGAAATGGTTGTCGCTAAGTTAATAGGTGGGTAGATACTGTCTCTTCTTTCACACTTAAACTCTGTACATGATGAGTCCGGATGCGAGCCATGTGTTTTATAGATATTATTGAAATATGTTTGACTGGAGACGTTGAATTTTTCTGATAATGGAATCACTAGTAAATCCTATAACTGAATTTCGTATTTTCGAACAGATTTGGTACTTTATAGTACTTAAAGCCTAATTTGAATAGAACTTTGTTTGTGAAAAGGAACTTTCTGTAACAGCTTTACATTTGTTGTAGAATTCATTGTGCATGATATTTTTAATTTCAATCACATTCGCAAACAAAAATTTATCCTATGTGCAACTAGCGTAAATATTGAATTTACCAAAATGATTGACTTTGTTTTAGCTATGTATTGGGGAATTTTGGTGTCTTCTATTTGCTGTTCCGCAGTGTTTGTTATCCTAGTGTACCACATACTTTATACTATTATAGTTTTGTACCACTTATATTTTATTGTAAATGTTCGAATAATTCTTTTAAGATGTTATTAATTATTTATTAATTTTAAGCTTTTTGCACGTAATAACTATTTTCTTAAGTACTCCAATTTATTGCATAGACGTCAGTAATTATGCTTCAACCTCAACAAGACGCAGCAGAACATAGAATGTGAATGGTTTATTCACTGGTAACTTTTTTTTAATTAATCTACTTTACAGTTTCCTTATGTAAATATTGCATATAATATGTTTAATCATTACAAACAGTGCATTGTGGAATGTTTTAAGAACACAAACTTTGCATTTGTAAAGAGATATTAACGGATCATGTCATTTTTAACGAAGAACATTGCTGCTGCTAACCCATGCTGAATGAAGTTGAAAAAGGCAGGTAACTGTAATAAAGCTCAGAGTTAGGGTACTTAGGCAGAAATATCACTTGCACCCAACGTTTTTGATGAATTAAAACTGTTTCTTCATTATGTTGAACCTACAATAGAATAACAAAGAGTAATTGGTTTAGCAATCATTTAATATTAATAATAATAATAATAATAATAATCTTTATTTCCAACAGACAGAAGCCCAATAACAGGAAAAATACATTAAAAATAATTATTTTATGACATATCCGTGGTATATGTTGTTCATGATGAAAAAGAAATTAAATAAGGTACCCGTAAAATGTCGCTTAAGTAAATATGTCCTCCGAAATTCCGTTGGATCTTCTAGATAGAATATAGTTGGGCGTTCCCCTCAAAACGTTCATCTCCGCAATGCGGATTGCATATGTTGAATTGCTCCTGCAGTTAATGCTTGGTACTAGCAAATATAAAGAGCATACAACAACAATGTTGTCATTAGGAAAACAACAGCAATTCATCTTGTGATGTATCTCTCTATAAATAAAGTCCGCCGATCTTGGCAGTAAGAAATTTCATTACATAAACGTGGTATAATGATTCAGGTAAAGCGGTATCATTCAAGTATTTGAAAGTGTACATGATAAACCCCAGTAAAATATTCGGAATAACTACCTGCAATATGTGGTTTAAAAGTAAAAGTTTAGTCAACCATCACCAAGAGATCTCTTATGTCTCTCTTATCAAACTATTTTATTAGATCTCCTATACTGCATATAGAAAAGTAATTCCAAAGCATTGTAAACAATTTCGCGTTCTGCGCTTCACTTTTACTTAGATTAAGTGACATCATTTTACTCCAAAAATTAAAAGTTTGGATTTTTTTGCATACAAAGTCCAGCTGTATATTACACGAGTCTATTATCACTGTTTCTTGGGTGCGCTCTTAATGTCTATTTTTGATCAAATGTCTTGGAGTAATAAGAGATAGAGATCTCTGTTGCATTTGAGTCCTTTAGTATTTCCATGTATCGACGGAATTCTTAATCTCAAACGTTATTTTAGCTTTAGAACAGTATATGTTCTAACTAACGACGCAAATTAATGTGTAAAACTGATATCTGTAATACTTTCTAGTCAGTGTTCTGACCAGATTTATTATTCAAGCTGTCCATTTATTCCGTAATTAATAACAAACAGAAAATCTTATCTAACAAAATCAATGACATACTAAAATTACGAGGACATTGTTAATAAATATTGTCCTCGCAATTTAAGGTGTGACATATACAACTATTATTCATTGCCTACTTCGCACTAAACTAACTCAATTACTGCATTACGGCGAGGGTGGTATTTATTCTCCTCATTTGTAAACAAAGGAAGGACGTTTTGTCAGTACAGAGATCGTCTTACGCGTCGCAATAATATTAGTATTTGTTCTAATTATCCTTTTATAATGTGTAGCAATAATGTTCAATGACAAACCAAATTTTGTTAGAAATTGGAAATCTTGCAATTATGTTAAATGACAAATGATAGAGGTAATCTAGAACATATCCATATGTATGTTTGTTTAATATAAACATGAACTGCAAAAAATGTGCAAAATTGCCTTAAATTTGTTCAGTATACTTAACATTAAAGAAAACGTCATTCAAACTGACATATTTTCAAAAAGATTGACATTTATACGTATTACGGTATAAAAATCAATTAAAAAATGTTATCGTAATAGATACAACGACTGCACTTTGCTGGAATTCTTTCACTAAATGTTTATCTTGTAACATAATATCTCGTCTACAGCAATTTAAAAATCACAATTGAATTACGAGAGCATTGAATAGTTTTATTGTGACACGCGGCACGTTATTTTTAGTATTATAATTATAACTATAAAATATGTTTTATGTAATAAGTCCTTAAAGTTTTTGACGAACATAAACCTACCAAGACTCATTTTAAATTTAAAATATAGTGTAGGTTCTTTTCATAAGAAGCCCTAGCATCTAATAGGTCAGATACTTTTAAAATAAATAATATAATTTCGAAATAACACTCAGAACTTATGTAAAACTTATTACCAAATTCATTTATTAATAAAAATTACAAAGTAAACATTTATACGCTTCTGGGCTTCAGTACTGGAACCGCGTTACTAGTATAACTGCCGACGTTTCGTACCCACTCATTTGGGACATCTTCAGGGCTCAACTACTGCTACTGTCTATCGCGCTGAAACTATGTTCCAGCTCGGAAGCCCTATGACGCCGCCGGCATGCAAACCGCACCAAACAATTATTTTTTGTGGATGAAGTGGTGTTTTATGAAGCACATGTGGATTTTCACCACCAATAACGCATATTCTGCTTATTGACGAACCCATTGAGCCAAAAATGAGCTTCGTCATTGAAAATGATTTTGCGATGAAATTGATCATCTTGGCGCATCTTTTCCAGAGCCCAATCGGAGAACGTAAATGGTCAAATGGTCCATCGGCTTCAATTCTTGAGTCGGCTTGATCTTGTATGGGTGTAAACCAAGAGCCTTACGCAAAATTCGCCATAAAGTGGTCTGGGCGATGCCCAACTCTTGAGAACGACGTGGAATTGACTGATTTGGATCATTTGCTACGGACGTTTCAACGGCAGCGATATTTTCGACACTTCGACCGACCCGTTGTCTCACCGGCACGGCAACATCACACAACGAATATGTAGACTCAAATTTTTGCACTAAACTTGTTACTGCCTGTCTACTAGGGCGAGAATTACGACCGAAAATCGGAGTTAACGCTCTTAAAGTAGCGGTCACCAACTCCGAATTTCTGTAGTAAATTTTTATAATTTGCAGACGTTGTTCGTTCGTGTACTTTACCATGATGAAAATGTTAAGTTTACTGAATAAATTGACAGTGACGGTTCGATGACACAAATTGAATTAAAAGTTGTCAAGTCCCTATTGGAAAACCCTTTAGTTTTAAAAACTTCAAAGTATATCAATTATATTTGTTATAAATACCTTTTGTTTTCATAAAACGTTACAAAACTTCGAACTGTATGTAGATGTGCAAAACGGTCATGACGTAAACATTTTAAGATATCGTTGCATGATTACATCTGTTTAAGTTGAAGTACACGATAGATCTCTTCACGCGTAATGTCATCCATGATTTTAAGCTAGGTGTTCCTGTTCCTTCGGTTCACATGATGAATTCCCGAACAGCGCCACCTTGTTATTCTAGAGTGTGTTTTAGCACTAATCGAGGTGACATCGATATCGATAACGCTTAAATTTTTATCGTTAACTCTAAAAATTACTTATTGTCATTTAATTTAATGTTAAAATGCCAATAATGAAAGCGTCGACATTGTTTGTTTTTACCTAATAGTGCTGCCATCTATTAATTACACTTAAAACATTAGATTTAATTTTAGAAATTTTTTGTTGTCGATTTATTACTTCTATGTATTTATAATGACATAGATTTAGATCGATACGTTTAAAGGTAGAAGTTTTTAATAATTTACATGGTAACTGGATTATTTATTATCTCTACACGCCATCTTATTGTTGTATACTTTTCACCGATTTAGTTTCAGGCGCTCATTTCTTCGTAAAGAAAAATACATAACTTACGGCTGGCGTATGTTGCTTTGGTTAAAAATCTTGAAACTGGTGTTTCCTATCGACAAAATCCATTGTGCTGACTTCTGTCCATCGAATATTAGGCCTTAAAATTATTTATATAAAGGAATATTACAAGTAATTTCTATACTGTGTAACAATGTATTCTAATGAATCCTTGTTTGTGTACGAATATGATGTGACTCTTTTCGTAGATCAATCTTTCGAGTTTGTGAACTAAGGAAATACTTTACGGTGTAGAGCATATTCTTTTAAAAATAAAACTAAATTTAGAATAAGATGTACATTTACTTTTGATGTACAGTGACAATTGTAATTTTGAGTATTTTATTTAACTACATTATGTAGAAGTATTGACTGGTAGTGTGCATTTCAACTTCACACGTTATGTACTATTGTTGTACCACACATAATATCATGTTCTGTGTATCTGGTAATTGCAAAATACATAGCAAAACATTTTATTTACTAATTCGTGATCTCTATGAATTATGAGCATATTCTTACGGTACGTAATAGTGCATATTTTTTTGTACTATATTGTATATTGTTTGTATTATACTTACTTTACTCCAAGAAATTAGAATTTTTAAGTAGTTCTAATTTTGAAACGGCAAGCTTCCTGATATAGAATTTTCATAATATTTGACGGATTCCAAAACATGTTCGAGAAATTTGTTTGTAAATGCGAATGTTATCATTTTGACGAGGGTTTCGACAGTTTTATATGTGAACGATTAAATCGACTCCAGTATCTATGGTAAAACGAATTACCACAAACGCAACTGACAAATATTTCGTGTTTATTGGTTTGTTTGACCTATCGGAATTCAAAAGGTCCAATATTGCATTTCTGGTGAACCGATATATCTTATTTTGAGGAGTCAGTTTATAGAGCAAATAAAATTTCATTCCTTTACGGACCTTGATCAGTAAAAGATATTTTAGTTACAAAGTAATCAAAATATGTGATCGCCAGGGCGTGTGTTTGTTGCAAATAAAGTTAAGTATCAGCACTAAAATAAACTGTTCAGAAATAATAAATTACTTTTAGCGTTCGAAAACTTTTATGTGTTTCGTCGCGCCAATATAGCAAGGAATATTTGAGAGATTTTAGCTTTAAATATTTAGCGTACTTTAACTCTAGCACAATTTATTAGCTTTAATTGGAGTATGTTATGGATAAAATTTTCTCTCTACATTTATTAATGAAGTAAAGAGTGCGCTAATTAAAGCTAGACGTAGAAAAAAATTTCAGAATATTATTACCAATAGCAATAAATATTCTCAGCCGCAGTATTTATTCGAATTAGTTCTTTAGTAATTTAAACTTAGGTAACGAACAAAAGTGAGCTATAATGATTTACTTAAGGAGCAGTTTTAAGTTTGATTTGTTTAGTTGAATTTGATGGAGCCTGTGGTTGATTGACTTGATCAATAAGGTTGATATATAACCCCTTTCCACATTAACTTTGTAAATTCTGTATACGCATTTCGACAACCAAGTTGTCATCATCAGCAGATAATTTCAAAGTGTCGCACCTGGCAAAACACGGCGAAAAACAACCGCACGAAAATCAAACTCCGTACGCGATCCACACCGTTCAAAACCAAGATGTACACTGTGTTTGTTTCACAAGATTTTTAAAATTATTCTTACTTAAACTAACATGCACTACATTGAAAAAAGGGAATTCCGGTCAAGACAGTCAAGTGCCTGCCTGTAATTTATTATATAGTTCGTCGTCTGACATTAAGTAGGGAAAAAAGGGTCGCTTGTATTGAGAAACTTTCATTATTGTTCACCACATGGTTTAAATTCTTTAAGATGTGCATGCTTTCATACGTGTCCAGTTCTCGATAATTGTACACGTTTTTTCCTTACTTAATGTCAGAGGACGAACTATATAATAAATTACAGGCAGGCACTTGACTTTCTTGACCGGAATTCCCTTTTTTCAATGTAGTGCATGTTAGTTTAAGTAAGAATAATTTTAAAAATCTTGTGAAACAAACACAGTGTACATCTTGGTTTTGAACGGAGTTTGATTTTCGTGCGGTTGTTTTTCGCCGTGTTTTGCCAGGTGCGACACTTTGAAATTATCTGCTGATGATGACAACTTGGTTGTCGAAATGCGTATACAGAATTTACAAAGTTAATGTGGAAAGGGGTTATATATCAACCTTATTGATCAAGTCAATCAACCACAGGCTCCATCAAATTCAACTACAAGATGACTTCCCGGTCAAAGGAGTACAACACATTTCACAAGATATATAGTAAAGTTAAGTTTATAAGTGCAGATATAAATTTCTTGAATCGCTGTAAAAGTAGAAATGTTTTCCCAAAATTTATTAAAGTAAATGTCACATCAAATTGTAGAATGAGCGAGAAAGTCATTTCATATGCGAAAATGAAATGGTTAAAAATGGAAATGAAATATCTGTACAGCAAAAGAAGTAGATTAGAACTAAACTTATATGAATTGCATTTAAAGCTAACAAAAAACTTAAATCACTCTGAATATCAAGACTGGTGTTGCTTTTATAGAAAAACCGCGGAAATTACAAACCACAAATTAAATAAGAAAATCAAAGGTCTGAACAAGAAATTCGAAAATTTATGCCCACGATCAGACAAGAATGTCAATAAAAATCCTATAAAAGAAACACTCGTCGTCAATAATTCATCCGAGACTTTTAATCGAGGAGAAATAGACTTATTAAATAAAGGTTTAAAACATTGTTTGTCTTACCGCGAAACTCCTACCGAGGAGGTGATCGCAAGCATCGAAGCGGCTATTAAATATTTAGATCCAACTTCAAAAAATTTTATTAGAGAAGCTTGTAAGACTCAAATCAAACAGAACTTACAAGAACAAAAACAAAAAGTAGTGCACCACGAATGGAACTTAATTAAGAGTCTCAGATCGAAAGACTGTTTTTATTTAAAAGCAAATAAAGGGAATAAGTTAGTAATTTTGAACAAAAGCGACTATTTTCTAAGAGTGAAAAATTTAATCTCAGAAGGGCCATATGTTGAATGTACGAAAACTCCATTACCAAAAATGATTAGGGACACAAAAAACGCGTTAAAAAGTTGTTCAAAGTTAATAACCCCGAATCTGAATTATAGGCTAAGTGTAAGTAATCCGTTGATCCCTAGACTATATTGTTTACCTAAAATACACAAACCAGGCAACTCAATGAGACCAATTGTCTCAGGGATCAACTCCCCTACTTACTTGATATCAAAATGGCTAGTGAATGAATACAAAAATTTGCCCGAAAAACTTGAAAGTCTCTCAGTCACTAATTCATTAGAATTTATCCAAAGGATCAAAGATTGTAAATTAGAAAAAGGAGAAATTTTAGTTTTATTCGACGTAACGTCATTGTTTCCTTCGGTACCGATTCCAGAAACTTTAAAATATTTAGAAGAACTTCTTCACAAAAATAAGATCGAACCAGAGAAAATAAAGGAATACGTGAGATTAACAAACCTTCGCATGTCCCAAAATTGTTTTCAATTCGAAGGGAAGTTCTATGAACAAAAACAGGGAACTGCAATGGGCAATTGTCTTTCTCCATTCATAGCGGACCTATTTATGAGTAACTTTGAAATAGAATTAAAAAATAAAGCTAAATATTTTCCAAGAATTTGGGTCAGATATGTCGATGATATTTTCGCGATTTTCAATACACAAAAATGCAGCTTAAATGATTTCGTTAAACAGTTAAATTCAAAATTCCCGACAATTAAATTTACAGTAGAAAAAGAAAACAATGACAAGTTGCCTTTTTTGGACACCTTAGTTATTAGGAATGATCTCAAAATAGAAATTGATATTTTCCGAAAAGAAACCAATGTCAATAGATTCATCACGGCGGACTCAAACCACAGCATGCAACAAAAGATGGCTTCATTCAATTTTCTGATTAATCGTTTGATCAATTTCCCACTAACAAAAGTAAGATATGAAAGAGAATTGAACCTCATTAAGAATATCGCGATATACAACGGTTTCGATTCGGAAATAATCAATGGATTAATTAGAAAGGCCAACATAAGAAAAACAATCCGTGACACCACATGTCTATCACCACAGAGCAATCGGGAAAAGCATTTTGTTTGTTTACCTTATCATCGCATGACAAAAAATCTAAATAGTATTTTTAAAGATCGCGGGCTTCAAGTCTGTTTCCGCCCCAATAATTCCCTTAAAATGCTTTTAGGAAATGCAAAAGACAAAATCGAAGAAAATAAAAAATCGGGAATCTATCGAATTGAATGTTTAGAGTGCAATAGACAATACATCGGCCAAACTAAAAGATCGATCGAAACCAGGTATAAAGAACACCTTTCGCACATAAAATTCAACCGACCGGAAAAATCGGGTTTAGCGAAACATGTATTAGAAAATAACCACAGTGTTAATATAGATTGTTTACATCTGATAAAAAACGTGTACAATTATCGAGAACTGGACACGTATGAAAGCATGCACATCTTAAAGAATTTAAACCATGTGGTGAACAATAATGAAAGTGGCCCAATACAAACGACCCTTTTTTCCCTACTTAATGTCAGAGGACGAACTATATAATAAATTACAGGCAGGCACTTGACTGTCTTGAACGGAATTCCCTTTTTTCAATGTAGTGCATGTTAGTTTCAGTAAGAATAATTTTAAAAATCTTGTGAAACAAACACAGTGTACATCTTGGTTTTGAACGGTGTGGATCGCGTACGGAGTTTGATTTTCGTGCGGTTGTTTTTCGCCGTGTTTTGCCAGGTGCGACACTTTGAAATTATCTGCTGATGATGACAACTTGGTTGTCGAAATGCGTATACAGAATTTACAAAGTTAATGTGGAAAGGGGTTATATATCAACCTTATTGATTGATTTGTTTAGACAATGATTATGTCCCTCATAAATAAATAAATCAGTAATTCTCTTGTGATATTACGACTGACTATCTCTCATGAATAAATAACAATTTTCAAGAATTTTTAAGAAATGGGCATATCACAGTGATACATTGGATATATGCGTCGAGGTATATCCTTATACTGACCATAGTAATGGATGTCATTTTATTTATGAACATCAGAATGTAATCCATACGTTAAAATATCATCAAAATGAGCGAAAACTGTTTCGTTTAAATATTTATGTAATTCAAGGCATAGTCACCATACATACCCATCGGCTGCTTTTGCATGTTCTAATATTCTTCCCTTTTTACGTACTCAACCGATGCTGCTTTTAGGGGACCTCGTGCTACCGTGCTCAAGATGTTTCCAAGCAATATCAGCATCAGCAATAGATCAAGAAAAAATATCAGAATATACCTAGTGTTCTTGGAATACTACTACTAAAAATAGAGAAGAAAACGTCAATGTCAGTAGTTGAAATCTTTAGCTCAACTGTGTTCACTGAACCTTACTCAACTCAACGTGTTATTAAAGAATGGACTAATATAAATATCTGAAATCAAATAATAGAAGTGCGGCGAAGCAATTCCAATTTTAGTATTCAATATTTACCAACTGCCAAACGTTGCTAATATATTTTCTTAAATAAAGCGGAGTATGTCTTATTTCATAGCAATTTAAATGGCTAAGAATAATAGCCTATACTTTACTAAAGTGCCTTAATTGCATTTTCGGTATCAGCGCTACTTATTTTTGTAAATAATTGCAAGTTCGTACGTTTGTGAACGATTATAATTGTCGTTTATATTATTACCCTATAATTATTTACATAGTTTTGCAAACAACAGACCATACTTTCGTATAAACAATACGAATTGCAGATCTATAGCGTGCAAAGCCCAACGCCAATTGAAATTTCATATCTAACACGAATATCAAAAATTTGCCAAATTGTCAAATGCAAATGCCGGGTTAAGCTTGCTAAGTGCTAAAAGTATCACAAAAATTCTAATTTTAATGCATCCTACATGTAATGCAAAAATTTTTGAACTTATCCTGTGTGCAGTTTTTTTTTCGAAAAATTTTCATATACGATAATAACTGTTTTAATAAATAACTGTTTTAATAATGCAATTTATGGCACTTTAGAAGGACTCGAATTAACTGTTTCCGTGATCTAACAACCAGGGTGCATTCCGGAGAGAATGAGATCGTGGATTGGAGTTCCCTGCATAGAACAGAATTTTTTTAAAAAAATTACTGCACTGTATATACAATGTATAAACCAGTTAAAACAAGATCTTTTCAGTTTAGCATCCTAGAAAGCGCATAACTATATGCCATTAATAACCTAACGTGGGTTTTCAACCACATAATGATATATGAATCTCTAATTATTTTAGACATCTTATTTACAAGGTATGTGTTACCGTGAGGTACTCCATAGCTTCTATATACAGGTTTTATGAAGTAAAGAGTGACATATAATTTCGAAAGTAGTAAACCTATAGCAGATCATCTGTAAGTGTCAGTAAAAACATTTTAATGTAATTTTAATGTTTCTTGTCAAAAAGACTTTCTTGAAACAAATCATGAACTCCGACATACATAAATACCGTTTGCAAAAAGTTTAAATTTATCGTATTTTTTATGTTAAAAAATTGTAGCTGGTTAAATATCTCATTTACAAAAGCTGTTGAGTTATTGTAACCAATAAAGCTACTTAAAAAACGATATTTAATATCTTTGACTGACCTGCATTTCAAAATAAAAGCCACTTTTAATTCCTTGAAGTCAATCTATTTTAAACCCAATACAGATTGCAGGGGAGGTATTATATCAAATTATTATATTATTATATCAAATTATTATTTTATAATATCAAATTATTATATAATTATTAGAAATTATTATATATATTATATTACTATATATTTCCGGTTGGACAAGATCTTAGGTAATCAATGTTTTATACCACTATTAAAAACAAGGTTGCTGAATTGAAGGGAGGAAAATAAGACGTCGAATTTGAATATCGCCAATTTCTGTGACCACTGCAGAAAACATCATTCTGTCCAAGATAGGATTCCAGAAGATTTAGGAATGGGGTGCAAGCAAATTCCAAGAGCATTACATATTGTTTTGAGCATGTGCTACACACCGCGGGAAACTTACCAAAAGCTTGCCTAAATTCAATTAATTGACCACCACTAAGGCTCCGGATTTCACCCCGCCAGATTATTATTTGCTTCCAAAACAATATTTTCTTAAAGGATTTATTTTATGAACGTTCTATTAAACATGTAAGTCTGAAAGGAGATTACGTTGCATAAATAAAATTTTGTTTTGAAATATTATGGTAGGCTAAGTATTTATCAACACCTCATTATTCTAATAGAATAACAGCAAATAATATATTGGGATATACTTTACTTTTAGCCAGTATTATCCCTCAATGTATGATTGTAAGAAAAAAGCTGAATATGTACAACATATACGAGAGTTAGAATATTAATAGTGGTAGGAACCACAGTGCAACATTGCACTGTGGTTCCGCATCGTAAGAGAAGCGGTTATAATTAGTAAACGTTGTGATACGACCTTGAAACTTACATTTTGGTTACATAATGTATGTTCTAGACATTTTAGGTGCATTTTGAAAAAAAAATTTACTTGTACCAGGATGGATCAAAAAGTTATAATACAAAAAACTAATATAATGATTAACCAAATAAATTAATAATATAAAGCGCAATATGCATGTAGGTGTAAGTATATATATTTTATTTATTTATAAGTACATTAAATTGATAATAATAAAAAATGGACTTACTATCCTAAAACTAGTATTTACACAAAATAAAATTAAACGTCTATTATTATAAAATCTAAAACTCTTCCTCTTAACAGGCAATTTTCTTAATCCTATAATAAATGGATCAAAATTAAGAAAAAATCTGCAAAATGTCAGCGTTAATAAGGATGCGCGATATTTCTCGAGTGTGATTGCGTCTAAACAATTTTATAGTTTTATTTATGGAATCCGCAGCCCCTCAAGTAATTAGCTTATCGATAGAAACCCACGACTAATATTTTCAGATCCATGAATAAGTACTTTATGGGTTGAAGTTGGAAAATTGTACCATGGATTGTTCTATACGAGTTGCTTAGCTGTACTTAACCTGAAACCCCTAAGCTTTTCCTTATTTATGTTATAGCCAGATGATAAGCAGCTAAGTAGGGTCCAACACCTGTCAACGAGGTCTTTTTCAAGTCCTCTAATTTCGGCAGAAACAGTAGAATTAGCAAAATTCTTTTTAGCTATATTTCAGTCATTCGCTGATCCACTACCTCTATTTCGGGGTTTATCTACAATCCATCCTAGTTTTTCTAAAAATTGAGATTGGATAGACTTCTTTCCCTGTGCAAGAGAAGGCTTATGTTCTACGGATCTAATATGCCACTTCTTAATAGAAATTTTGTATGAAAAATTAACTAAATATTCAAAAAATAGGATATATGCTAGCGGTAATAAACCAAATTTCGTACCTACTTTCCTCAACTGGTTTGCGTAGAAAATTACCTATATTATTCATTTTTTTCAGTGTGTAATATCTCATGGCGGCTATCTCAATGAGAGCGCTACAAACCTTCTCGTCAATCATAGACAGTTTTATCGAATGTTTCACTCTAGCTTCGCGGTTATTAAATTTAAATACGGAAGGAAGTAAATTATCAATTTTGTTTTCGAAATATGTCTTTTCCTGTTTAGAATAGAAGCCCCTTTTGCATACTGCATACTGAAGTCTGATTGACTCACAATAACGGATAGATGACGGTCGCGGGTTTTTCCAAACAATGCGGTTTCTTTCGGTGGAATCTGCCGACTTACAAATAACATGAAGAGGAACGTACGAAGTCACAAATAAGCTATAATCGTCATGGATAGTCGAGGCCAAAAATTTTTGTTTGTATTTGCTATACCTCGTCCTCCCATCGAATACCCATTTTGCTATTAACACCATATTGTCTAAAGAATACCTTTCAAAGCAGTCATTCGGGACTCGAATATTCTGTTGGTAATGTCAAATAAATTTTGCAATTCTATTTCGGCGGATGTTTCTGTGATGTTTTCTTCCAAGGATAACACCGCTTTTTCTCGTTTGATACTTTCTTACATTATGGCATAATCTCAGAGGAAAACTGATAATAAAGTTTTTAACTAATAAATATTGATGCTTTAGATTCTGCAATGAGAGATAAAACATTTCTGGATTTTATGCTAGATTTCTGAGCCATTTCACTGTGCACGGTAAGTTTTAATAATGTCGAACATGCCATATTAATGCACAATGATGCACTTTTTCCATATTCGATGTGTCAATAATAAATTTTTTGTCTAAATTCTTTATTATAAACGATATGATGAACATAATTTTCGTAAAGATGCGTGCGTGCTACACACACAATACGCACACTGATTTAGAAGAAACAAAGTAGTAACTGCCTAACCAGTACAAATACGACGTAAACAAAATGCGGAAGTGCGATGAGTAGACTGCGGGCGAGGCATTTGTTTATATTTTTCAGTAACGTGGGTACCGAACGTCAGTCAGTAAAATCTAATACGTAAATAATCGAATTCGCGAATAGTGGAGTTGCGAATTTTGGGGTTGCAACCCAACTACGTGCAATAATTTTCTTATCGAATCTTCTACAAATACTGACATTATTGTAAAGCGCTTAATACAGGTTACCTAGTTTTTTGTAAGAGACTGTGATGCTTTTGCTATAAAATATTTAATTGTCCTAGGCCATACCTTTTACAACAAGTGAATAGTTTCGCTAAAGGCAGATCGACTGTTAAAAACCTTAGCAGTAGTTCTGTAACTATGGAAAACACGGTAGAAAATTTAGAAATTTTTTTTGGTTCTAGCTTGAAATTTTCTCAACGCGTTGCCTGTATTTCTACTATAGACCGAAATGGTCTTAACAATCGGCGCTGCTCAATCGTTGCCGAGCAATCGCATAACGTCATTTCAGTAAATGCCCGGAGGACGGTTACGAATATTTGCACATTATTGGGGATATATGGATGCTTCAATGCGATACTTACAGGCTGACTATGGTCTACTTGAATGGTATTTATACGGCTACGGTATATTGGAACTTTATGTGTAACCACCTTTCTTGCATTGATATATTTGTATATATACCATTATGTGCAGAAATTGTAATTTAGTTTCTGATAAAATAAAGTATATTAAGGGTATTTAGGTCTTCTCTATTCCAACAGCTTTTAAGAGAGGAAGACTCTTAACATTTACTATTTAAAAATTCTTGAGTATATTAACTTATCCCAAGTAATCTATGTCTCCATATCTCCATATCATTTATTTACATTGACTATATAATTGGTTTATTGAATGACAAATGAAATGAATGTAAATTTGTCTCGGTTTTATGATGATTTTGAGATCAAAAGTTAAAGTAATAGATGTTTGCTTTAGGCAAAAGAGAAGGTAAAAAGGATTAAAGTTATAGTTAAGAATTTTTATTTTGTATGTTACTATTCCCTTAGAAACTTTGAAGACGCAATTTTTAAGAACTTTTGACAAATAGATCGAATTAATTGATAGCATTTCATGGTACAGTAGATATTTACAGAATGCCTTTTCATATCTCCTTCGTCGTTTTCAATATTATCTTTTACATTCGCTTTCACTGTATGAATTTGAAATCTAAAATTTCGCGTGTAAACATGCATGTATACGTGCTATTTGATTTTCTTGTCATGTGTGTTACACTTGTATGGACTGAAATAGAAAAAAGGTGTCCCATATATATTTTATTTATTTTTTTATTTATTTTTATATATTTTATATATATATTTGTTGAGCGGCTTGGAAAGTTACTTTTCCACTTGACCTATTTCCTACGTGACGACTTTACACAGTAACCATTGATTTTTGTTTTATTAATGCAGTATTTACGTATAATTTCTAATAGCGCATTAGTGCAACAGAAGAAATATGCGTCGATTATGAAAATAGAAGGAGGGCCACAATTTCTTATTTACAGTACTTAAATAAAATAAACTTTCTTACTCTACATTCTATATATGAAATTCATAATGAAATTGTAGGCTTCTAATGCTTTCTATTTTTTGATGATTTAAACGGAAAAACACAAATTGGCTTTAGACGGCTGGAATAGTAACAATTTTCATCAGATAACATACATTTGTTGCGATTTAAAAATTATTCTATTTCTCCATTATTTCCTACGATTTGTGGAAAGCTGTATAAAGCCCCTCGTTTAATAACCAAGTATATTACGTGAAAGGTTTATAATATTGGTGGTTAGTTAAGACAATAACATGATGAACATTACAAGACCAAGGCAGGTGGAAAATTGAAGGAAATTAAGAAGAAAATAAAGGTAAGAAAAAACAAATTACATTTAGATAAATTAAATTTATTGTCGAAGAAAATATTCCAAGTAACAAACTAATTAATTAGTAGTAATGTAGAAATCAATTTATTAGAATCAGTCACAAAATGATATTGGATAATACGAGGGCGGATCAGTAATTAATGTGTATGACGAACAAGGAATAATAGTTTATTTGTTACTCGACAATCTTTTAAAACATAACTTAAGATTTCTGTTCATTTCCAATCGAAAAAATGCTTGTTATTTTGAAACACGGTAAATATGGAGTAACGGTCAGTGATTAAGTTCTTATTTTTAAATAACAAAACAGACGATGATATCAATGCTAAGAGTTTGCTAGTGGCCACAGTTCTCAATTGATTGCAAACATGAAATGAAGGATATCGGACTTTAAGCGTGGCTAAAGTAGTATGGTGTATTTGATGAATAACACAGTGGACGCCTGAAACATGTGTGTACAGAAATTATACTTGGATATGGTGCCGGATACAGAATAAAATTATGCGAAATAGTAGGGAGTATATATAACATATTACATATAAATCAGTGGTTTCGAATTTTCATAATCAATTGATCTGAAAAAAATTATGTGCAGAATGGTGCTGCACTTGTTGACGATTGTGATCTATGAGATGATCGGAAAAGCATTTCAGCCCTCAATCCAGAAAAGTTTAGATATGATTCGAAATACTATGTATATTTTCTAAATCCATTGCACGATGCAATACAGCACAAAATGTCCCACTTAAGGCAGAAACTCGTGCTTTTTCTCCAGCATAAACGCGTGTTTATACTTCAGCGGTTTCAATCCCAAAAATTCATCAACTATATTTTGAACTGCTTTCGCAACCAACTTACTTGTCAGATTTGGCTCCTTTAGACTTTTTTCTTTTCTACAACCTAGAACCTTGTCTCAAAGGCAAGTTTCGGGTCGGACAAGAAAACTGTTGATGAAACTTACACATGTTTCGAACAGTTTGATGAAGCTTATTTTTCTGAAGGAATGAAAAAATGTGAATATCGTTGGATTAAATGTAGTTAAATGAGCTTCCAGTCTAGGCTCACTAATTACTGATACGTTCTCATATGGCATTGTTTAAGAATATGTAGAAATAGTTGTCTCACTTGTACAGGACCATCTTATGTGCTGTGAGCAAAAGATCCTCTAAGCGTTAAAGTGTATGAAGAAATTGTGCAGCTAAGATATTGTATGTATTGAGAATTAGTAATGTGAACTATTAAAATTTGATATCTCTTACAAGTATCGATCGAATGAACGGTGTATCAACAACGAAAGTGAAAGACGGATCCTTGTTAACAACTAGGCAACAGTGAATGACCAGCGCTATCGAGCCACGCTGACTGAATTTTTGATTTCAAAAATTAATCAGCTAAACATCGACGACATTTGGTTCCAACAAGATGGCGCAACTTGTCATACAGCGCGCTTAAAAATCGATTTATTCCAAATCAATTTGGTGACAACTTTATTTCCAGAAGTGATCCTGTTCATTGGCTCCCTCGTTGGTGCGATTTAACGCCTCTGGATTACTTTTTATGGGTCTATGTTGTCATTGGTTTATCCCAACAAACCAGCAACTCTTGAAGCATTGGAAGCCAATATTCAAGCCACCATTGACGCCATATGGCCAGATTTATTCGAAAAAGTAATCAAAAATTGGACTGATCGAGCGGACCATGTAACTCGTAGCCGCGGCGGACATATGCCGGAAATCATATTTAAAAAGTAAATGTCATGAAATTATATACGAGATTATAATAAAAAAATTTCATTCCAACAATATTTATGTCTTGTATTATCACTTTAAGTTTTCAAGTTCTTAAAAAAGTACCCCATATAAGTCGCCAAGTAGCTGGATTAAACCATTGCTACTATAAGCTATAGTGTAGACGTGAATTGAAGATTCCTATTTCACGTCGTTCTCGTGAAAGACATTAAATGTAAAACATTAAAACATTTATCTTGGGATTAATTCATCTGAAGATTTATAAAGTTCAATTATCTCATGAACTGAAGTTTCCTGGTGGTAAATTGTATCGAACTTTCGCGAATCTGTAGGATTGTTTGAAGCCGACATGGGTCGGTTTCAATATGGATTTTGGAGAAAAATAATTCTTTCTGTTAAAATGCATTTCTATCTCAATAAATTAGTAAGCACATAACTATAAATCTCAGAAGGGTGATTTATCAGCTTGAATCAAGGCCAACTTTTATTTTTTGAAAATTATGTCGGAACGTGTTTCTATTATATATGAATGTTCTAACGGAATATCTTTGAACTGAACTAATATATGTTGACAAGTTTTCTTTCTACAGCAATAGTTACTGAGTGAGTTATTTCGAAGAATGTTAATGTTAACTAAGATAATATGACAGTAACCAAGATAATGTGATCTCACGCTCTTGGATTTTGGTTATGGATTTACGTGAAATTAATGGTTTATAAAAATAAACCACGAACAAATTCCGATCTTAAACAAATTTGTAATGTACCATTAAAAATATACTACGTTATATGTGTGAAAAAGTAATCGAAAATTGTTTCTAGAATGAGTCTCACCAAATAAAGTCGAAGAGGCTATATATTTATAAATTATAATGTTACCGATTACTCTTCCAAATGTAGAGATATTAAGATTTTATTAGATTATTAGAATTAATTTTATTTTATAGTTCTGTCATGTTCATTATAAAACCCGTCATAGTATAATTTTCATTTTATTTTCTCTTAAAATTATAAATACATTCAGTATGTGTGGGGTTAAGTCGTGGTTTCTGGAGTATGTTGTGGTCCATTTTCTCATTTAATCCATATTTAATATGTTCCCTTTATGTCTGTAAACCCAGTATAGTAGATGACATTATTATAACTGTTTACGCATCGTGAATAAGGTATATCTCTGTGTTTGTTCTTTATATAATGTTGCTTATTGTTATTGCGTTTTAAGGTTTTACGTTCTAGTTTTAATCATAAAGTTCAACTGTTTGCCTGAAATCTAGCGTTCATATCTAACATCTCTCTTTGTAAAATTTTGTTTCTTAAATCGCAACTTCAATTAAATGAAAAATTTCGAGCTTAACTATAAACCATTTATTACGTAGTTCCTTCGATCAGATACGAACTTATTTATAATGCTTGTGATTTCGCTTAATTATAGCTATTTATTGGATTAGTCCCATTTGGAAATTCGGAAGTTATTCCCTTATATTATATATTTTCTATATTTTTTTGTATGAGTAACAAGTATCATTCTTTACGCCATTAGAAATTCAACTTGTTAATTTCAATTTTTGCACCGATTTGTTGGAACACTGTGAGTCGATTGATTTATTTATCGACTTAATGGAATTAGTCAGCTAAGTCGATAAAAACTCGACACCAAGTCGGAAAATTCAGATTGGATTAATATTGGCATTTTACTGAAGGGACAATCTTAATTTTGTTAATTAACCCTCAAAACCAACTAGAGGTATATAATCTATAAACTTTGTATTATATAGTAGCCTAATTCATCTCCTTGTTTTTTTCTACATTAATTTTAGGATTTTTTCCTAGCTACCTTTATTTTTGGTAATTTATTAACTGTTGAACGGACGATGCTGCAGTAGTAAGATTTAGTGAAGCATTGGTGCCTGTATATCGCTGTGATCTGACTCCTCGAAGATATTTAAGTACTAAAACCTTAGATCATAGACGTTCGTATTGTTATTATGTTTACATTAGAGTATTGCTAATGCAATTTGATTCTTAAAAATGTGATGACAACAGTTGAGTTTACATACTACAGTACAATTTGGTTACGTAATCATTAGGATCGTTTAGATCCCACTGTGTATTATTTAAGCCTTAGAGTAAATTTAAGAGCAAGGTAGTTGACAGAAGAGAGCCTTTGTTATTAAAATATACTTCAATTAATCAACCAGCTTTAACTTTGTTAATTAACTGCGTCGTTAATATATAGTTCAGAATTTATCTGTAAGATATTGCCCTTACTTACTTACTTGGTAACTCTAACTTTATTAAGGGCTCGCTGAACAGTTAACCCTAATTGTTTATTTTGGCTCGTGAACAATTAATTAGTTTTACAATAGTTTTTTTTTAATTCACTTAAACTTTTCCCTTTTTATATGACAGCAAATCTTTTTCTTTTGTCATAGCTTCAATTATTTAAAGTGACTATTAATTCAGTTGTAAGCTGAACATCATTATTCTTTGTAATTTATTGCTATTATTTTGCTTGTGTTCTTTTATTGTTGTTAGGAAGTGTTCAATAAGTGGCACTTATGCCATTGGATTTTTCTTTTGTACCATGAACGTGAATCAATTGTACGTATAGAAGGAGATTATTATCTTTATATTTATATTATAGATTTAAACAGTAACGTAAGTGTTTCTCTTTTCTTGCTGAAATGCTTACTTAATATTAATATCTTGTTTCATACCGAGCATTACCAAAAGTTATTGAACACATACAATAAACTTATATAGAGATTAACTTTTTCTTACTTCAAAAGCGACGCCCTTTCGTTTTTGATCTCAGTTAACTGAATAACGAAGGTATTGTTTTACCTATCTTTGCGTCAGGGCTTTCAGGATAACAATATTGTGGTGTCCTTTTAGAACTCATTAATTAGGAACCCCCATTCTCCGAACACTATTTCTTGAACTAGTTTAGGACCCTGAAAGTCAAGCGAACGGATCGTTTGTTAGGTAAGGACATGAGCGTTTATTTATTATACTATTAAGCAGCCTGGGACATTACAGCATATTGCAATAAAAAGAAACCATTACACATAATTGATAAACAAGATCTTGGGCTAAAAACTGCTTGTATAATGTAACATAATCTTTAAAATATAAAGCTACAGAAAAATATCAACAGATTTTTTACCAATATTATAATAATTTTCTCGATTTTAAAGGACAAAGACCCGTAAATAATAATAAATGAAAAGATATCTTCATCTATGTAATATTGTCTGGAATGTATTAATATTTTTGTTATAGAAATGTTTAGAGTCAAATTCAGAAAAAAGTCTAAAGGTCAGAGCTCAATATTTGCATAGACCTAGATAAACGTAGTTGTCATTTGTCTTTCAAGCTATGTGAATAAGTAAGCAGGTAACAACATGCATACGTATACGATGAAGAAAATTGTTGAAGTGATTGAAGTGATTACATACACACAAATATCAACAAAATCTACCTTAAAAAAGTGTATATCCCCACTAGTGACTTTTGCTTTACTAAAATGGACTCACGACGAGAAAAATGTTTTGAGGGATTAAGGATAAGCATAAGTTAAGATTAAGCTTAATCGAAGCTCAATAGTTCACTACTAAGTGTTTGGAAAACTTCTAATTTAGGCACTCGATGAAGTGAGGAGCGTTATGTATACGTTTGCATTGTTTCTCTTAGCTTCCGGACTAGAAACACATCTTTGACACTCGACGTTCATCCACTCGTATAGGACACACTGAGAGCTAGGTTTAGTAAATATGTTTGTTATTGTTATTGTCAGAGTGCATTTGGATTACTAATTAATAATAATTATTAATAATTCTGGTCGTTAGGATGGATAAATAAATTGTAGAACGACGCAAGACGAGGATCTATTATTAACATAAGGAAAAGTAAAAAGATAATACAATAGTTTACGTGGATACCACTTTTTAAATCTAGTAGAAATGAATAAGAGTTTAAATTCAAACAGTTTTGTATAATTATTATTTTCGAAAACATTAAGAAAATACTAAGATTTTATTATATTATTTTTAAATACAAAAGAAAAAATTCTAGGAACAAGAATTGTTTGTAATATAATCCTTTTTCTTAGAATTTTCGTTGGAGCATCATGATACTTTAACCCCCACAAGCGTTTGTAATTTTTTAGCATAATCTGTACACTTTACAAGTTAAGACGCATCTCACTGTTTATAAATTAATTTTAAGAAATTGAAAGGGACACATAATTAACTTAGAAGTTTAATTAGTGTCCAATTTGCAGGAGTGATACAATGATTAGATTATTGGTGGTTGAGAATTGGACCACCTGTTTGAGATACCAGTGTGTTGTTGCTGTAGAGAGTTCCCACACTTTTGTTTTTCTTACATTACTCTGTTCGACGTGCCATTTAATAATAAACAGCTGAATTAATTTCAGTAATTTGGTAGTATTTGCTTGGGGCGCTATTCAGCGACTGCCTTCTATGTTTATTGTATCTCTTATTGAGAGAAATTATTTCTAATTTAAAAGACGTGTGTTGTGTGCAGTTTGAATGTAATGATAGTAAACAGAACAAATTTCGAAATTGGTTTAAATGAGTTTTGATTGTTTCACTCTTCGCCTTAATATTTACTTACTAATTGTTAATACAGACCATTAATTTCTAAATGGTGTAATTATGCTTGCGGAATAATTACTGAAACACCAATTGAAAAAATCATGCGATTTATAATTTAGATTATTAGTCATTGTGTCTTGACACTTCATCAGTATCTAGAATAATAATTTTTATATATGATGAAGTGTAAGTAAAACATATTTCTGTACTCCGAAGGAGTGGAAAGGAGCTTCCTTTACTAAATTATTAACATTTAGTACATAATTAGTTTCGGAAATGTTTCCCAATGAATTATTGGATTAAAACTACTAAAAATCTTACTACTTAATATTCTAAAGTTTGCGCGTACATTTCTAGAACTAATTTATTCAGTCAATACAAAATACATTCATTCAACAACGTTTTGAATACATTAATTCGACGTTTTTGTCACCTATTGGCAATGCATCGAAGGAACGATATATTTAGAAAATTTTAATGTAAACCATTACTTCAAGAAAGTACTTTTGTCTTGAATAAAAGTAGTTTGGTGTTTAAAATAACGAAATTACAACTTGTTAGTGCAAAATCTTTTTTCATGCAAGGAAGACAGTGGATTTATTAAAACAACAATTGTATATAAAGCAGTGTATTCCTCAAATTGAAAGGAAATCACTTGTATCGCTTTAACTGCCATTCAACATTTGTTGACTAAGTAAAAAGCTACCAGCGCGTATAAACACCGTTAACTGCAAAATAAAGAGTAGTTGATCAAAATTACTGTCAATAGAAAACTAGAATAGCCAGGCTGTGTTAACAAGCTGGGATTGTCGACAAGTTAGTGTTTTGGTAATTTCTACTATCGAATCGATATACGAGGGAGCGTTTTTATATTCGCAATGGGGGACAAGGGGTGGAAATAAAAAAACCAAATTATTTTTCTTTTTCAATATATTCACCTGCAAGACGGATACATTTTTCACATCTTTCAATTAATTTATTTATACCCTCATAAAAAAATGATTTCTCTTTATCTGCAAAATACGCCGAAACTGCCTCCTTGACTTCATCATCGGCAGTAAATTTTTTACCCCGCAGCTCTTTCTTCATTTTCGGAAACAGGTAATAATCACTCGGGGCCAGGTCTGGGCTGTAGGGTGGGTGATTCACAATTTCGAAACCAACCTTATGCAGGGCAGCTAACGCAACGCGGCTCTTGTGGACGGGCGCGTTGTCGTGCAAAAGCAGAACAACTTTTGTCAATTTTTCCCGTCTTTTCTCTTTAATGGCTTCTTTTAGTCGCTCTAATATTGAAGCGTAATATTCTCCGGTTATAGAAACACCTTTATCTTTATAATCAACCAATAATATTCCTTCCGAGTCCCAAATTACCGTTGCCATGAGTTTCCCAGCTGATTGCGACACTTTAAATTTCTTGGGAGGTGCTGTGCCCTTTTTATGCCACTGCATGGAGTCTTGTTTGGACTCAGGTTCATAATGATGAACCCAAGTTTCGTCTCCAGTAACAATTCCACTCAATACACCATCCTTGTCTTCGTTACAGAGGTCCAAAAATGCTTGCGAACACTCTACGCGCTGTTGTTTTTGCGGCGGCATGGGCATTCTCGGCACCCATCTTGCGCTGACCTTAGACATGCCGAGATGATCGTGTAGGATTTTAAAAATTGTTGTATCGGATACTCCAACCATTTCTGCGAGTTGTTTCTTCTTTAGTCGAGCATCTTCGAGTACAATTTGTTCAACTTTTTGGATAAGTGCTGGCGTGGTCACCTCAATGCTCCTGCCCGGCCTCGGGTCGTCTTCAAGGGATTCCCTTCCTTGTTTAAATAAACTATGTCACTTGTACACCATGGTTTTTCCTGGACAAGAGTCGCCGTAAACCAATGACATCTCATTCATTATGATCGCGACTGATTTTCCTTGCCTGGTAAGGAACTTTATAACGGCACGATATTCGATTTTTTCCATATTTCACTTTTCACTCCTGATTATGTTACTTGGTTGACGATAGCTCAAAGACTAACTGTCTAATAACAATGAAACTTCGTATTTATACTAATCATGAGTCGCTGCACAGGCCACGCCCCCAATGCGCCTACTCACCCCTCTACAACCCGCTCATTCCGCGAATATAAAAACGCTCCCTCGTACATATATGGTATATAATACAAAGTATTCAGTCCATTTGTCGGATAGGAGAAAATGCTTTAACCGTCATTAAAGAGCGCGTTGAATGGAGAAGAGCGCAATTTTTTCTTATGCATATGTGTGAATATAGACATACAGTTACTTCCTTTCGGAATTCTGTAAATTAAATAGAAAATATTTTAAATTATACACTTTTTATACATACTTTTGTTATTTCTATATATTTATGCTTTTTTGTCCATACACATGTGCGAACATAATTTCATAGTTGCTTTACTTTGGAATTCGGTAAGCCAATCAGAAAATAATATTGAATGAACTTGTCGTGCATTTATAATTTTTTCATTGTAAAATGGTTTGACATTTTCTAAATATTTTCCTATACTACATGTTTGTTTAAGTATTGGTTAATTCAATTTATTCCAAATTTTCTATTACAAACAATTGTTTACATTATAACAGTAATTATAAATCGAAAGACGGCGTTCAATTGCGATTGATGTAAATAGAGTAAAATTGACATGTAGTTTAAAGATATATTACAATGCTTTTCTCTTAAATACTTTTTAAAATATGTGAAACTTTTGTTAACTCTGTAGACTACTTGTAAGTAAATTATCCTTCAGTTTATATTTGTCATTGCTTGTTAATGTTCTTCGTACATTGATTTTCAATTAAGTCTATTTCGTCGCATAGATAAAGTTGCATGGATCGCACTCCTACAATTATTGGTCTTCAGATTAGCATTTTAGAAAATTTATTTATTGCAAATATATAATCATATAATTTTTTTATGGACAACTTCATACAATAAAAATAAAGCATACTCAGATTTAATACAATAAACTTTCTTGGGTTATGCATATAGCCTTCACTGATTTAATTTTAATTGACGATGACAAAAAGCGTAACAACGGGAAAAAAAACAAGAATTTGGGAAATTAATGCAAAGAAATTGCACAAAGGGAATATGTTTGACACGCTTTTTAAACCATAAATACTAAACAAAAAAAAGGAAATGAACTATTTTGGATTGTATTGTTCACCCGTAATTGTCCAATCAAGATGATGTTTTCTAGTCTATTCAGTCGAAGACGGTCGGATTGGCTGTTATAATAAGCGGGTTATCTTGTTCAAATTTAGACAACCACAGCACCTTATTTATCTGAGCGTTGGCATGAGGAACAAGGAATGTCGTTCCATGTTTTGGGAAACAACTGTCTTAAAAGCATACTGAATACAGAAAAAAAGAGAAAAAACAAGGAATAGAAAAATATATAAGAAATTCTAAGAAACATCGCTTGAATGAAATCCGTTAACAACAATAGTGTATGTGATACGTTTAAGAACATAAAATGAGAAATACACTAATCAATCGTGTACTACTAAAACTAGCCCAATTTCCGTTTATAAATTAAAAAGACACACTTGACACATTAAAAATCATTAGGATATACTTCAGAATGTACCCCAATAACCATTCATAATTCTTATATCTGCCATCTAAAAATCACACGGGGTTTTATTGACCTTACTTGGTATATGCAGGTGTTAAAAGAAGTAAGTAAAGAACTAGCAAAAATAAATGACTGGGTTAAAAGAAAGTAATCTTTATGAAGTTACTCTACTAATTTACATAAATTAAAATTCACCCGAATCCACTAACGAAACAAGGGATTTAAATAAGTAATAAACAGGAAGTTGATTGCTATTTTCTATTAATTATAATTAAAAATGCAAATGTTGTGTCTAATGAACCTAAGAATTAATTTGGCATAAATTTTAATAAAAACAAATAATAATAGGACTTATAAATAACACTTAGCTTATACAGCAACACAATCGGAGACGCTGTTTTAATGGCAACACAAATGGAAACGCTAATTCTAGAGGTAGTTGTAATAGTAAAATTAACAGATATGCTAGTTCGGAAACGCTAGCATTAACGGCTCTAAAGAACATCAGGGTGAGGAATTAGAAAAGTTATAAAACGTGTTCAAGGTGGAAAACAATTAAAAAACAACCTATGCATACTTTCAATACAGAAGAGCCACTTGAAATTGCCATGTCTTCCGAATGCCTTAATCCAGATAAACTATATAAGTACAATCAAAGTATTGTAAAATCTAGTAACAATGAACCATAAAATGATTGTAGTAAAATAGTACCAATAAGTCATTTAATATCCAAGAATTCCTATTATAAAACCAAGCGTGTAAGAATCAGATAACAAACGGGAAAGTAGAAAGTCTTCGAAGTCAAAAGCCGAGCATGCGTCTGCTGCACGTAAAAAGGATGGAATATATGTACCAAAACCAATCGAAATTACGAAAGCAAATGCTCGAACCAAGAAAAGAATAATGAATTCACAGAAGGTAATTAATCGTACGTAAACACCACTTAAATTTTAAACAAAGCGTAACCGAAAAACTATCGCTAAACAGTACTAACGGAAGTATGTACAATTCCAACGATATTCCAACAATATTAACAATATGTGGGTGGTAAGACGGAAGAATTACTATACTCTCAAACATTCTATCTGCTTCTGGGTTTCCGGGCTGGAACCGCGTCACTAGTATATCTGCCGACGTTTCGTATCCATTTGTATGGGACATCTTCTGGGCTGAACTACTGCACTGAAACTGGTGTAAGTCGATGGGGGACGCGTTTATGTATGGATAATGGGTCATGGTCAATGGAGCGTTACGGTTGCGGTTGGGTAGATTAGAGATGCAGGATTGCCAAGCGTTATGTAGGGGGTAGCCATCATCGCGGTTAAGGTTATTGGGGTGCTTAAAGATCTCTATAGTTTCACGAATTTTGCGACCATAGAAGTGGTTAGTGCGGGATAGGATCTTGGTTGAATTAAACTGAATATGGTGCCCGGTTTCCAGCCTATGCTCGGCAAGTGCAGAACCGGCTATGCGCAGCAACCTAGTACAACGCTCATGTTCAGAAACACGAGTGCCGACAGACCGCTTTGTTTCACCAATATATGCCCTGCCGCATGAACAAGGAATCCTGTACACACCAGCTGATTCTAAAGAAGCATGGTCTTTTACGGAAAACATTGTTTAACAAACAGAAAAGAGACAATATCTAAAATGAAAATTTAAGTCGATAAATTAACATCACTTTTAGATATATGTACACTAAGGAAATGAAATGGTTTTATATAATCAAGATAAACAAACAAATCATGTGTGGAAATCTACAGAAAGTAATAAATTTAAGGATACAATTAGGTGAAAAGAATGTAACGCAGTACAAAAGAGATTCGGATATACAATTTTTATCACAAAGAGTGCGAAATTCTCACATTATATATTAAATTTCTAGGCTAAAACAAAACAAGAGAAGATACATACAATGAAGGAAAATAGAATTAACAAGAATGGCTAATACATGGAGGAGTAATACGACTAGAATCAGCTGATATAAGAATAAAGCAATTAAGGTGCACAAGTGCAGCTAAGCGGAGGTTTAATGATAATACGTAATTGTAAAACTGAAACAGGTTAAATGAAGAGTGCATACGATACTATTATTATTAAAATGATAAAGTTAGTATATAAGAAGTATCACATTATATGTCAGGTAATTAGTAGTTTATGGAGGTTTAAACTATATATAAGATAACTCGTATTAATTTAGCGTATGTAAGCCTAACATGCTATCCATCAAAAGCTACTGAGAATTACTAAACACAATAAAGAAAATGTTCTTGCGACCGGTTCGCCAATTTAAGGACAAGAAACGTAAATCGTTCATAATAATCGATATATCTGTATTGTAAACTTTGTAGCGCAAATTTTTCAACTATCATTAGAATAATTCTTTGGATCTTAAGCAAAAAGTGTGAACATTTTTTATTCTGGTTCTTTAATTTAAAATAATATTGTTAAACAGGAGCTAATTGCAGGTTAATATATACTATAGGTTATAGCTTCTCGCACATATTTATATGAAATATTAACCAACGTAAGCACAATTAATTTAATAATTAAATTTTCTTTGAAAAATATCACTGCAATATTTATCAGCAATTTAATATAATCTGATGAGAGATTAGTGCTATAGTAGATTCATTTTCGGCAACGGTAATGAAAGTATACTCGAAATCCTTAATACGAGTCGTTATACTGGGAAAGTCTATAAAAGATAGAAAATATGACGCGCCAATGTCTCCATTTATCAATTATAATATGTACACTATGTAATTCTACTTGAGTAGTAAAGGACTGTGGAGTCGTATTTTGCCAAGAGGTCCTGTTAGTCGAAATAAATGCCATCAAGTCGAAACGACAAAAAAGCTGCAATTATGCAAGATATAGGTAACAGATAAGATGGATATAAATAATACGACTAAAAATTTAATTCAAATTTAAAAAATTTGGGTCGCTGAAATCATATCATATCACACCTAAATTTTTAAAAGTTGTTGAGAACAATAAATTTATATGCTGTGGTGAAAGTCTGAATTTTAAGCGATAATTCCAATATCAGTGGTGCTTACTGCACTCATCAGAAATAGATTGTCTACAAAATAGGATGTCAGGATTAAATTATACTTACTCCTGCAGGTTACAGTGGCACATTTGCAAATATACAGGCTATTTTCAGAGCATCAAATTGAAATTATATTAATATTTTCTCGAAGAACCTGGGCTAGAAAATCCGATGGGGTCCTTGAGAAATCTTGAAATTAATTTCAAATTCTAACACAGAGGGGGAAAAAGATTTTTTATTATATCTATGTGTTGCGATCACGTATTGCAATAGAAAAAGGGAGTCCTAAAGATCACTCCTGAGATACGAGGTATAAATTCTAAAATTAATAAGTTAATTATAAATGATTTTGTAACTGTTTAGATATCTTATTACAGAATATCTGCTCTAATTTTTCCAAAAAGGAATATTTATTAATAAAAAAATAGGCAAAGTTGAATTCACCGCCTTGTCGCAATTTAGTTCTTTACTTGCAAATGTTTCGGATGTTCGGACATTCTATATGGTTAGTATTAATTTGTTGTTAGCTTTGTATTTTTGCCAATTTTAGCTACTGTATCTTGTAACTCGTTTGAAGAATTTTTTAAACTACAAACATTTTGTAATAGAGCTATAGTTCTTATCAATCAAATGAGTTATAGCACTAATTCTCTCAAATTTCTTTTGAAAGATGGAAACGCTCTCCATTTCGCATCTTGGAAAGGTACCCATTGTTAGAAAAATTCCCCTTTTAATCCGCTCTTTAGTGGAAAATGAACACAAAGTAGCACTCAGAGATTTCTAAACTGTAGGAAGAATACTACAGCAATTTCAGCCAGGTTCTTGCTAAATATTCGGTGTAGATGTTGAAGTGATTAACTATTGTGCCCGAAAAAACCTGATTTTAAGAGAGGATTAATGCTTTTGAGTGCCTAGATAGACGTTGTCTAGCATCTGCATTTCTCGATTATCGTTTTGCGGTGATTGTCTTTCTTATTTCCAGTACTATGTGCTCGACAAATCCTCTCAAGCTAAAGAAGACGGCTACCACTTTCTTCCAAATGGATCATAATTTCTTTGTAAACGAATGCGAGTCAGACTTTGTTTTGTACTTTAGTGGGTTTCAATATCTGGAACCCCAATATACTATGTACTATGTGAATAATCATCTGCTTAATACAGGAACCATTTTCTCCAAACGCTGATCCACATTCAATTAATGGGCGAGGTTATAGCGTACCGTATCCTATATTTGTTTTTTGACTATGGTGGCAGAGCTGTTTATACTGCAGTATTTCGGTAAAAACTAACACAGACTGACCCAGCTACTATCTCCACAGTAGGCTTGCACATTTTAAGCGTTTTAAATCGTACTATAATCTGCTGCACTAATATTCGAAAAATTATGTGATTAACATACTATTGCAGTTTTATAAAAATTAGTTTTGGTCTAATTCATATTAATTTTCTTATTTTACTTCGCTAAGTATAATTTCATTGCAACTTAATTTAATTTTGCAGAACGCGTTTTGTTGCAGATTATCACTGATATTTAAGATACAATACGGAATGTTACAGACGCGCCAATTATTAGACGCTTTTCTTACGTAACAGTAACAAACATATTATTAAATAGTTTCACGATTAAGCTACTACTGTAATTATTTTTTTCGAAAGTAGCTCTAGCGAAAAATTTGTATTTGTAAAAATTATTTGAATGTAGCTGTAATTTTCACGCAAATGTACCCAGCCTTTGAATTTATCGTCGCAATCTAATTAGCAGAGGCATGCAACAAGTATTTTCATTTAGTCGATGTAAATCAATAATTGCGACGGAAGAAGGATTTAACCTAGTTTGATTATGAAAATTAACTTATTAGCAAATGGGCTGGTAATATGGATTAAAAAACAACTAAAATCATTTTCGTATTAAATAGGTTTATAAGTTTTTTGAGTAACAATATATATGCACATTATTTCATATTATATTATCTTATTGCTGTGTTGTGTTGCTAAGGTACTATTAGTTACTCTCTGCTTATGGAGGATGTAATAATAAGCTTTGAGAATAAAGCGTACCTGATGAGATAAATATTCCCGCACAGCAAAATATTTAATTAAAATTGAGGTTGTTTTATGAAACTTTTTTATAAAATGTTTTTAAAGGGTTAGGCAGCGGTTTTTTTTGAATCAACCAAACCTAGAATCTCAGTTAGTATAACATATGTACCTCACTATGCAAGAAAGGAGATTCTATAGAATGTTTCAACCTCATAGGGAGCACAGATATATACAAGAACATTAGCAACGCATATGAAGTAGAAAGTAGACAAAACAATGGCGAGAAGTCATGGTAGTTTTAGAAAAAAATAAATTCTTATACTGTTGAGGGTGTCGGATGTGCTTCCATTTTTCACTGATCTACTCGTTCCATTTTTTCCAGTTCCTAGCTAGTCCCTTCTAGACATGAGGACCTTTTCGTACAATGTCTTTTCTCTTTTATTTTCTAATTTATTCTGTCATTCCATCTTTTTCTGTCTACCCTTTCTCCTCTTTCGTTAGTTTTCTATTACTGAGGTATTATCTATTCTAACTATATATTCAAAACAAGTTATTATTAGCTGTTTTGTCTCGATCTTTATGACGATTGCTTCCTGATTCAGCATATTTCATATTTCTTCTTTCCTTTCTACGTTCCTTTCTGTTTTCTTCACTATCCTTTTAAAAAAATTCGTTTCTGTATTTATTATTTATGCTTTTTTTTGTACAACCTAGGATCTCCTGGCCTATATCATACTAGGTAAAGCTTTTAATCGCTTAATTTCGTCGTTTTATTTGTTTCTCTTTTTGTGACCAACTTTCTGCATAAGGTACAGCAAACATTGTTAGTTTTTTATGGGTGGTTTGTTAATTCCAATTTTATTTTTTATCCTCCTACATAATACTTACTAAATATTTGTAAGCTGCTACAAGTTTAAGTTTTATTTTAATAATACTAATTTATTCGTTCATATTTCTTGCATTGATGATCATAGTTTTGCATTTACTTGTGTTATATTCTGGCTCTATTTCCTCTATTTCTTCCGTCCATATTTTATCCTAAATTACTAATTTTCTATGTATATCAGCTATCAAAATTATATCATTAGCATAGAGTAAATTATCAAATCTTACCAGTTCTAGTTTGTTGTATTCTGTTATTATTGTAAATTAGTTTTATTCTTGATTAACCTGCCCAAAATAGCAGTACATTCAACAGGGAAATTAAATTCTTCTTGTCTTATAAGCGGGTCCATTCTAAACTTTCTTGATACTTTCCTATTCATCTGTGCTATTCCAAGTACGATTTCGTGCATACTCCTGATTTCTTGCGCGATCATCCAGTACTTCGCTACATGCTTCAATAGTGAGACGATACTTCCTCAGGTCAGGCTTGAGGGGATGCGTGGCCGTGAGAAAACCCTTACTGCGATGAGGTAATAAAGGGAAACAATTAAAATATGAAGAGACCACGAAACTTGGGGATATAATGAGTGGCGACAAATACGAGTACTATGATCTGACGGATCTAAATATCAATTATTTGGAGCGAACAGACGTCAGCATGTTAGATGACGCCTTGGTGAATCGTTATTGAAACCATGTTTACACACTACCATAAAGCATGGAGGAGGCAATATCCAAGTTTGGGGTTGTATTTCGGCAGCAAATACCATCAGGGCAGCGACTTATTGGCAATAACTTCATTTTATAGCAAGATAATGATCCTGAGCATACCTCAAAACTTGTGAAAACACACAGCAAGAAGCAAATGGGGTATTGTAGACTATGATATGGCCACCTCAAAGTCCTGATTTAAATATTATAGGGCATATGTGGGATCATCTTGACAGAAAAAAGAGTGAAAGGGCCAAAGAACAAAAATGAAGTGTGGAACATACTACAGGAAGAGTGGTACAATATTAATGAAAATTTCATTAATTCATTAATGGAAAGCCTACTAAGAAGAATGCAGGATACCATAAAAAATAAAAGCGGTCATACAAAATATTGAAAATTTAAGATATTTATGTCTAAATATCGATGTGCTAGTTTTTATACAGTTAAAAAAATTCAACTTATGTAAGATTGCTATTTATCCTTTTATAATAGCTCCTTGTAAAATAGAGAAGGTGCTTTATATATAGAACAGACTGTATAAATAAAAATGTATGTACTCTATTCTATCGCGTTCCAAGTTTGCGTTTATGTATTCCTTCAAAGCTATTTTTTTCTTCCTAATAATTTTATTATTATTTGTTTATACAGTCCTCATTCCGTCAACTCGTCCTCTCTTGTTATACTTTTTCACTCCGCAAGTCTCTAATTCTTAACCAGGGATAATGAACAATTGGACACTTAGTTATTCAATTCATATTTAAAGAATTTCTGCCTGATTCTTTCATATATGGTATCTAACTTACCATTTCTATAATTCAATTACTTTCGTGGATACGTTGTTTAGAAAATGTCGATTGACGAATATACACTATACGGATATTTTCTACAATTGCAGTCATGATGTGATTTAGAATAAGATTTAGTTTTTAGCTTATTTTGATATGATTATACGTTGTTAATGCATGTAAAGCTTTATGTACTTCTGTGATCTACTGATTTTGTCTTTGTTACATTTTCATTTTGTCATACGTACAAATTTCATATATCTTGCTGTATGTGGTAATATAATAACCTTTTGTGAATGAAATACTCCGTATATCCCATATCATTTTTAATTTAAAATAAATTTAAATAAATTTTTTATTAAGAAGTATAAGGGATTTGCAAATTCAACGAGATATTACATTCACAACAGGTTATTATATTACCACATATAGCGAGGTACACGAAATTTGCACGGATGACAAAATGAGCATGTAATACCCTTTTGGAGGTAAATTGTTTGATAATAAAATATTATTATATTTATTAGTATTAAAATTGCGTTGAAACATAATACAGTTGACATCTAAAAATAGGAAATACATGGTTCTTAATTTATTTTAAGTTATAGAACTAACATATTTCATAAAACATTGCACATATATAAAAAAGAAAAACTTTTGCTACTAAATTATTCACACAAAATTATATACCTTCAGACAGGAAGAAGTCATCGTGAATTTTTGTAGCAACTTTTACTACTTTAGTTCATACCAACGAATTCAATATTTCAAAAAATCCGATAGCTATGTATATAAATAATGAAATGTATTTGTAATATGTTGTACTAACTATATATTACACTATAAAATAAAAAATACGTAATAGAACATTTAGTTAAAATTATTTAATGTACATATACTAAAACAACAAGAATAGTTATGTCAATGTAATATTGTAAATATGATTCGCGTCTTAGAATATTTCTTAAAATTATGTTAAATGCCCTCTTAAGTTATAGTCAACATTCATTTAAATTTTTTTAATTATTTAGTTGAATTATGGTTTCATTTCGTTCAAAATTTAATTTAACCAGATTTATTGTTTAATGTAATTATCTAGTTAGTAATTAATATGTCAAATACAAAAAGTATTAAATGTTATGATTATCTGTATTACAAAAATATCGAGATTATATCGTAGTAACATTAATAGTTAGAATTTTAATCTACAGATATTTAGTTTTATTTAAAAACGAATTTATGCTAATTAACACATTCAAAATTTATGTTATACATTACCATTTATATCAAATTATCAACTAAAAATGAGTTTTATATTAACGTATGGTATTAAAAAAAACATCAAGGCTTAGGAAACCAATATAAAAAATGCCTATTTGAAATTTCTAAATATAGAGTCAAAAAGTTTGTATTTCAGTTGAATATTATACTTTAATTATTAAACACTTCTATTATTGTATTATTACACAATTCCCGTTGAAGACTATTCATTCAGAGAGGAACATAATCCTATATACCTTTTCTAGAACTAATATTGCCATATAGAAGTCTGAAGAATCTCATTCCTAAGATTACGCATTTATCAAGTATTAACTTTTACTTTAAATAGTACCCTGCTTAAGACATCCTTGAAAATTCTGAAAATCCTGTTTTATAAGGTAAATTTGATGGAGCCTGTAGTTGATTAATTTAATCACTTAAGGTTGATATCTAACCCTTTTCTACACTAATTTTTGACAACTAAGTTGTCAAAATCCACACCAAAACCGTACAGCATGCGTTTTGGCCATATCATTTTTAAAACGCACAGTGCGCACTTTGACTTTCGACGGTACAGTCATGTACGGAATTTGTTTAGTGCAGATTCTTCCATGATTTCCAGGTGCGACGCTGTTTAATTATCTGTTTGATGACAACTTAGTTGTCGAAGTACGTATACAAAATACGAAAATTATTGTGGAAAGGGGTTGCATATCAATCTCAAGTAATTAAGTTCAGTTTTATCAAAATAATATGAAATTTTCATCGAGAAAAAAGTCATAATATGTGAAACTGTCCCTTGTGAATGTATAACAGGCACCTGAATAATAATACTATAAATTAGATTCCAAATATATTTAACTAATTTAATGAATAGAGGTATTTGAAAGAGAACATTCTTATTTTTAAAACAGAAAGGTTTAAAACTGTTTATTATCAAATCAAATACGAAGCATTTGCTTAATTTATTATTTTAAAATTTTTTACTACAATTACTATATATATATATATATAGATATAAATTATGAAGGCTGTAAATTCTGTTCTCGGAATTTGTAGATATATTCGTACCATGAATTAAGCAATTAGTATTTACATATAAGTGTCCTCGTTTAATGACTAGAAAGCTTTAAATTATATCAAAATGTTGTTAACCAATATACGTACTGTTCTCTTAATGGGTTTATGTAATCATATAGCAAGAATTGGTGGCAAAAGTTATAAAATTGCAAATAATTAGATTACATATACCTATGAAAAATGGATTGATGTTTTAACTGCGATTTTGATTGGTGCTACATTAACTTTATAGCATCCTGAAGCCCTTAACCCACAATCGATTTGCATAAAATATTTACGTTGGATACCATAGTGTCGCATTTATAGAAAAATAGTAAGCTGTTAATATTCAACACATAGCACCTGTACAGTTGTTCCACAAATGCTGTACCTTACAAGAAAGGAATGTTAATATACATTTTCTTTCATTTATACAGTAATTGTATATTTTTGTATTATGTTTCTTAGTAGTATATAAAGATATACGGACATAAAAAAATGAAAGAAATGGAGTACCTTGCAACCACTATGAATATTTATAGCTAGTTAGCTGTACTGAAAATATTTCTCACGCAACTTCCTTTAGATTGTAAAAAGTTATTACTAGAGATCAAATTTGGGTTATAAAATGGATGATCTACATAACTATTTAGTCGTTGCTCCAAATTCAAGAGTATTGTCCATTGATGGTTATTAAAAATATCTACTTTAAGCTTACGTTATTAGTTTCATTAGATAACGAATTAAAAGGTTTTTTAGTATAAGACTTACTAGATAACTGCTACTCCATTATTAATTTTTGGTAGCGGAATCTTGATTTCACTTACAGTGCTCAGTAATATCTATGTTAGCTTTATCTACATCCTGCAATTGTAAAAATCAATATGATTTCAGCCCATTCGATATTGCTTTTACCTAAGAGATAGGCAGTAATTTGGCACTGAATATGCTTATCCTGTTGTTATGTATTGTTTCAGATTGGTTAGACGTTGCTCTTTATTTATTTTTAAAAAACGATCATTAAGAACCAGATTCTGAAAAGCGAACCCAGATAATATAATTGCTTCGTATGGTTACTAGAAACCTGGTTCGTCTCTTTCATTTAAAGGCTTGTTACGCCTTTCTTCAAGCTGGACGAATCATTATTATCACACGAGCCATCTAAAAATTGTTTAATGTGAACAACACTTTCCTTGTTAAAAAAAATCGGTCACCCAGCTTACTCCATTTGGTTATTGAGTTATTGCAATAATATTTCGAAAAATATCTTATGTTTCACTTCTTTCTCTTCGCAACTAATGTGTATTTAAATGCAACATCCTTCAATGTATAGACTCGCATTGTGTGGCGCAGTCCAATACTTAGCTTATAAAAGACACAGCTAAAATCTATGCAGCAAAGTTCGGGTGCTCCTCCAAAACTCATATTGTGTCATAATGCGCAGTGTGCAACTTAAATGTAGACCATGAGAGAATGTGAACGTCAAATCACAATTTAAAGCTGTTTCACAAAAAGCAAGCTGATTATTTGAGATTTGTTAAGATTGATGGAACATACTCAAATTGTAATCATAATAGTGGAACCATAATGGTAATCCTCCTCCTAAGGAAACTTAAGATATTTGCCTTCTCGTGAGGAACTGGTTACGAGGTTTGTAAATTCGAAAGACATCATTTTTGTAAATTGCTTCTTTTTGCAAGTGATCTAACTATTCACAAGCCGTGTTATATTGCCCTACTAAACAAATTCAAAAAAACAATTTCCGAGAAAGCACTTAAAATGACATAAAAACGTTCTCTTTCGGCACTATAATGTGCTTTCTCACATCAGTCAAATTAAACGCGAAAAATTAGGCCAATTGTTTTACCTTCCGTATTTGCCAGCCATAAATGATATATTTCTCAAACACAAAATTTGCCTTGCTAAAAAGTAGTTTACGTTTTATAAAGTAGTTGTTGCAGCAATGGAGTTATTTTGAGGACACGAGAAAGATAATTACAAAAAAAAAAGTATAATGTTATTTCAATATCTTTGGTGCAAGAACGTTGAACTTGAAGGGGAATAAGTCGAAAAATAAAAAAGGTAAAATACTTTGACTTATTTGTTTCACTTTGAGTGTCACTCCTGTCTTTGTGGATTGCTCCTAGTATGAATGCTATGCATTAGAACAAAAGTCAAAATTGCGATTTCGGATATCAAGGCTGAGTGGACAAAACTTAACTAGAAAAGTATAAAAAGGAGTAGCAAATTTTTTGAGGCATACTCATTGTGATGAAAAAATCATTTAGATATACATATACATTAATTGTCAATAAAAAAAATAATTCAGAAGATAACGTTTTTAACTTAGACATATGATATGTGTTCAAAAGAAAACACAAATCGCCTAGTAAAAGTATGCATTTTGAAACCGAAGTTGGCTTACTGTAAAAATCGCAATGTAACAACTGTAATATGACCACGAACACTATATTGATGGAATACGGCATTATTTAACCCTCAATAAAGCGAATTAGTTTAGAACTTTCTAAATTTACATTTGAGCATTTAAACGGCCTCTAAGGAAAATGAGGAAAGTCATAGAATAACAACACATTGGGTATGTAAGCCGTATTCGTTTATTTAGGTTGGATTTTTCTATCGTCCATGGTTAAAGCTGCCTGTGACAAGTTAGAAACATGCCCTTATATTAGAATGAAGTAACGTACGAGTAGATTGTAATGAATAGTTAAATAATATTGATATTTCAGACGAATGTTGCCTTTACTTGTGAGCCTATGATGGGCGAGGCGAGTCCGACGTCGAAAAGAAGAAAAGTAGTTTTTGAATTTTTTCGTAGAAAGTCACACTACACTCACTCCAGGATTTACAGCTTGGAGAGGAACTAGCATAGAAAGAAGGAATATCCAATATTTTTTATAAGCCGTTCAAATTTCCAAAGATACATTTACAAAGTTCTGGAAACCTTCTATTTACCATATATTAAAAAGCGAAATAATGTCACACTCCGACAAGACAATGCCTGCCTTTGTGTTGTATGGAATATGATAGGTTAAACAGTTGGTAGGCTTAATAACCCTCTAATGAATAGCCACGAAAGTGCATAGAACATCTTATTAGAAGCATGCTTGGGCGAGTAGCAGAATGTATTCATACTTGAAACGTTATTTGGAGCGACAATTCATTATTAAATTTTCTCAATAGGGTACGAATGTGTTAATGAACATTAAACATTTATTATTCTCAATTCAGTAAGCATTTCTACAAAATTGGGTTTATAAAAGCATACTTTTTGCCACGCAGTATACGAACATTTAATAATATATATTATATATATATGCAAATATAATTAAACTGAAATAAACATATGATGTTGAAAAAGTCATATTTAGGAAACGTTTTGTTAAAATTAAACGATCATTTTCTGCTCTATTTTCTTTGTTTTTTGTCCAGTGGGAATATTATTTCTGTATTGACGTAATAGTCAAATTCATTTAAGTGTTTATGTATAATGTTTGTCCTTTTTTTTTGTTTTGACCATTATTCAGTGTAGTAATCAATATATGAAGCGCTTTGAAAATATACTTTATGATGTAGTATAGTTAATTAAAATCGATTTTAATTAAAAATTTTTCCTGTTACTATTTACAGAATAGTGTATGTTATAATATTTGATTATTCAATGTCAATATGTGCGCAATAAAGGACAGTATTCATTAAGGCTAATTCATTCAGGCATCAGACACTTAAGATAGATCAATATTCTTAAACTATTGCCATAGAAGAAAAGCTAAATACGTGTATGTATTTTATGTGGACTAAACTAAGATATAATAAATGGTGTTTCAAATCGCGCGGTTTTTTTAAGAATAAATAAAATGTAGATGGCGCACTGAATTTATCTGGGTTTGTGGGCATCTAAGAAATGTGATGTATGACATTTATAAGAATGGCTTCGTACACGGTACAATAACGCGTTCAAATTGTTGAATTTTCTTATGAAAATCAGCGTTCTGTGAAAAGAGTTTTTAGAAAATTACGCGAATTTTATGGTTTACATAATCATCCATCTGAAAGCACTATTGGTCGCATTCTTCAAAAATTTCAAGAGACCGGTACGTGGAAGATCAAAAAAGTGAAAAATACAGTCGCAGTGTTTCTGAAGATCCTGAAATGTCGATTAGACGACGTTCACAACAACTTGGACTTAGTGGATCAACAACATGACGTAGTTGAATTTGATGGAGCCTGTGGTTGATTGACTTGATCAATAAGGTTGATATATAACCCCTTTCCACATTAACTTTTGTAAATTCTGTATACGCATTTCGACAACCAAGTTGTCATCATCAGCAGATAATTTCAAAGTGTCGCACCTGGTAAAACACGGCGAAAAACAACTGTACGAAAATCAAACTCCGTACGCGATCCACACCGCTCAAAACCAAGATGTACACTGTGTTTGTTTCACAAGATTTTTAAAAATTATTTTTGCTTAAACTAACATGCACTACATTGAAAACGGGGGTTACGGTCAAGACAAGTGCCTGCCTATGATTTATTATATTGTTCCTCTTCTGACATTAAGTAGAGAGAGAAAGGACGATTGTAAGGGTGAGTTATTATGAAATTTAAAGAAATTGCCTACTAAGTCTTGCCTGTTCTGCATCGCTTAAAATTCATAATGAAATACAGGGGTAAATAACTAAAGCCCACATACTATTAATCATAATCATAGTATAAGTTCTTGGTTAAACTACAAGTGTTTATTGATATAGCTTATTCAAACCAGATTATAGGGAGTATAATAATAACACAACTTTAAGTTGCAAAGAAATAATCTGAGAATTCAACTATCATTAAAAGAAATGAATTTGGCGAGACTTATTAAGAAAAAGTTAATTCCTAATGTAATTTAGAACGAAAAATTACAAACACAAGATTAAAATCTATCTTTTAAATAATACTGAATATATTTACCTAATCCATGACCGTCTAAATACATTGACCGTCACAAAATCATTACGTTTAAAACACCCCTTTTTTATCGAATTAACGTCATTGTTCATCGGTGTCTACTAGCCATGACATTTTAAAATGTATTTAAAGCAATAATCGATCTAATTTCATACTTAATGATTACGGAGCTGTTCTCGCAATGTAAATAAACCCGGCTTACAAAACTTCCCAGTAGTTCTTCCTTTAAATTAACATCATGGGGTAAAAAGAGACATCGGAGAGTAAATATTCGAGAAAACGATCTGTTGTCTTTAACGGTCAGACACTTTCCTCGTAAAAGGTAAATATAAAAATAATATATAACTATGTAGGAAAAAGTAAGTTTACGTGATATTAAAGAATTAACTTTTCATGAAAAATAATACGGAAACAACGAATATTTTGAGAATATAATAAACTTATACATGTGAACGTAATGCTCTACATTTATTGTTATTTTGATAAAATTTCCTGACAGATATTTATTTACCGTTGGAAAATGTCCCATTATTTAAATCATTTTTTTGAGTTCTGTTTAAGTTTATCACTAATATTATTATTGCACAAGAGAAAATGTTTAAACAATGTTCCTAATAATTAATTTAAACAAGTTGTACAGAACCTTTCACAATGAAAGGTACTAGTATATTTTAATATATGTTTCTATAAGAATAATTTTCATTGGTTTGTTTAGTTTATAAAATGAACTCATTTGAAATATGATTTCTGAGAAGGAACTATTTTAGTGACGGATTATAGAAAGAATGCCCTACATTTATTATTATTTTGATCTGAAAATTCCAAATAGGAAACAATAGAAATACATTCCAAGGCAGTACTATTTTTGCAAATTTGTATTTCGAATAATGTCAGTAAAATGCTTGATCATTAGTTACATAAGAGTGCAGATTCCAAAACGTGTTGAAAATTATATTGACGAATACGGCTATTTAGTAGTAATGTGTATAAGTTTTTCGTTGACTTTGAGAAAGTATTTGACACAGTACTTTGACTTTGTTTAAGAGGGGCGTGCATAGCAGTAAAAGTTTATATGAAACGACGAGAAACACAATAAAAACCAATAAAGAATGCAAAAAAGAATTTCTAATCAAGATGAATCAGGCAGGAAGAAGTAATGAGTTATATGACCTAGTGAAATAATAAAAATAATAAATATCGTGAAGATAAGAGTAAGAACATAGAGGACATCAGGGCGCTCCAAAATGGAGGTACTGGGGAGCTCTAACTTCTGGGAGTTATTTGCTCGTTATTTGATTTGTTAATAAGGAAAGGCAGCTGAACGAGCGAACAAGGCGAACAAGGGTGAAAATAGAAAAAGAAAAAATAGATCGTATTGTTGAGCAATGCGTTAAACTTATGTTGAGATCTGGAGAAGGCTCTTAAAGTTGCAAATAAAGAAATAAACTGTACTTGAAAGTACAAGTTATAATTGACAAAATGATGTGTAAATAGGCAATTAGTTATATATTGTGGAATAAATTATCACATACAGCTTGTATTTAATAGCTAGTAGCTACTAAATACATAGTTTTTTGTGATTATGAAACTAATTGATAACTGTTGTACAGTTTTACATGATTTAAACTTCTCGTTATATTATCTTGTGGCTTTCTAGTTTGTAACGTACTAATGTTTTAGTGAATATCTCGGGAATCAAATGATCAATTGTTTCTGTTTTCGCCATCATAATCGAAACAAAAAAGAGCCACCAAATTCCAATTTTAATTAACTACATACCTCTAATAAAAAGACAACAGCAATACTTAATTTTAGACAGTTTGAGTCTGTCTGTTATTCTGCTTCACACCTCAGTTTTCGTTTCTGTAGTTACGAAAAAGTGAAATTCTTTTGTTTGAATCTAGGAAGCTACGTTATATAAAATTATCTGATTATGATTAGGAATATTAAAAAAAATCGTAAACATGTTAAAAAACATGTTTTCTCCAGTTGTCAGAATTGTTCATAGTGCGAGGTTTGTTCAAAAGAAAAGGTGAATTTTGAATTTTCGCGCGCTGTGTACATTCGATTATCGAAATTTTTTTTTGTTATGGTGGTACACATGTGTTAGTAATATGTTGGCATTATCAGTCAATTTGAATTAGTAGTTTGTTGTTGATAACTGAAAAGCTTAGTGACGTTTGTGTGTGTTCTTCGAGTTTTGACTTCTGAAAAAAATGGATCAAAGAATATGTATTAAATTTTGCGTTAAAAGTAGAATAAAGTGCTCCGAGGCACTTGAAATTTTGACTGTGGCATTCGGCGAGTCCACTTTGTCTCAAAAAAGTGTTTATAAGTGGTACAAGCGCTTTACAGAAGGTCGAGAAAATGCACGCCAAGTTCGATCAAATGTGAAGGTTTTGCTCATTATTTTCTTCAATTACAATGGCGTCGTGCATCATGAGTTCTTGCCAACAGGTCGTATGGTTAATAAGGAATACTACAAGGAAGTTATGCAACGTTTGCGTGAAGCAATACGGCTCAAACGATCGGAATTGTGGAAAAAAAATCATGGATTTTGCATCACGATAATGGACCATCTCACACATCAATGCTTGTTCGTGATTTTTTGGCCAAAAACAACACCCTAATCATGCCTCAACAACCTTATTCACCAGATTTGTCTCCCTGCGACTTTTTCCTATTCCCAAAACTGAAGAGACCAATGAAAGGAACGTGTTTTGCCACAATTGATAAGATAAAGTCAGAATCGAAGAACGAGCTGATGGCCATGCCGAAAAGCGCATTTCAGAAGTGCTTCGAGGATTAGAAGAAGCGCTGGCATAAGTGTATTATATCTGAGGGGGATTACTTTGAAAGGGGCAAAATGGATATTGATGAGTAAATAAATACTTTTCAAAAAAATTCAAAATTCACCTTTTCTTTTGAATAAACCTCGTATGTGTTGACAGCTTTTCGGCGAGAAAACAATTTCTATAATATGTCACAGCTTTCTAGATTCAAACACAAAAATTTATTTCTCGTATCCATAGATAGCGAAAATTGAAAAGTACATGTAGTTTCAAATTACGATATGTAAAAATAATTAGACCATTCCATTTTATTATATTAATATTATTTTTTAATTGCCCAATTTCAAATCCATTCATAAATAAAGAAATCAAAAAGCTATAGCATAGGGCACTTAGTATATGAATACATGTATATACAAAATATTTAAGAATACTTAAAGATTTTAAAGGCATGTAGTACGTTCGAAAATAAGGTAAAATGTCTTAAAAAGTATATACACTCAAATCAATCGGTTACCAGATAACAGCGATTTTGTTGTAATGGCAGACTAAATTTGCTTTCGTGGTTTTTGTTAGTGTTATTCTATTTGTACATAAAAAGATTATAACTAAAAAAATGTTCTGCTATTTGACGTTTCTATAAACTCTACCTCATATCTTTTAAAATGTGTTCGGAATAAAGTGTTTATAAATTACATACTTATGCCCAAACATGCTCCAGAAGATGACGATGCATCACCCGAAAGCGCGAAAGATGTATATACGAGGATGGTCCCAGAAGTACCCAACCCAGCAAAGAAAACACAAAAATGTTGGATATCAATATATTATTTTTCAACATAATGTCCTTTTAGCTCTATACACTTTTCCAAGCGATGTTCAATAAGTTTGATACCCTTTTTATAATAAAAACTGTTTTGCTCCTCAAAATAACCATTAACTGCCGACTTCACTTCATCATCGTTGGAAAACCTTTGACCACTGAGCCAATTTTTCAAGTTTGAAAGCAGAAATTAGTCCGAGGGGGCTAAATCCGGCGAATAGGGTGCATGAGGTGGCAATTTAAACTTTAATTCATTAATTTTGGCTATTGCAATAACGGATTTGTGAGCTGGGGCATTGTCTTGATGGAACAACACTTCTTCTTAGCCAAATGCGGCCGTTTTTGATTGATTTCTTCGCTCAAACGTTGCAATAATTTCGCATAATACTCGCCATTGATAGTTTTTCCTTTTTCAAAATGGTCAATGAAAATTATTCCACGCGTATCGCAAAAAACCGATGCCATGATCTTGCCTGCAGATGAAACAGCCTTCGCCTTCTTTGGAGCGGGTTCTCTCTTTAGAGTCCATTGTTTTGATAGTTCTTTTGTCTCGTGTGTGAAGTGATAGACCCATGTTTCATCCATGGTTATGAAACGGCGTAAAAGTTCTGCTTTGTTGCTGTGAAACTGCGCTAAACATTCAATTGAAACATCTTCACGACACTGTTTTTGCTAGAGTGTGAGCAAACGCGCCATTCATCTTGCACACAGTTTTCTCATGTCCAAATTTGCAGATAATATACGATGTACGGCATTTTTTTGAAATGCCTACTATGTCTGCTAGCTCGCGCATATTCAGTTGACGATCATCCAGTACCGCTTTGTGGATTTTCTTCACCATTTCTGGAATCGACCACTGCGATGTTCGCCTTAGCAGCTCGCACGACCTCGTTTAAACACTGCTACCCAATATTTCACCATTATAAGCAAAGGAGCAGACTCACCCAGAGTAGAATCCAGTTCAGCTTTTATCGTTTGGACTGAGGTCTTTCAAATAAAAGTATTGTATCATGTAACGATAACCAATTTTCTCTATTTTTACAAATTCACTGAAAACGTCCACTATTGATGGCTGCCAAACAAATACTAAACAACGTGGCGTCTTCAAACTTGAAACATATGCTTTATAGATTGTATACTTTCTAATACACGTACAGTGATATTTTTCAAACAAGTGTCGCCATATCTAGGCCAGGCCGGGTATTTGTGGGACCACCCGCGTATATATATATATATATATATATATATATATCTGATTTAAAATAGAACCATTACTAAATATAATTTAATTTGAGAAATTAAAGTGATTCGGACGGAAATAATACGAAATAAATAGATAGTCGAGGTCTATATAAAGCAGGGAACCGGGTTATTGCAAAGATCTTAAAAGAAAAAGATCGAAACTGAAAATCCGGAAGTTTAGAAAAAAATTATAAAACTAGTTACATATGTATATAAAAAGAACATTTCAGAATCCTTTACGAAGTGTTTTTAAGTTTATTATTTCATCACTACTATATGTACACGTAAAAAAACGAAAATATAAATTAAAGTAATAGACGTTTCAAAATAAAGAAGATAGGTGAATTATTTCTGTTTTATTAAAAAGCTAGTTTCATAACGCATGATACTGTACTTACGATGAAAAAATACGCAAAAGTGTGGAGAATTAGGCCTCCTCGCTCGAGGCACTTTAAAACATTTAAAAAACTGTGTAGCGCCATCCAAACAAGAAAAAAGAAAAATTAGACAATATTACAAGAATATTGTGATTTTCACGAATATTTAACTAAACAGTGTATTTAGAAATATAAAGAGACTAGATAGGTATTAAAAAAATAGTGAAACCTCTAAGTTACAGCTTGGAACTCAAGGTATTCATCCCTCTTTATACTCGTACGTATAGTTTGTTTACACTAGTGTGTCACTCAAAATCAAAAACAAAATCACATTAGAAAATAATGTTCATTTTGCTACTGTATAATATTCCGTCCTGAACTTAGTAGGACAATAAATAAACGCACGTATTCTCATATAAAATGTTTCTTTTGCTTGACCTCCAGGTGCTAAAGCTAACTTAAGAGATAAATCCGGAGAGGGGGGGGGGCTTCATGTAAATCAGTACGATGCCACATTATTTTTAGCCTGAAAGCCCTAAGTCAATACTGAAGTAAGTGTGGATTAATAGAAAGCGCTCGGTATTTAGTTAACTAAGAAAAAATAGACCTCTCTTTTGGAAAAATAATTTAGGACTAGTGTAGGGGATAAATTTGAGTCCACTGGTTAAGTAAACAATGAACCAACACCCGTACGACGAAGAAACGCAAGATCTGCCGAAAACATCGCCTCTATCCGCGAGAGTGTGAAGAAGAATCTGAGGCAGTCGATTTCGCATGTCGATGGGTTCAGTTATTCATTAGCAGTGAACATGTAAAGTGCTTGCGATAGCATCGTGGTCATGAAATGAGATATGGGCAGTTTTGCATTATAATTTCATGTGTGGTTTAAATATCGACATAGTGCTTCGAAGAAATGACTCTTGCACTTGGTGATGTTTGTCCACATCGCACAACGATATTCAGGTAGTATAGAGAATTCTAAAGGGGAAATAAAGGGTTTTCCAATAGGGACTTGGCAACTTTTAACTCAATTTGTGAACGCACCCTTTCAGTAATCATCGAATTGTCACTGTTTATTTATTCAGTAAACTTAACATTTTCATCATGGTAAAGTACACGAACGAACGTCTGCAAATTATAAAAATTTACTACAGAAATTCGGAGTCAGTAACCGCTGCTTTAAGAGCGTTAACTCCGATTTTCGGTCGTAATTCTCGCCCTAGTAGACAGGCAGTAACAAGTTTAGTGCAAAAATTTTAGTCTACATATTCGTTGTGTGATGTTGCCGTACCAGTGAGACAACGGGTTGGTCGAAGTGTCGAAAATATCGCTGCCGTTGAAGCGTCCGTAGCAAATGATCCAAATCAGTCAATTCCACGGCGTTCTCAAGAGTTAGGCATCGCCTAGACCACTTTATGGCGAATTTTGCGTAAGGATCTTGGTTTACACCCCTACAAGATCAAGCTGACTCAAAAATTGAAGCCGATGGACCATTTGAAGCGACATACGTTGTCCGATTGGGCTCTCGAAAAGATGCGCCAACATGATCAATTTCATCGCAAAATCATTTTCAGTGACGAAGCTCATTTTTGGCTCAATGGGTTCGTCAATAGGCAAAATATGCGTTATTGGTCGGGTGAAAATCCACATGTGCTTCATGAAACACCACATCGTCCACAAAAAATAACTGTTTGGTGCAGTTTGCATGCCGGCGGCGTCATAGGGCCATATTTTTTCGTCGACGATAATGATCGTCACGTTACTGTGAATGGTAATCGTTATCGCGCCATGATTACCGATTATTTTTGGCCCGAATTGGAAGATATGGACTTGGATAACATGTGGTTTCAGCAGGACGGTGCCACACAACACACGTTACAATCGATTTATTGAAGAGTAAGTTTGATGAGCGTGTTATCTCAAGAAATGGACCAGTTGATTGGCCGCCTCGTTCGTGCGATTTAACGCCTCTAGACTTTCTTCTTTGGGGCTACGTCAAGTCGTTGGTCTATGCCAACAAGCCGACAACGTTGGAAGAGCTCAAAGCCAACACTGAACGCGAAATAGCAACCCGTTTCTGCCGAATTGTGTGGCCGAGTCATCGAAAATTGGGTCCAACGAATCGACCGCTGCAAACGTCCCCGCGGTGGCCATATGAACGAAGTCGAGTTCCATTCATAAATGTTTTGATTGTACTTCAACCCGATAATAAAGTTTTTGAAATATCTCAAATGGTCTGCATTTTATTTTGAAAAAAGTTTGTCAAGTCCTTATTGGAAAACCCTTTATAACTATGGAGGATGCTGAGAGGCCGGGAAGGCCACGAACGTCAGTTACGGAGGAAAGCATTACTACTGTGAGGAAAATGCTTGGCGAGGACAGGCAACTGACCTACTAACAGATAAAGGGTACTTCAGGCCTAAATGCACCAGCAATTTGTTCAATTGTGCATGATTATTTGCACGTGAAGAAATTTTGTTCTCTCTGGGTGCCGCATCGAATGACTGAAGAGCAGCTGACACGACGTGTGACTTGATGCCGGGAGGTGCTAAAAAAGTTTAATAAGGGACAATCTTGGTGTGTGAACAACATCGTGACTGGTGGCGAGACTTGGCTGTTCTAAAACGATGTGCTGACCAAAGCTCAAAACAAAGTTTGGGTTTTTGATGATGAGGACACACCCGTAGTTGTCAGAAAATCCCAATCTGTAAAGAAGAAAATTATAGCTGTATTTTTCAAATCGAGTGAAATTGTGAAACGCGTCGTTTTGGATACACAGAAGACAGTCACAGCTAAGCGGTGTACTGAGCAGTTCTTGCCTAAAGTCATTGGATCTATGAAGAACGTGCGGCCAAAGTTAAGAATGGACATCTGGTTCCTCCATCATGATAATGCTCCAGCTCACCGCGCCAAAGCCTGCACCGAATATTTGACAACGACTGGTTTGAAACCTTCCCTGCAGTCCAGATGTTGCTCCCTGCGACTTCGCACTGTTCTCGCATATGAAGATGAAGTTAAAAGAGAGGCGGTTTTCCAGTGATGAGGACCTTCTGCGGGCTCGGGACAACGAGTGTGCTTTACTCCCTAGTGAAACATGGCAGAATTGCTTTAAAGATTGGTTTCGGAGGATGAAGAGGTGTATTGAGTGTGGAGGAAATTATTTTGAAAAAATTAAATAAACAAAGCTGTATTGCAAAACTTTCCTAGTACCCCTTGTAAGTTGATAAATTCATCGATCACCATAATATATTCCAATACGATCGTTGCTAATATGTAGTAACCTACTCCAATGTATGCACAATCAATATTCACAGCTGAATTTTTAATGGGGTGAATGATGGTAGACTCCTTAACGGTCAACGTTAATAATCGATAGGGAGAGCGAAGATAGCGGCCCCATTGCTTTTAAGCAGCTCAACCTATGACGCATCCAGGACAAAAGAGAACGCGAGAAGGAGCAAAATACCACCTCGTTATTATGCCAATGAATTGCAAAACACTGAGAATATCTTCAAATAGATATTGTGACGATACTCGTTCAAATTTATTAATTAAAATAAAAATTAAATCATTGGAGATATCTATAACTCGTTTATTATATTGTTTGTAAACTTAAGCTGACAGATACGAGAGGGCGATAAGAGTACCAAAAAAAACGAAAGTTATTAGAATAATTAATCCCAAAACTTTGCAATTCCACAATTGACAGCAGTGGTCATAAAATACGAACACAAGTTAATATTGTGCATGTAACAACTGAATCAATTACACCAAACCATTAAATATGTGGAGTAGAATAGACAGCAAAAATTATGAAAGAAAGGTATTGTGAATAGTGGACAGTTTACTAATAAATCCTCAACTAGCAAAAAGACTAAAACTAACCGCGTAATGATCCCTCAAGTAAGAATGTCGATATACGAAGGTAATATTTGAATAGTGAGCAATTTGCTAACAAGTAAATTAGAGTTATCGAATTGTATTATTTCAATAATTAACAATTCATTAACAAGGCCTTAACTAAATTGGTTATAAAATTTTATAAGTAAAATTTAAATAATGAACAAATTTTGCAAGTAATATTTAAGTAATGAACGATTTATTAACAACCCATAACAAATTAAATCAAGGTTGTAAACTAAGTGCGCAAATTTAATAATACACGACTGACTAATGAGTCAATAATGAGCTAAAACGATTAAATATGTGCAATGTTTGAGCAAATATTTATATAATTACTTCCTGTTCAAACAACTAGCCATAAAAGTAACGATCTAGGCTCTAACAGCTCTCAAATTAGCCTATAATTTGATTCCAGTTGCTTATGAACTAAAAAATTGTCTCCGTAGTTTTATGGGGCAAATATAAATAAAAATAAATTATTTAAATGATATAATTAGGAAAAGTTCTGGATCCTTGGCTAAATTACAATCCCCTGGTGTCTTGCAATGCTGCATTCAAGCAGATTAAGCTCCACCTTCTATAATAGATGGAAATATGATTTTGTAAAGTCAAGAACCTAATCCGTTAATTAATTAACATAAAACCAAAGATAGGGCAGTGACCTTAACCGCTGAATTCAAGGATCAATTAGTCGAAGGACAAAGGCCAACAAGTTGAGAATGACGACGAGTCGACATTTCGGCGTCTTTTTCAAAACTTTTTCAAAGTAAATTTCGACAGTGTGGAAGCCTTGTTTTGGGGTTAAACGATTCATGATGACTTGCCAAACTTCACTGAACAATTTACGTATACATACAATAGTAATAAAACAATAAATTTTAATACATTCTGAGAAGGATTTTGAAATGTACTTTTTATGTACATATACAACAGATATAATTTTACGGTACCGATATATTTCTGAGTTATTTCTCCTATTGTACCCTGCCACTTGCCGGTTCTAGATTTTCAGGTCCAATTATTTCTTCTAAAAACTTTGAAAGAACTCGATTCCATGCTTTTTATAGATCCTAACTTTCTATATTTATTTCCGTCCAAATCATCTTAATTGTTTGAACTAAATTATATCAAGAAATGGTTCCACTTTAAGTCAGATATTGCTCACGACCGCTATAAAGAATATCGATTCTTATACCTAAATTTTACTTTTAAGACAATCACTCGTAAAATCCATACACAGTCATAAATTGGTATTAATACATACATAATATATACATGAGATATATGTACATACGGTATATATATATATATATATACATATATATATATATATATATATATATATATATACGATGATAGTTTGACAAGTAGTGAGAATGACACATAGGTAGCGCTCTAATTGGTAAAACAAATGCATGGTTGATTAGTTCTTTTTTGACAGCTGATTGAAAAAGAAGCAGCACGTCGTTTTGTTAAAATAGAAAAAGCAGAGTATCGTGCGGTGATTAAATACTTCGTAATTAAGGGTATAAAAGCTACCGAAATAAAAGATGTTACGGGAAACATCAGGTGAATCTGTTTCATCATTCGCCACAATAAGTGGATGGGTGAATGAATTTAAACGTGGTAGAACACGCTGTGTTGATGAAGCGCGCTTTGGAGCACCCAAAATCGCGACTTCTAAGGAAATGATTATAAAAATCCATAATATTATTACGCAAGATCGACGACTCCAAGTGAGAGAGATACCAGACATGGCAAACATTTCAACAGAACGCGTACATCACATTTTAATGAAAGAATTGGGCCCTTTCAAGCTTTCGGCACGATGGGTGCCGCGATTGCTTACGACTAATCAAAAGTTCACTCGTTTGCGCATTTCCAATGAGAGTTTGGACCTTTATAAGCGGAATCCGGTTGATTTTTGTAGGCGATTTGTTACTTGCGATGAAATTTGGATACACTATAGTACACCCGAAACTAAACAACAGTCGAAACAATGGTTAGAACATGGTTCTGCACCTCCAAAGAAAGCGAAAATCACTTTATCGGCAAACGAGGTGATGGCATCAATTTTTGGGATTCAAAGGGCATTTTGCTCATTGATTACCTTCAAAAAGGTGCCACAATAAACGGGCAATATTATGCAGAACTTCTACAAAAATTAAATGTTGAGATTCGTACTAAATGGCCAGGAATGGCAAAGGAAAACATTCTGTTTCACCAAGACAACGCTCCCTCGCATACCAGCACAGCTGCGATGTCCAAAATCCACGGATCTAGCCCCTTCCGACTTCCACCTTTTTACAAATTTGGAAACGGCACTAGGTGGAAAGAAATTTTCGTCTAACGACGAGCTTATCATCTTCGTAAATGAGTATTTTGCAAGCCTTCCGGAATCGCATTTTAGAGATGACATAAGGGCATTGGAGCACCGTTGGAATAAATGTATTGCTCTTCTAGGAGAACATATTGAAAAATAAAAATTATTTTGTATTTAAAAATTCGTTTTTCTTTTCCATTCTCACTACTTGTTAAACTACCCTCGTATAATATATACAATATGTACATATGTATATCTATATATATATATATATATATATATATATAATGCTGATTCCAATATTAATACTTTGAATAATAACATGCTTGAAAATATCTAAGTTCAAAGTGTTTTACAGCGCCTCAGTGAAGAAGATTAATTCTTCATGCTTTTACAGCTTTTGGCCCAAAATATAGTATCATGTGTTCTGACGTATGTGCATACATATGTCCAAGTATAAATACATTGATTTCTAGAGAATATGCCATTACCTTCTCCGTAAATGTGTATGACCGTAAATACGTATGTTTATAATATTAAATAGAGTAAAATCGAATACGTGGATTTGATTATTTTTGATGTATTAAAATCAAAGGTTTTGCTAAACAGAAATATAAATATTGTGAATGTAATTATTTATTAAGTTTAAAACAAATTTTATATGAAATTATCATACATACGAGGGAGCGTTTTTATATTCGCGGAATGAGCGGGTTGTAGAGGGGTGAGTAGGCGCATTGGGGGCGTGGCCTGTGCAGCGACTCATGATTAGTATAAATACGAAGTTTCATTGTTATTAGACAGTTAGTCTTTGAGCTATCGTCAACCAAGTAACATAATCAGGAGTGAAAAGTGAAAAATGAAAAAAATCGAATATCGTGCCGTTATAAAGTTCCTTACCAGGCAAGGAAAATCAGTCGCGACCATAATGAATGAGATGTCATTGGTTTACGACGACTCTTGTCCAGGACAAACCATGGTGTACAAGTGGCATAGTTTATTTAAACAAGGAATAGAATCCCTTGAAGACGACCCGAGGCCGGGCAGGAGCATTGAGGTGACCACGCCAGCACTTATCCAAAAAGTTGAACAAATTGTACTCGAAGATGCTCGACTAAAGAAGAAACAACTCGTAGAAATGGTTGGAGTATCCGATACAACAATTTTTAAAATCCTACACGATCATTTCGGCATGTCTAAGGTCAGCGCAAGATGAGTGCCGAGAATGCTCAAGCCGCCGCAAAAACAACAGCGCGTAGTGTGTTCGCGTGCATTTTTGGACCTCTGTAATGAAGACAAGGATGGTGTCTTGAGTGGAATTGTTACTGGAGACGAAACTTGGGTTCATCATTATGAACCTGAGTCCAAACAAGACTCCATGCAGTGGCATAAAAAGGGCACAGCACCTCCCAAGAAATTTAAAGTGTCACAATCAGCTGGGAAACTCATGGCAACGGTATTTTGGCAGTTTCGGCGTATTTCGCAGATAAAGAGAAATCATTTTTTTATGAGGGTATAAATAAATTTATTGAAAGATGTGAAAAATGTATCCGTCTTGCAGGTGAATATATTGAGAAAGAAAAATAATTTGGTTTTTTATTTCCACCCCTTGTCCCCCATTTCGCGAATATAAGAACGCTCCCTCGTACATGTCACAGATACGGACTTATATTACATGCTAAATTTAATTAAATAAATTTATATATAGTTACTTACGTTCCTTGTAATTATTGCGAGTTTAGTATAGCGTTTCACAGACTGCGTCTAGTAGGCACAAAATTAATTAACTACTTAATTTGGCTTTTCTGATTACACGTTTGGAGAAGGCATGCCGATCATTTTTTGAGTCTACAATTAACTACTCTATGTTTTACTTCTAGGTGCTTAACGGTATTACGAAATTATAAAACATATTTTGTAGTTACAATAGAAACAACTCCTCAAGGTACGTAAAAAAGCGGACAATTCCTGTATGATATAAACAATAATAACTTGAAAAAATGAATTTAAGAAATATCAAAATTTAAAGCAAGATAGGTAGTTTTTAAGAAGTACTACTATCGAAAATAATAAACTCATTCCTAGCTATTGTACCTGCTTAAGTACAGAAAAAATAAATTTTGCGAGAAGTGAAATTACGCAACGTTTCTTTTGGTTTTGCATTCAGCATAATGTGTTTAAAAAGCACACAACAACAAAGTGTTTAGAAATAGTACCGTTACTGTATATTTTGTTTAGTTTTAATACCTTTGCGTCAATTTTGCAAATATTAGCTAGGTCAGTGATTATTCAGCTACGTGGAAAACCTGTTGTATTATAATAAGTGTTCGTTATAGTTTTGTATGGGGGAATAACTGTGTTTCCAATTTATAAATAGGTGAAAGATGAAAAACTAATTGTAACGGCGCTGGGTGAGTAAAAAAATTGATGTACCCAATTGAGTACAATGGCTTATTGGATATGCATTTTTTTAAAAATTTTGCCCACAAAAAAATGGAATTTCCTACTATAAAAACGTTAAGTTTTTACGGCAGACATTTCAATACCTTGAACTGTACACTGACTTATGTTGAAGCTGGAGAAGATCACCACGAATTTGAAATTGCTATTATACCTCCAAGTCCGGATTATACCACAGATGAAGAAGAAGGTGTCTCCGAAAATATTGAAGTTGACCGTATATCATACGATGCGCCAAGTGAAATAGAGATATTTTGTCGCAGCGATAGCGAAGACGATATTCCACTTGAACAATTGCGACGTAAAATAATATCAGAAAAACCCAGCTAAAAAATCCCTAATCCTATCTCCAATATTGAAATGCATAAAACTAATTCTTTTTGTGACAATGAGCTCAACATGGTTTCAAAACTAAACGGAGTCTCCAGTTGAAACTTTTGAAACTTTATTTGATGCAAAAGTGGTTAACTTAATTACTGAGCAAACTTGTCTTTACACATTACAAGCTAACATGCACAATTTTTCATTCACCGAAGAAAACATTTTTGGAAATTTTGCTCTATAGCGCTATCGCTCTATGTCAAGAGAGGATATGTATTGGCATCTCGACGAAGAAACTCAGACTAAAATTATTGCTAACAATATGTTCAGAAATAGGTTCAAAAAATAAAACGTTATATCCACTTTGCAGATAATAGTAATTTAGACACTACTGACAAAATGACAAAAGTAAGACATCTTGCAAATTTGCTATCAAAAAATTTTTGTCAGTTTGGATATACGCATGAAAGACTTTCAGTTGATGAATCAATGGTACGATACTTTGGTAGCTACTCATCCAAGCAATTTATAAGAGGTAAACCTCTAAGATTCGGCTTCAAAAATTGGATGCTAACGACCAGCTGCGGTTATTTGTACCAGTTTGATACCTACTGTGGGGCTAAAAGCGTTAGCGTGAAAAATCAAAAATGCCACTTGGATCTAGAGTTGTGCTTGATTTTTTAGAAAATGTTTCCAACTTCTCATATCATATTGTGTTTTTTGATAATTTGTTCACCTCGTACGATCTCCTGGTTACGTTGAAAGAAAAAGGATTTCAAGATATTGGGACTTTTCGTGACAAAAAAATATCCACTAAAATCAAAATTATTGTTCAAAAAAGAAAAATGAGGATTTTTTGACTATAAATTTGATGAAAACAATAAAATAATATTTCTGAAATGGAACAATAACAACACAGTAACCGTAGGACCAAATTTCGAAAGTATTAAACCAATGCATACCGTTAGTCGATGGTGTTCATTCAAAAAGACTAAAATTAGTGTTAACCAACCTAAGTTGATCGCAAAAGACAATGTCGTTGATCTTCATGACCAAGCTCTCAAGAACTATAGAATAAAATTTCGAGGAAAGAAATGTTGCGTTCCGTTGTGGTCAATGCGTGGAAGTTATATAAAACTGCAAACAAGTCCCAAATTGACCTTTTAGAGTTTCAGCGTCATATGTATTGTTCGCTACTATGTTCAATATTATACGCAGACACTGCCAACTTCGAAACGCTCGCTGGCACTTGGTGTAGCTACTATTGCTGTAAACCACTTCCTCAAGAGAATAAAGAACCCTTTACGATGCCGCGAATGCCATAGTAGAATTAGATGAATGTGTGAACAATGTGACGTTGCACTTTGTCTAGAAAGGGAGTGTTTTAAAATATATCACACTAAAAAATAAGCATACTAATTAAACCATTGTACCCGTTTGGGTACAGCTCCAAAACCACAGATCCTGAATTTTTTTAAATAATTTTTTACTTTTTTTATGTCCCTTATGTATATTTTAACTAAATAAAATAAATGAATTAAACAAGTTTTCGTTTTTAATTGCCCTGGTTTTTAATGGGTTAACCACCAATTGAGAACTTTATAATGAAGCAAAAATTTACGCAAGATACGCAAGAGAAAGAATATTAGAAAGAGAAATGTGATTATGTATAAATTAAAGAAAAAGGAGAGAAGACGCGTTCTCAAAGACAAACACCAACAAGCAGAGCAAGAATACATATAAGCACTAGCACAAGTACAATGGAAATAAGATCAAAAGATGGTAGAAACTATGAAATGGAAAGACTAGTCCTGAAATAAACGTATGAGACAAGAATATTAAGTTAATGAATTGATTAAAAATCATAACGGCATAGCATCAAAAGATAGAGAAAGTACAAAGACATAAAACCTAAGTAAGATATAATAAATTATTCATAGATCATGAAAGATACATACATAAAAGACAGTTAGGATAAATTAATAAAAGAAATTCAAGAAATGCAAAGCACTCAAGCAGCATAGACGGAAAAGAGAAAAAGAAAAATGTTCACCAGAAGAGGATAAGGAACAGGAGGCACAAATGATATTTACAAAAACTACAATAAGTGTTGTAACAAAAAATTGGCGAAGAACACAAAAAGAAAAATAAGGATAAATAAATAGATAAAATAATTGAAATTGACAACAATGCAATACAAAGGAGTATTGAAATATGGATTATTACATCAACTTCTGGGCTTTACCAAAAGTCAACAATAAAACCGGAAAATAATCGAAGAACATGCAGACATAAGTATAGAAGGACAAAATATAAAAGTGGAAGAACTCGATGAGGCGATAAATAAACTGAAAATATCTAAAACAGTTAAATTTAGTAGATGGCTGACAGTGGCTGACAAAAATGATACAAGACGCTTGGAGAATAAAAAGCATTCCTAAAGGTCTTGAAACGAACATTATTCTTCATATGCATAAAATAGGAGATGACATAGTTTGTAACAATCACAAAGCTATCCGTCTTTCGTCAACAGCATTTAAGGTATAAACTAGAAGTTTAGAAGTAATAGTGAGGGTGGGGTAGTCAAAATTACAGACAGTATATTTATCATAAAAGTATAATTAATAAAAACATAAAAGCAGGATAACAAATTATGGATTAGTTTCAAAAATCTAAATCTTTTAATTCTTTTGACATAACGGCTAAGAGCAATCGAAGTAGCAGATCAAAGTAACTAAGAGTGTATATAATAAAGCACACGTAAAGAGAATGTCATCGAAAGGTTTTGATCAATGTGTTGACAGATAACATCGTAAAAAATATTAGGAAAAGTCACATATTGCTGGCACTCGTCTCTCTCGTTGTTAAGGGAAAGAGGTCTTTTATAATAATAATTGCTAAATGTGTCACCCTTGACACAAAACTTGCTAAAAACTTCAATCCATATTTCCGCCGTGACCTAGTAGACGTCTCAATTATCAACTTTTAGAACAACTTCTGTGTATTGTACACTTTTATCTCGTTTGGTATTTAGATTTAATTGTGCAAAACTGGCGCATAGTCATGCCGATATTTTCCCGTTCTTATTAAAATTTTAACCTTTTTGCTTAACGCGATTTTAATTGAATGAATTAATACAATGAGACGGCAAAGTACATCATAAAGAAAATGCCATTTACCAGTTATTTTATCCTTGCATAGAACATATCAGTATTTTTGTCGACAGGAATTCTATTGAATTATTGTAGCTTCTACCAGAACAATTGTCTCTTAAATGTTGTCTTGGCACAGGTGTTATAATTCTTTTTGGGGCGGAGGAATTTATTGTTGAGCAACGAAAGCAAAACGTAGAAAGAACTCCATATATTTTATAGTTGTGAGAAAATATGACAACTACACTGTGTATTTGTCAAGAAAATACTTATTTAGTATACTGTTGGGTCTCTCATATAAATCATAGAAATAACATGTAACACAGAAATAAGTTTAATTTGAGAACAATCATCTGGTTTTTATTTATGTGCATGTCGAAAAGTCGTATAGGAATCTACAAACGCAAATATCTATTAATTAACGTAAATAGTCATTTAGTCTCCGTCTTCGTGTTCATTATAGTTTTTAATATTACTTACGTATTTATTTCACGTTTGCATAAATAACCAATATTATTTTTAAAACCGAAGTTGTACTTCTATATAGGACATCATATATAGATGCAGATGGAAGGAAAAGTAATATGATAGAAGCCGGTTATTGTCTGCTCAATTCAGGTAATTTTAGACATTTTTTGAAGGTGATCAACTCCATCTTGTACGTAACTTTAAATGTAAGGTCTACAAGCTGAAAAACCTGAAAAATAGCTGGTGTCAATTAATATAAAACTACATGCACTTTGTCGAGAGCTTCTCACATGGTTTAAAATGTAGTAATGAGCGACGAATACTGCTTATACGACTTCTAAAAAGCTGCAGTAGATTATTTCGAATTTCAAGAATTTGTATGCTCCAACAGAAATTGTACGTGAAGAAAAAATAAGTAGCAATGAATCACTAATTTCTTCGGTATAAGTGAGCATGTGGCAACTGTAGCCTTGAATATTTATAATTTAAGTAATTTTTGTAGTTCTTTATTGTGTAGTTGGTCGAAGTTCTTCAATGTAACTGTCATAATTGATCAATAGGGAAAGGTAATTACGGCGACCCATACATGGTCGTTTGCAAAGCATTGGTTATGGCGGTTTATTCATCGCGATTTCTTTCTATTGCTCCCTCTCAAGATAAATTGAGTGGATATATGTAAAAAAGGTTTGAAAATGGTTTCTTCGAGTGCAAAATTGTACTGATTATTATGAAAAATGTTTCTATGAAATGTCATAACATTTTTAAAATAAAATATTTTTAGTATACTATGTTCAAATTTAAGAGAACATTTTTCATAATTAACAACTTAAATGGTACCACCAATGATATGACTTTTAGTAATATACGTGTTCAACTTAAATTCATACTACTAAACTTTTTCTTTAAATAAATATTTATTCAATATTAATGGCTCTTCTAGTGACGGTTAGTTATGTTTGAGATGAATAACACCCTACCTTGTAATTTTTTCTAAGAATATATGTACATCAAATTGAAACGGAACGAGCTGTTGAAAGAAATTAGTATGTTCTGCAAAATTTTCCGATCTTAACCAATATTATTTTGATAATAAACAAGATTTTCTCTGAATCAAAGAAATAAAGGAAAGCTCGAGAATATACTTTTGCGTAAAATATTAAATCGAAAAGAATAATTTCAAAGCAATTCTGCTTGCGCTATTACAATTATTTTTAATTAAAAAAAAAGCAATATCAATGGAAGACATTTTGCGCCGCCTTTTAGTTACTACCCGGCCATCAATTTTCTGAATTTTTCTTCAGAATTCAGCAAATTTTGCTACTCTGCATTTGACAAAATGCTGTTCTTGCGTTTTCTTTTATCAGCAGGGTGTAAGAAAAGGTAACAAGTAGTAAATTGCTTAAAGGATTGGTTAACTGTTCTGTCAGATTCATGCAAAGCGGCCTTACTTGATCGCGGAATAGACATTCCCTGCTACAATTTTGTTTGTAAACTTTAATTTTTACTTTTTTTCGAAACCATAACTACAGATTTAGGATATAACACCTTTGAAGTCTCTTCCTTGAACTTTTCTAATATAAATAACCAGTCGAAATGAATTTATTGTTAGCTTGCCCTTCACAAACGTATGTTATGTCCTTATTGAACAAACCGACATAACAACAGAAAATGAGGAAGTAGGCCGTTGGAAATTTCCATTAAATTTTAAAGATTTTGGTCGTTCATTAAATATTGTGACAGTTGTAGTTACAATAGCATACAATAAAGTTCAGTCAACAGCACTTGTTTTGGCTGTTAATATAAAGATTGAAAGAAAATGTTCAAAAACTTTCTTTTAAAAATAGGAAAATTATTTTTAAACATGTAATATAAATATATATTTTGAAAAAAATTTAATATGAATGTTTCTTTTACATTGTATTTAATATAGAGTATTACTGTTCATATGACAAAATTATACTTTTCATTGCATTATTAGAAAGAAATTCATTAGACATTAATATGTGCAGTACAAGTAAATAGGTTAATAGGATTAGAACTATTTTAGAGTTACTGTATTACATTCTCAACAAGAAAAGTCTGTTGTTCTCGCCTTCGATTAAAAACAAAAAGTCTTACCTAAGAGGACTCTCATGAATGTATGTATACGCGACCGGAAGGCAAAGATGGACGACCCAGGCTGACGTCAAAGGCTAGTCGGAAGAGACCAGGTCGGTGTAGTTTTAAAGTGACAAATCTTTATTCGATCCTAACCCTGTTGTCATGAATCCCTAGAGGAACGCCCGCTTTTTAATAGTTTATTTAGTTGCGTTATTGGATTTTGAGGGTGAAAATTGCAGATAACAAATGGTTGCGTCTTTCCATGATGTTACGTTGCTGTATTTTATTTATTACTAACAAGAATAATAAAATTCATTTATATTGAAAATATATGTGAGTGCCTCATACGTTTAAGTAAAATTCGTGGAAACAGTATATTAATTTTATTAACGAAATTAGATTAATAAGGAAATATGGACGACTGTAGTTAACTACATCTATTTATTTCTCTAAATATTGTAAAATTTTTGTCCGAAAACTTCACTTTTTAAAATACACGTGCGCGTTAAGCATATAGTTATAAATAGCATATTCTATATTACTGAAATTACAAACAGTAATGTAAAAACTAAGAATGTCATTTGTAAATATATAAAATAGATACTTCTTACAAACGAAATTATTTATTTTATTTATATTTTACAAGAGCACGGCATAATCAAGGCATCCGTGCTATTACCTTCATAAATGCAAAACAAAAATCGTTTGACATTTCTTTCGAAACATTATACAAAATATAGGGGTAAGAGGTAAGAGAAATATCGGGTAGATATCGTAAGAATATTTTATTTTAAAATTTTTAAAAATAAAAATTTAATATGAAATTTAATTCTAATTGAAGTAAATTGGAAAGAATTAAAAATTATTAAATAAATAATCTGAGAAGTTTTAAAAAGGAAGACAAAATTGTTCAAATGACGTGGTCAATGTAAAATAAGCCTAGTCTTTGGTTCGGATTGCGGGCATATAGCGCCGTAAAGATGCGGTATGGAATATAAAAGAGAATACGTCTGCGCTTCAAAGAAATCACGGATACTAAAAATTGTAAATATTCGTTTTAAAATGTGTTTAATGGATTCATTTGAATTTAGAATTTAAATTGATTTCTTGTTTGAATTTTACTGAAATAGATTCAATAATTTTGATTAAAGATATATGACTTAATCACTGAAGGTTGATATATAATCCCTTTCCACATTAACTATCGTATTCTGTATACGTATTTTAACAACTAAGTTGTCATCATCAGCAGATAATTAAACAGTACTACACCTGGAAAACTACAGCAAAATACCCGTACGAAACAAATTCCAGCGGTACATATCCTATGCAGAATTTGTTTCGTATGATGTGGTTGATGTAGTTTTCCAGGTGTGACACTATTTAATTATCTGCTGATAATGACAACTTAGTTGTCTAAATACGTATGCAGAATACGAAAATTAATGTGGAAGGGGGTTATATATCAACGTTCTGTAATCAAAATTACCTTAAAGATACATATATGAATCAGAGTAGCAAGCTAAGTAGATCGGCAACGATCATGATCTGTTTTCATAAGTGTAGTTATGTATATATCATAGTTTGTAAGTTGTAATCAATCATTTTATTTATTTGAATGTTGTGCATAACTTTATGTTAGCATAGTTAATTCAAAAGAATCCCAACTTGACCTTTGAAAGTTTAGAACAAATTAAAAAATATTGTATGTTGTATGAGAATACTTACCTCGTAATGTAGGTTTTAATCTCAAAATTTGTAGATACTTCCTCAATAAACGAAGAGGGGTAAGAGAAAGCACACCGAGCGTATCACAGCAATATTTGGGTGATTGTTACATTAGAAATAGAAAGAATTTTAATAGTAAGATAATTAATAAGTTGGATGTAGTAGTAATTTACCTGTGCATAATGTTTATGTATATAAGAGAAATATAGAACCTTTTATATTAATAACACCGGAGAACAATTTTTAAAAAAATTTCCGTTGAGTTCTGAGCAATTTCAAGTTTAAATAGACATGCCAATTTCAGAACTGTAGTTAGCTTTCTTCTGTCACGTCAAGTTTTTTCTCTGCAGCTTATATTAACGTGCATTCAGTGATGAGCAGGGTGAGCGGTTCCACTAACATTTGAAGATTATGGAGACACTTTTCGGACAAAGAATGGGCATCCTCAAACTTAAAAAGTTGGGTTGATAGAAAGAAGGAAGACGAAATTTTGATGCCAAAAGATTGTCAAAAATAGGTGTTAGATATAGGTCATCGAAATTTATGTTTTCCAGTGTAATATTTTATTAAAATTTTAATTAGATTCAGGTGCTGCTGTGTTATGCATCTTTTGATCTATGTAATTTAGAGAGTCCAAAGAATGAATCAGTTACTGGATTAAAAATGTTTTCTGGAAATAATATTACAGCAATGGAGCAAATTAATTTAAATGTTACGTATAATAATAAAACAAAAATGTTGTATTTTTTGTTATTGAGAATATTAAAGTTGGGCTATTGAGAGAACCTTCTTACAAAAGAAAAGTTGTAGGTTTTAAAGAAATTAATCAGCCAACTGAAGATAGAATAACATTCAAATGATTATAAAGTTTCCTCATATTCTTTCTGATAAACTAAGTTGTTTCAGTAAAATGAAATTACAATAAGTATTATTAAAAAAACTATTCACTAAAACTTTGGATACCCAAAAAGAAAACAAAGTTAAAAAAGAGTTAGATCGTTAAAATTAGACCTATCACAGGCATATTAACAAATTACCTTAAGATGACGCTTCTTCTAGATTAACGACGATTTCTACTCACAGAGGATTATATAATTATAAGCGGTTACAGTATGATGTTACTTGTGCACCAGGCCAATTTCAGAGGATAATGGAACAAACTTTAAATAAAAATGACGATGTTTCTTAGAAGTTATTTTAATAACCGGAAGGTATTATCACGGAACCTATGAGAGTGTTGCCTTACTGTAAAATTAGATGAATATATTTTTTGTGGATTATATTTAATATTTGGGTTATACTATTAGGGCAGAAGGGTTACATACGTATATAGAAAAATAAATTAGATGCTATTAACGGAATACCTATTTCGGAAATTATGCATAAATCAATTGAAGTATTTTATTCCTGCTATTAATTGTTATAATAGATTTATTTCTTTAACTTCACATTTACATCCTATACATCATTTATAACATGTCGAAGATCATTTAATCAAGTAAAATCAGCACTGATGTGAACCAAATTTTTAGTACATTTTAACTCTAATTTTCCCTTAGTATTCACAACTCACGCACATTTTTATGGTCTGGGGACTGTTTTTTCACATATTTGCGATGATGGTGTAGAAAGGCCTATGTGTTTCATTTCTAAAACCCTAACTGCTGCCAAGAAAAATTACAGTCACATTGATAAGGATGGTCTGGCAATAGTTTTCATGGTGAAACGTTTTTATCAATATTTGTATGTAAATAGAGTCATACTGATTACCGATCACAAACTTTTAATATTAATTATTGGACAGAAAATTGGTACACCGATTACGGCAGCTAGAATATTCCAAAGCTACACTATGTTTTTAAGATGACTTGGTTCCGTTATCAAATACGTAAAATCAAATATAAATATAGCCGATTTTCTTCACGATCATCCATATTAGTCACGAAAAACAGAAAATGACAAGGAAATAATAGGATTAAATTTTTGAGTACGTATTTCAATTTAAAAATCGATTCATCGAAAATTGAAAAATATACAAAACAGCTCAAATTTTGTTTTTTTGTTTTAAATTTTATGTGCGGTCCGCCCAGTCAATTAACTAATTTTGATTTGAAGCCTTACATTCAGTGTTGCGACAAAATAAATTCAACTTATATATTATTATGAGAAAATTTTGACATATGTAACCCACTTCTTTTTTGCGAAACGTTATTTTAAATGAGCTTTAAAACACTTATATGAGCATGGTTGAGATGAAATCGTTAAGGAGATCATATCTGTGGTGGTCAACGCTGAATAAAGATATTAAGGATTTAAGCAAAAATTGTTTAATTTGTCATTCCAGAAAAATCTATACAAAACTTCTCTTCATCGTTGGTTTTTTCCTAGTAATACTTGACAAAGAGTACGTATAGACATTTTCGGAACCATAAAAGGAAAATATGTTTTGATAGTAACAGCTGCATTGTCTAAATGGGTTGAAGTTTTTGTTATGGACAGCATTATCTCTACTAATGTAAAATAATTGATATGTTGGGGTAATTATTTCGTAAATATGGGCCCCCGGAAATAATCCTGTCTGACACTGACGGTCATGACCTTCAAAACTATTTCTAATTTGGAAAATACATTTAAATTAATTACATGAATGTAATACAAGTAGAACTATTGGTTTTGAGAAAATTGAAGCAACAGATTTCTGGAAATTTCTCTATCAACTATAGTCGATAGCTATCTCCCAGCTAACTAGCTGGCATTTCGAAGAGTTCAGTTTCTCTGTATAAAATGGTGTTAAAAGACGCCACGGTATTGAATTCCCTAGAAGTCATTTGCTAATATGGGAGCGAAGAATAAGAAAATAAACTCAGGTCACCAACCAACCAATATTTGATGCAAGGAATAAACCAAAGAAACGAAATACAATATTTAAAATACCAAAGTAAAAGAAATCAAACCACTGATTTATTAATTTATTAATTGTATTACTTTTCTTGTTCGTGTAGTTATATATAGGTTTGGTGACAAATAGCAGTGAGACAATCAATAATTAAATATTAAACAATCTGAATACTTCCAATACGTATACAGCGCTTGCGTAACTTATATCAATTACGAGGGATGTCTTTTAAGTTTAGAATAGTCGGACACAGAGCGCGTCACTAATCAAACATCAGTACTAAAAATTAAACTACATCTTTAGTTAACCTAAATTCTAAGTGTAATACGTAGTGTTATAGCGACAACAAACTGTCAAATTTGACAAGCTATTTTGAAAAATGGAATTAGACCGAGAACATTTTCACGGAATAATTCTTTATAATTTTCGAAGACAATTATCTCAAAAATAATCCCTCGTCGAGTACGTTTCTGTTTTCGGCAATGAAGTACCACATCAGTCAACAATTTCTTGTTGGTATATAGAATTCTATGTGGACGGATTAGTCTTAGCGGTGATCCAACAGCTGATTCACCAATAATGGCAGTTACTCATGAAAATGTTGATGCTCTGCGCAAGATCATCAACCAAGATCGACCTGTGATATATCGCTAGATTGAAGCATTATTGGAGATTTCAAACACCTCAATTCCAAAAATTTTGCATAAAGAATTCTGCGTAAAAAAATTAGTTTCCCGTTGCATACTGCATCTGTTGATCGAAGAACAAAAAGCAGGTAGGGTGAATTGGTGTCAATAAACTGTAGATCGCTTCAACGCCAAAATCTTGCGAGCTAGAAGATAAACGCCAGTTGTCTATTTGAGAGTTCCAAGGTAAAGAAAAGCCGACAAAAGTCATGCGTTCTGTGTCTTCAAAGACACTTCGCGACATTTTTCTCGAAAGCAAGTCATGTAGCAATAATTTCTCTATAAGATCAAAGAACTGTTTCACGCAACAAAACGTTGTATTGTTGTACCATTCTTCGCACTGTCCAGACCTAAGTCTCAACGATTTCTTTACCTTTCCGAAGATCAAGCCTCCAGTCGTCAGAAGGAGAAGTCGATGTCTTTATAGACGGAATTTTGACTGTACCAACAAACAAGTGGAACAAGTGCTTGCAGAGTTGGTTCGAGCGCATGCAAAAGTGCATTCATCTTCGTGAAGAATACTTCGAAAAACAATGAAGCTTTTAAAAGCTATCTACTGTTTTATTCCAGTTATATACGCAAAACTTAAAAGACAATCCATGTGTAATATAAAATATTCAAGAAAAACATATCATAACCAAAGATTTACAAGTTAATAAATACACAAAAAAATAACAAAATAAAACAAAATGATTTATCGAATTGAAATAGATCGCACATTAATATAATTGAATTAACTATATAATACCCCTAACTATATATATATATATATATATATATATATATATATATATATGTATATAATTATTTTATAGGGACAAAAGCAAATTGAACGTTAAGTTCTATTTCTCTATAACGGTTCCTGGTTCTTTATGCGAAAATTTACGTTCACTGAGTAATAGGAGTATAGCTTAACTTTGTGTAACCAGGGTTCGTTTATTTTAATCGTTCAAGGGAGGTAATTGACGAAGTACAAGAAAAATTACATTTTAATTCGTGGAATGATTTGAACGGACAAATATTTTGTTTGTATATTCATTTACATAGCTCGAAATTAAGGTGATGACGCCAGAATGAAAGACTTAAAAAATCATCATTAAAATGCAACAATACTCCAAACATATATTAATATTTTTAAAATCATACCCCCATAATGTAGAGAGCAAAACAAAATTTCAACAATTTGCCAAGTTGATGATTAATTTAGTGGTTTAAAACGATGGTGTAATCACGTGAACGTGAAATTACGTTCGGTTTGCTTTTCTATACACTCTTGTTGCAACCTGAAGTCAATTTGAGAATTAGCATCCATTTAATCTAATCAATGATGAAGAAAAATTATTTTTTCCAATGAAAAATACTAATTCACATCAACAAAAACGTTTTAATTACCACACGATGTTCTTATATCGCACTAATCATAAGAAGAGAGAGGGGGTAGAAGAAATAACAATTCACGAGATCATTTATTAAAATGCAACTAATTATAAAATTACTTAAAATAACTTGGTAAATAGATACGACGATATATAAATGATGGAAATTAGTTTTAACAATGGCCAAATCAAAACTTTAATAACCATAATAACCAAAATGAGACTATGACACCCTGGATGTCGATAGAATATCCCTAAGGTGATAATAAAAAATAGTAGTGATTTTAAAAACAAATCTAAAGCAGTTTAGAATCCCAAACAAAATTATAATAATTGTAGAACGAAAATATTGCTTAGTTGAATGCAATCTTGGTGTAAATGAATTTATTAAACTAGTATATTTACGATCGATTAGCTGATCAATTGACGCAAGTAAACGAATAGAAGCAATAATTTATGGAAAAATCAACAGAAAAGAACAAGTAAGTAAATAAAACGTTAAACTAATTTCAAAGTAATAATTAGAAATTAAAGTAGCGGATTATCTAAGGAAAATCTCCTAGATTAAGAAAACCTAAACAATACAGAGCCTTAATGAATCAAACCAAATAAATTACCAGTTGTAAAATGATAAATTAAACTGCAAAACAGTTACGAATGTGAAAATTATCTACCTATAATACTCGATGAAATTTTAACACTGGAATACGGAGTGGTGTACAGCAAAATATGAACAGTGTAATAAACCATACTAAAAGCCGTACAGCTAAACGCCAAAATAAACGGAAGAGCAAAATAAATTCGTAACATACTAGGAACTAGTGATACTAAAAATTAAACTGGCGAAATAGAAGCTCACAAGGTCATTTTTAATTAATTGAAAACCAATTAGAAAAGGGAGAGATCGTGACAGATTGAGATACTTTACATTTAATGTATATTAATAAATAACAATTGTTAATCTTATATGTATTTGAAGCTAAGGAGGCAGACACTTGCAGTTTTTAAGTTGATCGTTTACTCCGCACATACGCCGAAACAAAAATTGTAACAAGAGTGTAAATTGTAGTCTAGGATAAATCATAAACGGTAAACCACCGATGCGTATGAAAATGTAAAATAAAATATTAAAAAATTGTCGTAGTGGTTTATTCAAAAATAAATGTAAATATGAAAACACTACAGTAGGATATATTACAAATAGATATATGTATCTTGGTTAAACTCTTTCGATAGTAACTTGATTAGATTCAGGGGAGACAATTCCATAGTTGTTATAACTTATTTTTATTCTAAACAGTTCAGCTATTGTCGATACATTTTGGAATTGTGTTTAGAGGCACTAGTTATTCTCTTATTTTATCAAGTATGGTGCAAGGTTATTGGAAGAAACATTTCACAAATTGTATATAAGTGGCTATTTTTTCTTTGAAATGCTCTAGATTTTTACATTTTCGATTCTTCTGTGAATGAAATAGCGCTCTATTATTGCTGTATATGGATACACTACATTATGCTTGAGGGAAGGGCTGTGTTGCACGCTAATTCTTGACATTTATTTGATTTGGATTCATTGATCTAGAGTACATTATTTCAATATTATATCAATATCAATATCTCAGTTTACTAGCTTAATTTTAACGTTGCTTTTACTTTGTAGACAATTTGTTTATGCAAACCAGCTTTCTGTAATTGTAGTTTGAAGAAAGGAACATCTAATGACAGTTGATGAACAGCATTTACTTTTGCGACTGATTTTCTCGGGATACTTTTGTAGGAAATCATTGCTTCTGCACGTCTAATTCTTGGTTAACTAAATAGCTTTATTTATTGTGTAATTCATACCATTGAACTTCAACAAAAATCTTGCACAATTGCTATTCATATTATATCAAATAAAAATATAATTCCAGGAATGCTAAAATAGTTTTTTGCCCTATTTATAAACGACAATATCTTCTTCTTACGAAAACTGAATTATTGCTGTGAAAGTAGTAGTAATATGATATTTTTAAATGGCACAGTAATTCAGTATATTTCTAATTAAACAATTTAGATGGTTTTGCTTAGGTTTAAGTTTAATTTTCATATTTCCTTGACACTCAGTAAATCATTTTTACTTTTTTAAATTTAATGACAGAATTTGTGATGGAACTACATACATATGAAGAGTTTAGTTAATAACATGTTGATTATAATAAATTAATAGTCGTTTATCTGACACATACACACTTACGACACATCTTGTGTTTTGTGAATATTTCTAATAGCACAATAAATTCATACCTCTATTAATGGAGAAAAATAGCTCACACAAAAATTTCATTTCGTAAACTTCACTCGTCCGACAACAAATCTAACGCTCATATGAAGAAGTGGTCGACAAGTTTATGTGTTTTTGGAGGAGGAACATATTTACGGGCGTTTCATTATTTTGGTATATAAGAATGAGGATCTGTTTTTAGCAAAACTAAACGCAATTGATATTGCCAATTTCTGAGTTATTTAGTTTCGTTCTGGAGCGTGGATTTATGTGTGGATTACTTCTAAAAACATATGGACTTCGTTTCTATTTTTGCACACCTACTCGGAAGCTATAAAATAAATTAGTTCTGCTTGTAATTTAGTCAGGAAGTATTATTATTATTAAGATTTACGCTTAGATATTACATAATTTGAATCCGTTTAATTTATTTCGTCGTTGAATTTGTTTCTTTTCTTATTACATTTATGTATACATACCTGATTTACGAGGGATTTTTAAGGAATAATATATGTATATATATATATATATATATATATATATATATATATAATCATCCCTTTCTACCTTAGTAGGTGTAAGGGTTACACTGTATACTTTCAATCCCCTATTAATTTCTCCATCTCTCCCTATCTTTAGCCAACCTCCTTGCTTTCGTCCAGGTTATTCCTTTTTTCCTAATCACTTGTCCCACTGTATCTTCCCATCCCTGTTGTGGTCTTCCCCTCTTCCTCTTCCCAATTGGTTTGGACTCCCATACCATCTTCACTTGCGTTCTGCTCGACATTCTCAGCATATGTCCAAACTGTCGCTGTTAAATAAATTCGTCTATTGGGTTTATCGATAGCTCCTTTCTAATTTCCGCATTTCTGACTCTGTCCATCCTATTAACTCCCATGACTTCATAAATACTTCATTTCCACAGCATTCACTTTACTTTTTTCCCGTTTATTTAATACCCACGTTTCAGCTTCGTATGTTAGCACTGGTCTGTATACGCTTATATATACCTTCATCTTAGTCTGTCTACCAATTTCCTTCTTGCTTATAAAACCTCTATTCAAGGCATAATATAGTTTATTCGTTTTTTCGATTCTGTTATTTATATCCAATTCGTGATTTCCATTATCCTCTATCATGACCCCCAGATATCTAAAGCCCTGCACTTGTTCTATTGGATTCCCATCTATTGTTATGTTTACTTGTTTCCTATTTTTTGCGATTACCATTACTTTTGTTTTTGCCACATTTATATTCATTCCCCCTCTTTTCAATGTTGTGTTCCATTCTGCCAACGTTTCCTGCAGACTTTTCTCTTTCCCACATATTATCGCTATGTCGTCAGCAAACGCGCAATCAGATATTTCGACTCTTGTCAGATTCCTGTGCCCAACTAACAACCGTTTTCTAATTGTTTCTCTGACTTCCCTTATTATCTCGTTTATATAGACAATAAACAATAGCAGACTTAGACTGCCCCCTTATTTCACTCCTAAATGTGTTGTGAATTCGTCCGACATACCATTCTTGCTTATCACTCTATTCCTAGTCTGCTTATACATAGCCTTGATTACGTTAACTATTTTATTGCTAGCCCCTGTTTTGTATAGGCTTTCCCATAGTCTGTCTCTTGGTACTTTGTCAAAAGCTTTTTGTAGATCTATAAATTATTATTAAATTTAAGGAATAATATAATTGTTAATACTTGTCTCGTCTCGCGGAAAAGCGTTCAATAATAATAATAAAAAAATATATCAATTATTATTTACTACGCTACATTCTGTACACCTATGGCATATGCTAGAATTTGTGCGCCCTAGTTCTAATTCTATGCTCCGCTGGGTAAATGACCTATCAAAAATAAATGCGCCTACTTCTGGTTGCAATACCATCGTGAACATCTAGCCTAAAGATCATTCATGTAACAAATCGAGATACGTAAAATAAGAATTTTCACATTGACCAAAGAAAAAATTATTAAAGAGAATGTCTTGAAATATTAAGCGAAATATAAATAATACTTAAAAACCAATATAAAAATATAAAAAATATAAATATAAAATATAAAAATCGCTCGATATGTCTATTATGTAAAATGCAACTAATTTAAAAGTAAAAAAGAGACAAATAATATGAGGTATATCTTGTCTGAATAAGAAGAAGTCATTGAAATATTGCGCCAAAATGGTACATGTAAAGAGATTTCACTGGTTCTTGAATAGGCAAGTTTAATATTTTACTTAGACGAAACATGATTAAATGAGGGACACAAAAAGAAAAAAGTATGGATTGATGCAAGTATAACAAGTGTGCGACAAACTTTTGTTGAAGGATTATCGACAGGATTAAAAAAACCTAGTTGTAAAAGTAGGCGATTAATAATACTTCACATAAGGTCTAAATTCAGATTTGTAGAGGATGGACTGTCGAAAGTAGAAGAACATATTGAAGTGGATGGTATTACTTTTGAGGAATGGTTTGAACAAGTATTGTCTAGGTTGCCAAATAATGCTGTTATAATAATGGACAATGCATCATATCATTCACGTAGAGTGGAAAGTCTACCTACTCCTTCATGGACGAAAATCGCAACACAACATCAGTTACGTTCCAAAAATATTGAGTATAATGCAGAAACGTTACGTGCTGAATTATTGGATAGAGTACGTCTTCGTATGGAGTAATGTAACTGATCAACTGGCAGCTGCTGCAAATGAAACTGTATTAAGGTTACCACATCACTGTAAGCTCAATTAAATTGAAATGATTTGGCCACAAATAAAAATGAAGTTGCTTCGAAAAGTGTTACATTTAAAATATCACATATACAGAATTTTTGATGGAAACAATTACAAATATTACAATATTGTGGAACCATTTATAATTTGTGTTGGAAACAGTAACAATGGAAGTGATTTATTATTGTCCAATAGAAGCGAATTCGATTTGTCTATACTACTAATGTTTCTATATTTATAATCTTTGTTGTTCTATTTTTTATGTATTTTTATATTAAATTTTAACAATTGTTTACATTTTACCTCTGGTCAATAATTTATGATTTATATTATATTACTTTTCTATTGAAAACAAAATTTCATTAAATATTTATAAGCTGGAGTTTACCAAAAGTATGTTGTGTCAAGTATAATATCAAATCTTAATTTTTCATAGATTGTACATATTAATCCCAAAAGTAACTTTTGTACAACCATAATTCTATTAAAATAAATAAGCTTAGAACAAATAATAAGGTAGGTAGTTGACAACCTACTACATTCACAACTGTTTGCTTTTAATTTTTATGGTAAGTTACATTTTTAAGCTGTGTTAGGGGTTTCAGTGTGACATTTGAATCAATCTTCTTATTCTGAGATAAAGTATAGTATATTGAAGGAAACATAATTTCCTAAAAACGCAGCCTACATTGCAGTCAATCATTTCGGTATACCCAACATTAATAAGAAAAGAAGCAGATCCTCGCGAAATAAAAATTTTAGTAAAATTGGAAGCGATGAGTTATGTAGATCATAACCAACTATGTATGCTACTTCGTGTTCAGAAAATAAATTGATAGATTAATTAGGAAGAAAAACAAATCAGGTAGTCTCCTCAAGTTATTAAAGGTTCTGCTAAATTGACACAAACCAAGGAGAGAGTCTCCTCTAGTAGAAATTAGGAACATTAAAATTACCTGTAATTAATGCAGAAAAGTTAACAGCGTTAATTAATATACTGACGTCGATATTGGGAGAAATAGAAATACTTACAATAAATGAAACATAATAATTAAAGTAATACTTGTCTGTAATAACATCAATAAGAAGAACTACGAAGGCAATGCTAAGTGCCAATAATTTCATATGCAACAGCTTCGCTAAAAGCAATTCGTGCTACCAATGCTAAGGTTTTTTAAATTGAGATTTCCATTTCAAAAAAAGCTTATTGTTCGTTATTGAGAAAGTAAACGGGGTTACAGACACGACAAATATAAATTAGAAAGAATCAAATATACATATAGTCAAGATATTTAAAGTTGTGTTAAAGTGAATCGAAAACACAGGAAAAGTCATTAGTAAATCAATTTTAGGACCATTATGAGAATGAGAATAATTATGTACATTAACTTACTGCAGTATAGCGGTGATTCTCAACTTCTGGGACGCGATACGAGCATATCGAAAAAATATTATTTTTTTGCAAATTGTTTCATTTACTGAAAGACACGCAAAAAAATACATTCTGACATAAATTACAAATAAGTTTAATAATTATCAGACGCCCTTGAACCTATCTTGCAGCGCAAAGTTTGTAGAAAGAAGTTTTAATATTTGAAACGGTCGCTTTGAATTTGTTTTTCTATATTTAGCTGAGTTCCAAATTTTATCTTAAAAACAGTCAATGTAGAAAATGCGGTTTCGCAAAGTAAGATGTTGACAATGATAATACTATACGAAATGTTCTCATTTTCAGTGCAGAAAATTCATCATCTGCCCAATTCAAAAAGTAGTTTATTATTAAATTGTGTTTTGAATTTGCCACTTACCCTGAAGCCAATGAAGATTTCTTCTTCTGCAATTGTAAGACCAGGTGTATTTTAAAATGGGTTCCTACTCTACTCGTAACTTGCTCTGAAATTGTCGTCAAACCACCTTTTAAAATTCTTTGCCAGCTAAATTATTCTTAATGGTTTCAGAAACAACTAATATGTTAATTTTTAACAAACTCATTCATATTTGCAAATATTTCCAAGTTTTCGAGATTTATATTTCTGCTTCACAATTTCAATTTTCTGTAGAAGGCATTAACTTTATCACTCGTATCCAAGATATGTATGTTCACTCTTTGGAGATTGAAGGTATTTAATTTCCGGAATGTGTCAACTAAGTAGTTCAATTTCGATATAAATAAATCATCTCCATACTTCTCGGCTTCCGATGTTTTAGGAAAAATGGCGATTTCGTCTCTATTAATAAGCACCTTGCAAGACTTTCCCAAATGGTAGACGTCCGGTCTCGCTATAATACAGTAACGCTGAATGTATACACATGTCTTTACAAAATGCAGCAAATTTTGTTAATTTAAGGGGTCTCATTTTCATATAATTTACTACAGATACAACTGTCGTAAGCAAAATATTCAGAGAAGACCTCATTTCTTTGGCATCCAGAGCTTCTCTGTGAATAATACAATGTGTTCAGATACACTGTGGTAATTTTCGTTTTTACAAATGCTTGCAAACTTTAGAGCTTTCGCATTGTACGAGCACTATCGATGCATATTCCGACGTAATTTGTTCATCTTGTTTGCAAAATCATTTAATGTGCTAAATAATGAAAGTGGTGTTTATCTAACTTCTGTTGGCCTGCAGACAAGTAGTTCCTCTATTGCTGACATACCATCACAAAATAAAGCATAGGCAATTAAATAAGCACCTTTATTGTTATCTGTTGTCTCTTCAAGCTGATATGAAAACAATTTATCACGCGACATTCCGAAAAACTGATATTTTAGTTATATCATCAATTCGACAGGCAAAAATATCATTTGATAGAGGTATGGACTGCAATTATTTGACAAAATTATTTTCAAATATAATTTCCGCAATCTCAATCGCAGCTGGTAGAATTAGTTCTTGACCAATGGTGTGAAACTCTCTACATCTGACTATTTTATTTTGGGAGGGGACGCGATGAGAATTGTGATTGAAAATTGAGTTGCAAATACTATTATAAAAAGTTAAGAAACGCTGCAGTAAAGTATTCGATTAGAATGTTTGTAATATGCCCGTGATTTTTAATAACTATATGAGATATTAACTTTTGGTAGGGTCGTTGTTTTTAATTTCTTACGATTATAATTGAAATTGTACAAGTCGACCCAAAAATTTTAAACTTTCCTTACCGGCCTTGAGATGTGAGTTCTATGTACATATTTAGACTATTGTTTAGCACTACTATTTAGCTTAGATTTATTAATTATTATTATAAAATGTTCTCCTTGTTTGCGACGTTAACTTGCTTGGTACCTGACTTCTTCATTACACGACTTTACTTGTCAGTCTCCCAATTCCGTCATCTTATCGTCAACCAGTATCTTCTAATATTGCGGTGTTTCCCTTACTAGTGTATAGAGAAACTTTAGTGGTGTTCAAATAACATCACTTCACTAAAAACTTTGTATTCAGTCTTCGGAATGTTCGAAAGTTGTTTCTGCGACAGATAATTATCTTTAATGTGGCAAATTTACTTGATAAATATGTACTATTGCGAATTACTTTGTTATCTGGGTATAACAATGTACGAGGGAGTGTTTTTATATTCGCGGAATGAGCGGGTTGTAGAGGGGTGAGTAGGCGCATTGGGGGCGTGGCCTGTGCAGTGACTTATGATTAGCATAAATACTAAGTTTCATTGTTATTAGACAGTTATTCTTTGAGCTATCGTCAACCACGTAACATAATCAGGAGTGAAAAGTGAAATATGGAAAAAATCGAATATCGTGCCGTTATAAAGTTCCTTACCAGGCAAGGAAAATCAGTCGCGACCATAATGAATGAGATGTCATTGGTTTACGGCGACTCTTGTCCAGGAAAAACCATGGTGTACAATGGCATAGTTTATTTAAACAAGGAAGGGAATCCCTTGAAGACGACCCGAGGCCGGGCAGGAGCATTGAGGTGACCACGCCAGCACTTATCCAAAAAGTTGAACAAATTGTACTCGAAGATGCTCGACTAAAGAAGAAACAACTCGCAGAAATGGTTGGAGTATCCGATACAACAATTTTTAAAATCCTACACGATCATCTCGGCATGTCTAAGGTCAGCGCAAGATGGGTGCCGAGAATGCTCACGCCGCCGCAAAAACAACAGCGCGTAGAGTGCTCGCGTGCATTTTTGGACCTCTGTAATGAAGACAAGGATGGTGTATTGAGTGGAATTGTTACTAGAGACGAAACTTGGGTTCATCATTATGAACCTGAGTCCAAGCAAGACTCCATGCAGTGGCATAAAAAGGGCACAGCACCTCCCAAGGAATTTAAAGTGTCACAATCAGCTGGGAAACTCATGGCAACGGTATTTTGGGACTCGGAAGGAATATTGTTGATTGATTATAAAGATAAAGGTGTTTCTATAACCGGAGAATATTACGCTTCAATATTAGAGCGACTAAAAGAAGCCATTAAAGAGAAAAGACGGGGAAAATTGACAAAAGGTGTTCTGCTTTTGCACGACAACGCGCCCGTCCACAAGAGCCGCGTTGCGTTAGCTGCCCTGCATAAGGTGGGCTTCGAAATTGTGAATCACCCACCCTACAGCCCAGACCTGGCCCCGAGCGATTATTACCTGTTTCCGAAAACGAAAAAAGAGCTGCGGGGTAAAAAATTTACTGCCGATGATGAAGTCAAGGAGGCAGTTTCGGCGTATTTTACAGATAAAGAGAAATCAATTTTTTATGAGGGTATAAATAAATTAATTGAAAGATGTGAAAAATGTATCAGTCTTGCAGGTGAATATATTGAAAAAGAAAAATAATTTGGTTTTTCATTTCCACCCCTTGTCCCCCATTCCGCGAATATAAAAACGCTCCCTCGTATTATGAAGTACTTATAATTCCTAGAGTATAGACAGCTATTTAATATTGTGGCAAAATTAACTTGCATTATTGAAGAAATTTGATTTTGGAGATTTTATATACATGTATACAGTTAAGACACAATTCATTAACTGATTATTTAGCTTTTCATAAACTTACTCCTTGTGGATATATTTCTCTATTATAATTTAAATGAATAAATCACGCAAATAAACATAGAATCAACAAAATGAATAATTAAATGTTATTTATCATAGTTTACTGTTTATAGGGACATAGGAGGCGCATACTTAACCAGTAAACTTAGACGAGTTACAAGCTCAAATACAAGATATCGTTGGAAATAATTAATTACTCCCAAAAACTATCTCATAATATTTAAGAATAGAGGACTCTTGAGTTGACTCTCGAACCTACTCACTGACCTTGACCGCAATGCATATTAGAACGGTCAATATAATTGAGGACGTTCTAGTATCGGCTTAGCCTGAAGAAGATTCAATGTCAAGGATATTTCAATGTCAAGGTCATTTAAAGGTACAAGAATCGGCTGAGCCCGAGGATGTTTAAAAGAATAATTATGTGTCTGAATGAAGGGGGTTAAGATCAATAAGGAAATTCTAGAATTGGCTGAGCCCAAGGAGGTTCAAAAAGATAATTACGTGTGTGAATTAAGAGATACTCCTAGTCAGTATTGTGAGTTATCATGGAGCGTTCATTTATTATAAGAGGACAAAATGACAATTGTTCTCAGAAAATTGAAGACGGTGAATTGAGATGTTGTCATTGAAGAATATAATTTCTCCAATGAAGTGAGCATTATAAAGTGCACCCTGCTATAAAAGCTTTTTTTACTCAGATGGGTCAGAAGAATTATTTTTGGAATAAAGTATAATAGTAATGTGTGGAGGAAAATGTACGAAAACCATTATGGAATGTACCATTAGTAAGAGAAAGGGCATATGTTTTGAATAAAAGTCATTCGTAGTGGATATTTGTTGGTTTGTCATTAGATTTTGACTTTGAACCTGTGGTGAAAATTGTAGGTATAAAAAAGCAATGTGTACTTTTTAATATTGAAGAGTAGGATCGATTTTTATTATATTAGAGAGTGCGAAGTTGTAAAATGTTTTTTGAATATTGCAATGGAGTATTTCTAGTTATTAATAGCTTCGATTTACAAATGTCTAGTAAGTGTTTTAATGGATCGACTAAAATATTGAAAATAGGAATAACTAGTGACGATATAAAAGAATAAAGGGAAAACTTGAGCGAGCGACGGCGGACTATAAGCAAAGTATGAAGAACAAAGGCAAAAGATGGTTTGATATTGAATGTGAAGAAGAATTAGCTGAAAGAAATACACTAAGAATAGAGGTGCTAAAATAAAAAACGCGCAAGGGAGAAATACAATGAATAAAGAAATATAAAAAATTGAATGAATAAAGAAATGTAAAGAATTGCTGAAAATAAAATACAATGAAATGGAACTTCTTGCATGCATGATAGCGATAAGGATAATGAAACAAGAAATTTGTATCAAGAAATAAAAAGAAAAAGATCCAGATATACGGTGAAATTAGTATTTTATTGAAATAGAAATAGAGAATCAGTGGGAATAGAGGAAAAGGTACTTCAGTTATGGAAAGGCTATTTTAGTAAACACAAACAAGAAAGAATAAGCATTTTCCATGTCTCCAAACGTATTCCTACGACCAGTTAGTAAAAATTGTGAATACATTGTAGAGTATAACTAAAGATCCCATGGAATGCGGTTGAGCTTCGTCCATTTGAAACCACATATTGCTAATTTTCAAATTCTGTATTTGTGGTACCTGAAGAAGTTTTAAAAATTTGCTTGCCTTTAAATTCTCATCTATAAAGAAAGAACCTATAAGGACTATTTCAGCCTAAACGACAACGCTTTCATTACATTGAGTGTGAGTTAGTTTTTGTACATGATCGTTTTTTCGTGACCAATAACTGTTGTAATAACAGAACAGAAAGTCCGACAGTTTTGGGCGTTTAGTGAGCAATTTAAATAAAATGATGCTTCATCTGTAAGCATTACTTCTTGTAAATATCATTTAAATAAAATAAGTTTCACAAAAATCTATTCACTTAGTTTTGTCATCGTCATAAGTAGAGTTGGAATTGCGAGCGTTCGGTGAGCAGCGTGTCATGAAGAAGAAACCCTAGTTGTAAGGGTTTCTTCTTCATGACACTTTTATATAAATATTTATACCATATTACTTATTTAAGAAGAACAAGAGAAGAGTCTAATGTGTGAGAACAAAAAAAATCGAAAGTTATGAAATTTTTATTGGTACCACTATTATTAATTGACTACTGATATATAATTAACAAACCTATAAAGAATATTTACAAAATAGTATTTTCGAAATCGTGTAAACATTTGATTTAAAAAACTTCTTTAAACAATGTTAAATATTTAGATAAGGAAATAATAATAGCATTAATTTAATGATAACTTTCTGTTGTCTTTATTCATATATGATTGATATTAATCCGTGATTTACACATTACACTCTCTGGATATTATAAACCATATGGTGTGTACTTAACCGGATAATAATGCCGAACTAACAGTAATATGTTATTATAAATATTTAGCCGATTTTACTGAATTTATGGTTCTGTATACTGAAAACGCTGCTTAAATGGGTATGTGTTTAATCTGCCTTGAAGACTTCCGCAGTCATTGTCTGTGGCTTTACATTACTTCCAGGCAACCATTTGCATTACTTTGAAACTTTTTAATATTTTAAATATAGAAGTCTTTAAGTAAAAGTTTAGTTTTTCAAAGATGGGATTCCTCTTTAGCTAGCTGAAATGATATTTACTTCAAAATGACACACAAAATTTAGTTTTATTTCCTCACTAAGAACAGAGCGAATATGAATATTTTTCATGCGAAATTACAGCACAGCCTTCAATATTTTAATGCAACATAAATTTTAACTTCTCATATGATACTTCTATTCATTCCTAAATAACTGTACAACCGTTAACTATTTTCTTTCATAACATCAAAATAAGTTGATACACACAAACATCCATTTAGAAGGAAGTTTGGTTACATACCTAATAAAATGTTGACAAGTTTTTTCGAAAACTGAACCTAAGGATATTTAATCTATGTTCAGATATATAAAAAAACTCATGGTAAATGAAAAAAACAGAGAAAGACAGTGACCGCGGGAAAATGACAATTTAGATGAGCGAAAGCGGCGAAATTTAATGGAAATAGAAGAAATAATAAGAGAAACAAATAAGTGTCCGGGAAATGATAATATAATGACAAAACTTTAAAGAAGGTTGAATGCAATTACTAGAATATATACATAAATTACGTGACTGGAACAAAGCGTTTATACTGTCTATTTACAAGAGATGAGACAAACTAGAATGTGCGAATTATATAAGAATAGCACTCGTTGTATACAAAATTTTAACGATGCTTCCAAGAAACAAGTTTACTAAAAGGGTTGACGAATAACTTGAAGAATAGCAGTATCGTTCAGAGAGGATAGATCTGTTGTAAATGATTTTTGTTATAGAGTACAAAATTAAAACGTAGAGATTTTTATAAACTTTAAAGAAGGCTTCGGCAAAATTAATAGAGGTATTATATGAACTAGGAGTGAACGTAATGTCCAAGGAAGTTGTGAGAAAGTGGAATAGGAGAGACAAATGAGGGGGAAGACTTAGGACAAGATTTAGTAAGAAAGTGATAAATCATATAGAACAGAGTAATATCACTGTATGCAAAAGAAAGTGCAAGAGAAGAAGGTATGGAGAGAAGTAGTGAGGCCAGCCATGAGACTATCTTCGGGAAATCTATATATATATATATATATATATATATATATATATATATATATATATATATATATATATTTTCTAAATTTATATTAATTGGTTTCTGTTATTTTTGTATAAGAAATAAAGTTAGGACATGTATATAGTAAGATTATGTAAAACAATTGAAAAATAAACATATACACATATATTTGATCGTAAATAAAGCATGCAACAAATTTGTCAAAGCTCATAAGGTATTACAAAGCGCATACAATACAATATTTAGTACAATTTCTTTTATATATGTACAAGGTATACATATACAAATATATGCAAATACAAATCCATTTGAAATTCATGTATTTATTAATATTGAACCTGGAAAAGGAAAATACAACATTAGTATTACTAAAAAAATTATGGTAATGTGTGTAGAAATGTTCATTGATAAATTTGATATAGAAAAATAAATAGAAATGATTCAATATGTATGAAAACTTTTTGTTCAAAATGATAAATTGTGATAAGATTAGAAAATAGGTAAATAAATATTAAAAACATTGATAACATTTGTACATATAATAAATATGATTAGAATAGAAAATTAGTAAACAAATATTCAAAATTCAGAGTTAAAAGGAAAAATTTCGATCAAAAATTAAGTATTGTAAATTGTAAATGAAAGTCATTTCTATTGCAAATAAGAGAAAATCATTAGGCAAATTTAAGACAAGAATTATTAAGATAATTTATATAATTTTTATAAATAAATAAAGAATCATAAATAATTAAAAAATAACAAAAAGAACTTTACTGCTCCTTTATCATTTTTATAATAATCGTTGAAAGTAATTTAAAGACAAATTGTAATAATATTTACCAGATAAATAATGGTGCGATTATTGTCTGGAGATATTCTCTAACGCTCTGAAGAGGGCTCACGATACTCTGAGACCATATTAAAGCAATTAAGAAGTAGAATTATTAAACAAAGCAAGTATAATTTCTATATAATTATACTTTCTTATACTTATATAGTAAAGTATAATTAAAATCTTTAGATTTTACAGAAATAAATTTATTTTCGTTTAATTTTAATAATACTACTTTATTACATTTAATTTTAAATATCACATTTCTTTTCACATTTACAAATTATATTGTGTTTTATTATATATTATATTTCTAAAGTGCAACGTAATGCATTTTGTTTATATTAATTTAAGAAGCGTATAATTTATAACATATTTTGGGTGCATATGTGACGTATTCTTATATATATTATATATATATATATATATATATATATATATATATATATATACGACGTTTGATATTTATATATCAAACGTCGAATTATAGATTAGTTGATAAGTAGATTATCATTTATTTCAGCAGATTTGTAAGACATATCACTTTATTCGTATATACGAAGCAATACACCCTATAAGTTTAGTATCGTTATGAATTATCGTTAGATGTAGGTATTATAAAAGTTCCTTTGTTGTCGTATATCTAATTTATCACGATTCTCAGACCAGTGTCTAATCCTCTTTTGAACACATTATATCCATCCGTACTTATTGCAAAGGACATATTTCAAGAAATCTGGTCTGTCACTATATGTGTATACAAGTATTAAGGATATCTTCCTATTTGAAAAATTTCTTCCCAAAGCCATCCTTGTTAAAAATAAATCAATGACAAATAAGAAACTATTTTTAGCAGTACTATTGTAAGTAAAGAAAAGATATCTTTTTGAAATATCGATTTCATTTCGTTTGTTAAGTCCCCAGAGTGGAGTATAGGATTCGACATCTGAAGATTGAACATAGAGGGATTTATATTATCCGTTTCAATTTGGCTCAAACAATACAAACGCATTTCGTCTTCTAGAAGTTAGACTCCAAAATTCCCGTTCGTAATTAACAGACAAGTTGATTATATAGGACTATGAAGAACAATAATAATGTGTATGTAATATACATTTCCTGATTTATGAATATATTTCATTAGTTTCTCATGCATATGTATATATATTATCTATGTACTTAATATGAATATTTTTAAAATTTGTCACATTGAATTATTAAATGTACTGTTTAATATTGTAGTTAACTGTAATTGCATTTAATAGAAGTAGCCTCTTATTCAAGTATTTGCTCTTTAGTTAAATAGAAAATGATAAAATCATTCCAGAATTCATGAGTTAATGTCGTTTAATAAGAAAATCTTTGTAAATATTACCAAAGCAATTCTGGGATACTCAAGATTTTTTTTGAATATTTTTAGTGATAAAAATAACACATTCTTAATATTATAAACGGTTTATTTTGAACAAAATTTGAAAATAATGAAATTTAAATGAAATACTCGGACTGGAAGTCGGTCGATTCCTAGTAATGATACAGGTGTTGTCGACATTAATTAAAAGCATTTTGTAACATTTCTGGGGTAATTTGGCCAGCTTTTGTTGCGCTCGGTTTTGCAAATCATCCATGTTATTTAATCTAGTGAAATGCAAATGTTTTAAATAGCCCTTTTCGAAAAATCTATTACTCCATGTCTACTTATCCACTTATTTGAAAATGTTAGAGAGATTGTTTTTGCTACGGCAAAATGTGCTGGAACCGATCTTGATAATATCAAAATAATATCAATTTCATTCGGATTAGCCTGATCAGTGTAGAGTCTTTTTAATTTTGGAACTCAGAAATTTTACAAAGGGAGCAAGTAGCTCTTGCCAGTTACTGTGCTATCAAGGAAACATGGTCCGACAATTTGATATTCTACGAGGATAGTTTGACAAGTAGTGAGAATAACACATAGGTGGCGCTCTAATTGATAAAACAAATGCACTGTAATTTAGACTATTTATATGTTTACATTCGGATATTTAGATAAATCGGTTGATTAGTTTATTTTTGCCAGCTGATTGAAAAAAAAGCAACACGTCGTTTTGTTAAAATGGAAAAAGCAGAGTATCGTGCGGTGATTGAATACTTCGTAATTAAGGGTATGAAAGCTACCGAAATAAAAGATGAATTACGGGAAACATTAGGTGAATCTGCTCCATCATCCGCCACAATAAGTAGATGGGTAAATGAATTTAAACGTGGTAGAACAAGCTGTGTTGATGAAGCACGCTCTGGAGCACTCAAAATCGTGACTTCTAAGGAAATGATTATAAAAATCAATAATATTATTACGCAAGATCGACGACTCAAAGTGAGAGAGATAGCAGAAATGGTAAACATTTCAACAGAACGCGTACACCACATTTTAACGAAAGAATTGGGCTTTTCAAACTTTCGGCAAGATGGGTGCCGCGATTGCTTACGACTGATCAAAAGTTCACTCGTTTGCGCATTTCCAATGAGGGTTTGGACCTTTATAAGCGGAATCCGGTTGATTTTTGTAGGCGATTTGTTACTTGCGATGAAACTTGGATACACTACAGTACACCCGAAACTAAACAACAGTCGAAACAATGGTTAGAACGTGGTTCTGCACCTCCAAAGAAAGCGAAAACCACTTTATCTGCAAACAAGTTCATGGTATTAATTTTTTGGGATTCAAAGCGCATTTTGCTCATTGATCATCTTCAGAAAGGTGCCACAATAAACGGACAATATTATGCAGAACTTCTACAAAAATTAAATATTGAGAGTCGTGCTAAACGGCCAGGAATGGCAAAGAAAAAGATTCTGTTTCACCTAGACAACGCTCCCTCGCATACCAGCACAGTTGCGATGTCCAAAATCCACGAGTTGCATTTCCAATTAGCACCGCATGCTCCTTATTCGCCGGATGGGGCTACCCTTCCGACTTCCACCTTTTTCCAAAACTGAAAACGGCACCAGGTGGAAAGAAATTTTCGTCTAACAACGCCCTTATCATCTTCGTAAATGAGTATTTTGCAAGCCATCCGGAATCACATTTTAGAGATGCCCTAAGGGCATTGGAGCACCGTTGGAATAAATGTATTGCTCTTTTAGGAGAATATATTGAAAAATAAAAATTATTTTATATTTAAGAAATTCGTTTTTCTTTTCCATTCTCACTACTTGTCAAACTACCCTCGTATAATTCCAGCCCAAACTTTTACTCTATTAGGATATCGCGTGCGTGCCTCTATCATCTAATGTTGATTTTCGGTACTTCTGTATCAACAATTTTACAAACTATTCAATTTAAGTAAAGATGTTGTTTGGTCAGAAAAAAGAAAATTTTTCATAAGCAATGGATTCTGCTAGTATACATATATTAATCATGGTTTCGCAAAATTCAAATCGACGACCATGATCATCTTCCTTTATTTCCTGAACTAATTGTAGTTTATACGAACGATATTTTTTTTTAGAAGACGTAATATATTTTACTAACGGCAGCAATGTTTCTGGTTGGTTTCTGTAGATTATTTTCAATATTTATCGCTTACATGTTTAAATTGACCAACTCTTTGTTGTATTCGACTAATAATATTGTAGATTCAGAGATGTGATGATCGGCGATACCTATTGTTGAATAATTCACTTGTCTCCATCTGTTAGTTATATTCACTTGGTATATCAATATTGAATTAATCTAACAAATGTCAGAAGTCCTGGGATCAAGACCACATTCAGTTTTTCAATTTCAGTTATATTATAAATTTAAGTATCTTGGAAATAAATACATAAAATTCCTTACAATAAATTGTTTATTCGAAGAATATTAAGAATGTATAATTTTTATCACAAAAACTAGAAATATTAAGAAAATCATATATTACTGAACAGAAAATTAAATTTTTTTTTAAATAAGATATCACATGAGTCCTGCTTTTATTTAAAAATTTTATAAGGACAACTGTCATTCAAAGACTGTTGAAGAGGAAGGTATGAAATTTTACTAAAACAGACATTTTATATTTAAAAATTGATTTACATAAAATCACATTAATCACATTAAAAATGAATTTATCCGTTATCTATGGACTTGTATATGAGGGTATGTATAGTCATGTGAAAAGTCAGATCCCTAATGAAAAACGGCTTTTTGGAAATAGATCCAGAATAACACATTTGTTTTCACAATATGTGTCGGATATATACATACATACGAGGGAGCGTTTTTATATTCGCGGAATGAACGGGTTGTAGAGGGGTGAGTAGGCGCATTGGGGGCGTGGCCTGTGCAGCGATTCATGATTAGTATAAATACGAAGTTTCATTGTTATTAGAGAGTTAGTCTTTGAGCTATCGTCAACCAAGTAACATAATCAGGAGTGAAAAGTGAAATATGGAAAAAATCGAATATCGTGCCGTTATAAAGTTCCTTACCAGGCAAGGAAAATCAGTCGCGATCATAATGAATGAGATGTCATTGGTTTACGGCGACTCTTGTCCAGGAAAAAACATGGTGTACAAGTGGCATAGTTTATTTAAACAAGGAAGGGAATCCCTTGAAGACGATCCGAGGCCGGGCAGGAGCATTGAGATGACCACGCCAGCACAGTTGAACAAATTGTACTCGAAAATGCTCGACTAAAGAAGAAACAACTCGCAGAAATGGTTGGAGTATCCGATACAACAATTTTTAAAATCCTACACGATCATCTCGGCATGTCTAAGGTCAGCGCAAGGTGGGCGCCGAGAATGCTCACGCCGCCGCAAAAACAACAGCGCGTAGAGTGTTCGCGTGCATTTTTGGACCTCTGTAATGAAGACAAGGATGGTGTATTGAGTGCAATTGTTACTGGAGACGAAACTTCGATTCATCATTATGAACCTGAGTCCAAACAAGACTCCATGCAGTGGCATAAAAAGAGCACAGCACCTCCCAAGAAATTTAAAGTGTCACAATCAGCTGGGAAACTCATGGCAACGGTATTTTGGGACACGGAAGGAATATTGTTGATTGATTATAAAGATAAAGGTGTTTCTATAACCGGAGAATATTACGCTTCAATATTAGAGCGACTAAAAGAAGCCATTAAAGAGAAAAGACGGGGAAAATTGACAAAAGGTGTTCTGCTTTTGCACGACAACGCGCCCGTCCACAAGAGCCGCGTTGTGTTAGCTGCCCTGCATAAGGTGGGCTTCGAAATTGTGAATCACCCACCCTACAGCCCAGACCTGGCCCCGAGTGATTATTACCTGTTTCCGAAAATGAAAAAAGAGCTGCGAGGTAAAAAATTTACTGCCGATGATGAAGTCAAGGAGGCAGTTTCGGCGTATTTTGCAGATAAAGAGAAATCATTTTTTTATGAGGGTATAAATAAATTAATTGAAAGATGTGAAAAATGTATCCGCCTTGCAGGTGAATATATTGAAAAAGAAAAATAATTTGGTTTTTTTATTTCCACCCCTTGTCCCCCATTCCGCGAATATAAAAACGCTCCCTCGTATGTACATATTTAACGAAAAGCTGCTTGTGCGTTTTATTTATATAGTCTTCATGGCAACTTTCAATAAGTCTCATATAAAGCTTTAACTTCGAAACTAAACTTGCTTAATATTCCACCATATTTAGCAAGTGTATCTGAAAGCTTTTTAGCTGAATTTTGTAAAATATAACAGAATGATAACGTCAGGTTTTCAGTTACATAGTGGGATGCCCCAGAGTTTAGGTTTCAAAACATCTATTGTGTACTGGTAGTTTAAAGATTTTCTTCGGAAATTAATTGCGAAACGATTGCGTATTCCTGAAGAGTGACTTGGATGCGGTATATACGGGATGAACAATCTCAAGTGTACTGTAGTATTATAAAAGTCCCTAAACTAGGGTAGTTGATGGCTTAGAGTTACCGATTCTGACTATGCAGTTTGATTACTTTTACATTCATTTTATATCTCGTTATTTACTTCTATTTTACCAATTTCTTTTTGTTCTCATTCATTATTTATAATATGTATTTACCATACACTATCAGTTATCAGTAGCGGATTTACAAATAGAATAGGAAGGCCATAGTCTACGGCGTAGTCTACACGATTGTCGGTAATAGGTATTATGACGGTAGAGCGCGGCGGTTACACTGGTTGGCCTTCCCTCTCCCACCCCCACGTCACGTCGATCTAGTATTGTTATCTCCTTAATCTTGTTTGAGGATTCACCTCACACGCCAGCAAAAAGCAGCGCCGAGTGACTCGCTTTATAGTATCGTTCATAGCTTTTAAAAAATAAACATCCTTAGGTTATGGCATGAAACTCGTACTATGACAGTGATCCATAATATACTACTACTTTAAGAGCATGCAAATTATCTATTTAATTAATTATTTCAAATCGATCTGGTAGGTGAGTACATCTAATTTATATATTTCCCATTTTAAGTGTTAACGAATAAAATGTTGATTCGAAAGAATAAAATGTACGTACGAATGGCTGAAGGTAGAAAGCTTCTTCGCCAAGGGTGTTCCGCAACCACAGATTAAGAAAATCGAGGATAACGTACCCAGTACATCCAAGGAGACAAGATGGAGACGCTATAGAAAACCAAAACCATGATGAATGAGAGGAGAAGAAAGATCGATCAACATTATCGTTTCAATCTATTAAATTTGACAAAGACCATGCGAAGTGGATTGTTAATGATGAACTCATAGATTTTTTTGCATGAAATAGCTACCCTCAAAATGCAGATTCTGATTTTCAGAATTCAATACGAGTTATAATGATCAAACAAGTATTTTGAACTTAACAATCTTCAAAAAAGAGCTTCAGAGCGGCGAAATTTCAAACTGGCAGTGGATTATCTATTCTAAAACAAATGGTAATATTTACTGCGGTTCTTGTTGTTTATTCTCCGATGCAGGTATGAACAAAGATAAAGGATTCAACGATTGGAAAAATCTGACACATAGCGTAAAACAACGCGAAAGATCTGTATATCACAAAAATTCTGTGGTTACTCTCAGGACAAGTATTTCCAATAAGAGTTTAGGTAATATTCTAAATGCAGAAATTGCCCAAGGAAAATATTATTCGAGAGATTTTACGAGTTGTCGTCTTCGTAAGAACAAGTCGCAGTCTTCCATTGCGAGGTTCCCATAAAGTTCTTGGATCATGTGCTAATGGAAATTTTTTATAGACAATGGAGCTTTTGGCCGAATTTGACCCATTCTTGGAGGAACATCTGAAGAATTATGGGAGACCGGGTAGCGGTAAAACAAATTACCTTTCGTCTATGACGTACGAAGAAGTGGTACATATAATATCTCAGAAGAGCAGATACTAGTTGTTTTAATGAATCGACAAGTTATTTTACATTTCTACGAGAAATCTACAACTTCTTTTTGGCATCCGCGATGCGTTGGGAGAAACTGGAGAAGACCGATATGTAAAAATAACACTAAAGAATATGTTATTCATGAGATGGTTATATAGAGATGATGTTTATGCTTATGATGTTTATTAAAGTCTTGAAAAGATATTCACAATACTCTGAAAGCAATTGTAGATCGATTATTCTCAGAATCGAACCCTCGAAAATGTGCGATCAAAATTTTTTACGTTCTCTTTGAAATTAGCTAAGTCTTTATTGGAGAAATAAAGAGTGAAGTGTTAAAATTATGTGAAATTTTTTCACAGGATATTTTAAACGATAACACTAAAGTCATCCACGAGATAGTCATCTACAGATAATGCCTGCAAGAGTTTATTAAAGCCTTGAAAAGATATTCACAATACTCTGAAATCAATCTCGAATGACAGTTCAGAGAAGGTGATAATGAAGTCAGAAGCAGCACGATTAATCAAGAGAATGACCAGATTTGAAACTTCGTTTGTGACTGTTTTTTGCAGTAATATTCTGAATCGCATAAATGTAGTCAGTAAAAGGTTACAACTGGAAGACTAAGACATTGGATTGGTCATCGATTTGTACAAATTCTTAATTTAATTTATTTCGTCTTCCCGTGAGAACTTCACAATCTATGAATACAAGGCAAAAGAATACTACGAAGAGGAAACAAAAAGTTCGATGAAAGCAACGATAATAATCAAGAAGTTCCTTTCATGAATGCTTTCAAAATAAACGTATTCCTTACAGTTGTAGATCGATTATTCTCAGAAACAAATCTTGTGCGTTCAAAATTTTCTGCGTTCTCCTTGAATTTATAGAACTCTCTATTAAAGAAATAGAGAGTGATGTATTAAAATTATGTGAAGTTTTTTTCACAGGATATTTCGGACGATGTATTTGAAGACAACTTGTATCTAAAAGAGTATTTGACACTACAAGACAAAAAAAAACAGGTGAATATCAACAATACGTGCAACTAGATTAGAGATCGGCGTCTTCCTGATGTTTTTTCTAATATTGACATAGCTTTACGAATTTGCGAATCAATGGCTGTAAGCAATTGTTCCTCAGAACGGTTATTCGCATACTTAAAGTGAATTAAAACATACTTATGCTAATGTCGGAATGCAGACTAAACAATTTAGCTGCCTAGTGTAATGCGAGCGAAAGGAAAGGTGTTTTTTATTTAATTGAATATCTATAATATGTAAATATGCTATAATATAAGGAGTTTTTATATTCTGCTGGAATGAAATTTTTGTTACGATTTATGTGATTTTAATAAACGTTTGCGTAACTTTCGTATTTCTTCTTTTATTACCAATTTTGTGAGAAATATAGCATAGGCGCCGATTTGATTCAGCTTATAGGCAGCACATTTGTAAATTCGCTATATATTAGCTATATATTGGTTTTTAAACAGCAACAACTAAAAATATTTTTATGCCAATGCTATGATTATTTTCACAGTTATAACATGCCATTCAGCGTAGATCAAGATAAATTTATAATAATGGCTCATTTTCGTAGTGGACTGCATGATCAAGACGAAAAGTGGACAAACTCGCTCTAATCCTGTATAAATCAATTTACAACTAGGTATCCCGAGGAAGAAGTTACTATGACACATTTGTGAAACATAGGAATAAACTCGCAGAACGATTTATGGAAACAGCAACGCATTGAAATGTAAACGAGAGAATAAAGATACTGCTTTAACTGGAGATGCTTTGGCAGCTATGGGTAATAGAATCGAAGCTAGTTCAAATAAATCATTAAGAAAATTGTCTGCACAAACAAGTAGACAACTTTCTTAAACAAAACATACGAATATATAACATATATTTGTTATTGGTGTGTTCAAGGGCAGTTAAAAAACACTTTGAATTTAAAACATGTAAAATATCGGTCCAGTAACAACTGCATGCTCGTAATTTTGGTGTTTGAAAAGAATACAGCAACAGGTTTAGTAATAAATTTGACAACGATGATATACTAGATAAGATTTTCTTCTCAGATGAGAAATGGTTCAAATTATCTAGATTGTCAATAGTCAAAATTATCTTATATGGTCATCTGAGAATCCACATGTGTTCACAGAAACAAGTTTGCATCCTGTAAAGGTTGAAGTTTTGGTTGCTATATTACGCAAACGCATTGCGGAACCAGTATTCTATTATGACACAGTTAACGCACCTAGATATAGAGAACATATATTAAACCCCTTCACTGATAAATCTAGATGAAGTGGAACTACATGACGGGTACCTCCACCAAGATGGTATTATATTACGTATAGCACATACTAATTTAGTTATTGAAAAGAATATTTTGATGAAAGTTTTATTAGCAGAGGACGTTGGAAAACAAATTATGCAGATTTGACTCCACTAGATTTCTCTTTGTTCGGATACTTGAAAGGCAAAGCCTTTAGCAACATACTGAATAATTTAGAGGAATTCCAGCACTCAATAACAGAAGCTATACATGATATAAATATGGAGGTATTACAAAATGTTTTGACCAATATGAGGAGATGAGTGTATTTATGTTTACAAGTTGATGGCAGTAATTTTGAACACTTGCTATAGTTCTACAACAATATTTATCTATTTATTTTAAATAATATTTACACATTTCTCTTAAATAAAGTTTATAGTAATTTTAAGCTGTAAAAAATATTACAAAAGTATGAAATCTTTTCTTTCCTTCTCACATAAAACATTCAATTGTTCATTTAAAAAAGCTGTCAAAGTTTCTTCAGTATTCAACAACTCCATACCAACCACTCAGTATTGCTAACATAATTCTTTTTCTCCTTATGGACACTTGATATTGTTCACTCCGTACATAGTATAGAGACAATAAATAAACTTTTAAAACTTTTTCATTCGCCAGGAAACGGGAATTTTTGTTTCGTTTATGTAGTGGATGAAAATGTATTGGAGAGAGATTTCGGCTAAGGAGGACCAAAGAATAATATTATGTCTCTAGCCTTAGCCGATGTACAAAGTCTTTCAAACTAATGAAACTATTAAACAAACTATTTAATTTGGTACGTAGACTTCCGAGGTCGTGGCCCATGCTATCTGCCGCGGTTCCAGCCCGGAGACCCAGAAGCAAATTATTTAATGCATATTCATATAAGAAATATCCTTGTATATGTTTGTATAGGTGGTGTCTTAAATCTTATTGAATTCTGACAAAGCTATTAACGAAATTACAGAACTTCGGGAGAAATTTTTGAAGTTAGTAAATACATTATAAACGGTACGATATTTTTCCTTACTAAGATATTTTATGATATTTAAATTTTTATTTCCACAACAGAAAAATTGTGGTATAATTATGATTTGTTATTAGTTAATTGTTAGTATTCTCATTGATTGTCACTTGTTGAGTCTGTATAAGTTTTGCGTTCCATAGCTCTTCGGCTCTCCATTTGAAACATTTTGAAGGTCATTGTTGGCTTCTATATCAAATAACTATATATCTTTTAATTTCAATTGAATTAAACAATCAATAAACTAATTCATTGAAGTGTGTTGTGTACATTATTAAATCGAAAACTTATCAACCTGCATTTCCTAGAACTGATTGAACCGTCTGACAGATTAGTGACATCCTGCGTTTTAACCCAGAAGCAAATCGTTCGGCACACACTGACAAATATTTTCGCTACATACTAAGCTAAAATCTCGCTGAATGTATATCACGTTAAATTACACAGGTAAACCCGTAAAATTCTACAGTCAATGTAAATTTCGATAACTTATTTCAATATCATCACGGATTATCGTCAAGGAAGTAGTCTGCATTTTTAGGAATATAATCTAAAGCATACTGTAACACAATTATATATCAGAAAAGAGAATAATTGACTGATTTATTTACTTAATCACTAAGGTTGATATATAACCCCTTTCCACATTAACTTTCGTAATTCTGTATACGCATTTCGGCAACCAAGTTGTCATCATCAGCAGATAATTGCAAAGTGTCGCATCTGGTAAACCACGGCGAAAAATACCTGTACGAAAACAAACTCCGTACGCGAACTGTACCATTGAGAACCGAAAAGTACACTGCAGTGTACGCTGCATATTGCATTTTGGAGTTTGTTTTCGTACAGGTATTTTTCGCTGTGGATATCAATCTTAGTGATTAAGTTAATCAACCACAGGCTCCATCAAATTCAACTGATTTATTTACATTTACATTAATGTTCTCACATCGGTGCACATGAATTCTTGGATTTCCGTTTCATGTAGAGATAGTGTATGCAATATTGCCTAGTATTTGGGATAAAAATTGAAAAACTGTGAGGTTTGTGCAAGATTATCATCTGTACAAGATGATTATTAGTGTTTATCAATATGGATTTAAATATGTACATATTCTTCCGAAATATTCAGCATTGCTTGGAGACATCCAAACGTGATTGCGTGAGGTGTTTCCTAAAAACATCGTCAACTGACTATGCATAAATGGAAAAATATTAGAATGCACGAAAGCGATCGAGAGATATTTGTAGTGATTATACCTCAATTTATATAAATATTAGAAAAAAAATTTACTTATTAATTAACTTACAGAAAATATACTATATTTTGCAGTTTAGTATATGATCCCATAAAAAAGCGAAGCACCAAATCGAATATATCGCGTTTGAAGCACATAAGTATGTGCCTCAAACCAAGTGGTCAATTTAAGCATAAACCTCGATGTAGAGCCGCAATATATCACTGTGACTTATTCGATAAAAATTGTTGAGGGTTATTGATTTATTTGTTTATGAGAGATGTAATCAATACAAACAGAGTTTATAGTGAGCGAATGAATGCTAATTCAAAGTTGAATTTGAGAATTAAGTTAGCTTTCATTAGCTTTCATATTTGTAAGCAAGTTTCAAGTTCAAGCTGCAATGACGAGCTTGATGTGTGCGACTGAACATTATCCAGCTGACGAATTCATATTAGGAAAGGAAATAATCTAATTAGAAATAGATTACACCCATTTATTAGAGCACCTAATGCTATATATCAGAATTTAATTGAAGTCATCTTATCCATCTTTTCTCCGTCAGAGAGTGAAGACACAACAAAAATAAATGAAAAATAGATGGCAACATAAAAGCTATTCAGTTTACTCTATATTTTGATTTAAAGTTTACGCCAATCACATCATTTTTAAAAACAATTGACGATGTAAGTATTCACCAGATGGTAAAATGCCTATAATAAATACCTTAAACATCAAATATATTCTTAAAAATGATAAAAGAACAAATGCGTTAAAATGAAAGCAAACATTTTAATGAAAATAAGTTTCATTACTTTCATTTAGTATAAGTTGAAGTTTGGTTCTGATACTTTGATAGTCGTGATATTGTATTCACAAATAAGGCTGCACATGAATAACTAAGCCTTCATGTGCAACAATTAAATTAATTCTTATATATATATATATATATATATATATATATATATATATATATTCTTATATATATATATATATATATATATATAAAACACCAGTTTCTATTCAGATTCAGTGAAGAGGATATGCATGACGATGGACACTAGACTATTAAATTAAAATGATGATCATAATTTGCCGAAAGAATACGTAATTTTTAAGAATTTCTAAAAAATCATCAGCAGAAGTTAAGCAAGTATTTTAACTGAAAAATTTGATCGCTGGAAGGTAAATTCAAAACTTGTCCCATATCGGCGAACGGATAACTAAAAATTTTACCGAACTTAATAAAAAGGCATCATTAGAAAATTTGAAAAAGATAACATTTTATATAATATAATATATACATATATATATGTATATATAATATTGTTTTTTGCGTTTTACATACCATTCAGAAATAGGCGTCAAAGTGTTGAATGACAGTTACAAGACACAAGAAACCAAAAAAATAGCACATTTGGAGAAATCAAAATTCAATAAAAAATTCTTTTCTATCCATCAGGAATTCGTTACAAATGATTCAACGGTTAACGTCGAATATTTTATTGGTGTACTGAAATGTTTTCTCAACCGTAATCGTCCTGAATATCGGCCAGTCGGCGATTGAAAAAAGGTATGCATCTTTTTATTGTCACTGATTTTTTTTTCCTAGAAATTAGCCGGATGTGGCTCCGTGGTATTTTGTACAACATAGAGAAATTAAAGAATAACTAGGTTCCCAACATTTTTAAGTAGACATCGCGAACAGAAAACAAAAATTAATGTGATTTTCTTATTCCTGATATTTCTTAAATATCGATTTTAGTCATTGTATAACATTGTTACAGTAGTACGTCGTCTATAGCTTCATTCCTATAGCTTTAGTTCGATGATTAACTATTTTGCAGTCACAGTTTGTGTTAATTACAGCCAACTGAGTAAATTTAACAAGGCTAAAATTATTGGTTCTATTGCAGGCAATCTTTTGTTTAAGTAAATCACTATTCTATAATAATAGTATGTTATCAAACACAATTGAAAACAAAAGTGTAAGGAAGCATAAATATGTGAAAAGATAAAGTAAACACCAGTTATATTCAATAACTTTAATAGACCATATTAATTGATGTAAGATTTTGTTTAAATATACTGTAGAGCGAACAGTTTCCATTCACGTCACCAAAAGTTTTACTATAGAAGGTACATAAACAAATTTTTGGCCAACTCCAACATCTTTTTAATATTAACTGCAGAAAGCCTATAATTTAGTTAGTGATACTTACATCATAGACAGATGATCGTATAGAGAAGAACGTCCTAATTAAGTAGGTGGTAAAACATATTTTAAATGCAAATATTTCGAATATAAATTAAAAGTAATATTTTATATAATTCTTATTTCTCTTAAATTAAATTTGCTTGTAGTAGAGAACAACCATATGCTGTGGTTTTTCATCAATGTAATAACTTGCAAAAACTATTCCGTTTAATATTTAAATTCGGTTCGAATTAATATTTTTCAAGCGTTCTTTCATTGAAGATTAAAAGAAGCATGCAGTGGTTTGCCAAGAAAGTAATCAATCGATATTTTAGATTATCCTTTCATATCCAGATATGCCTCTAAAAGGTAAATTGCACCTTTAGAAACGCCTTGTAATTTGTGAAAATGTAAAAAATAATCTTATCACGGCGATATTTAAATATATCTGACATGACGGAAATTACTCCAAATTTAACATCGTCCTCTTTAAGAGAAGCCCGAATATTTTAATGGACTTGCAAAATAACAGATTGCTTGTCAACACGTGCTAATGGAAAATTGCCAAGTTTCAAAACCGTCTAATAGATAAGTTCATTTCAACAATGACGAGAGGGTGCCTAACTTGTTTACCTGTTGAAATCCTTAATTGAAACTTGGAAGAATCTGAAAAAAATCAATTACTGTCCACATTCTTATACCCCTAACGATAACTAAAGTGAGGGGTAATGCTATCATTAGTACTATCATTATCTGCTTACGATTTTGTATACTTAGTTTTGTATGTTTTTCGCGTACCTTATGTACTAGTTTCGTTAGAACAGATTACAAAAGATTTAAACTCGGATCTAATGTACTTTTTATTTCTTTTGACTTTTTATTCACATTGTGTAATGAATTTTTAAACAAATCTTATTTAACTTGATGTACATTACATGAAATGAAAGGTTTTTAAATTATAATTGGAAGAATTCATAATTGAGCAAACATTTCAGTACACCAATAAAATATTCGACGTTAACCGTTGAATCATTTGTAACGAATTCCTGATGGATAGAAAAGAATTTTTTATCGAATTTTGATTTCTCCAAATGTGCTATTTTTTTGGTTTCTTGTGTCTTGTAACTGTCATTCAACACTTTGACGCCTATTTCTGAATGGTATGTAAAACGCAAAAAACAATATTATATATACATATATATATGTATATATATATATATATATACATATATATATGTATATATTATATTATATAAAATGTTATCTTTTTCAAATTTTCTAATGATGCCTTTTTATTAAGTTCGGTAAAATTTTTAGTTATCCGTTCGCCGATATGGGACAAGTTTTGAATTTAGCTTCCAGCGATCAAGTTTTTCAGTTAAAATACTTGCTTAACTTCTGCTGATGATTTTTTAGAAATTCTTAAAAATTACGTATTCTTTCGGCATATTATGATCATCATTTTAATTGAATAGTCTAGTGTCCATCGTCATGCATATCCTCTTCACTGAATCTGAATAGAAACTGGTGTTTTATATATATATATATCTATATATATATATAGTACACATATTATAGTTCAATTAATTGTGTAATGTCAGAGTAGTTCTTGGATAATATATGTCCTGGACATTGGTCGTTGAGGATTAACTAATTCAAAATTCTGAACAGGTGAAACGGTTGAGTGTCTTAAGCATTGATTGAGCTTCACATAACATTATGTAATAAATGTTTTTAAGTTTTAGTTAAAAACGGTCTAATTGTTTTTTTTAAATAAATATATATTATTTCAGGAATTTCTTTAATTAATTTCGGAAACTAATAATCTGTGTATTATTCTATAATAGGCAAAATCGATTTAAACTCCTTTGTCAAATATACCCTCTTATTTTTAATTCTCAATCTTGGTTTTTCGGTTACCTATTCATTTTGTGTCGTGGTCTCGGGGAGGGAAGTTTCCACTTCTTGGTAGCGTGGTGCGATACTGTATTGCTTGACGCTACAAAGAAGCATCACCAGATGATGGCAGATGAGATTCCGTCAAAACTGTGTGAAAACCTCTCTCAGCGGATCCAAAATCTGACAACTGCTTCTTTCGAGAGTTAAGTTGTGTAGACACTGTTGAATCTTGAAAAGGGCTATGCTCTAGACTAGTTTTCGGCTATCTCGCTATCTTAATTTATTGCTGCTGTTGAATTGTTATTGCTAAAATACAGTCATCGACATATCTTTTAAACAAAGGTATGTGGAATGAGGGAATAATTAGCAGTTAATTTTCTAATTCGTCCATAATAGCAAACTTAATAATGGAGGAATTAGAGAATTTTTTTAATACAGTCGATGACTGTATTTTATTAATATTAATTCATGCAGTTAATTTTATTTAATTCCCTTCACAAGAAACTTCATTCGTCATAGAATGCGAAAATATTAATTGCTTGAATTTCCTGAATATAGCAGTAACACACAAAAACAATTGCTAAAATAACTATCCTTCAAACCTCATAGAAGGAAACATCAATAGAAGACAATTCACACTTAAAAACAGAGAAAACCAAATGAAAGCTTGAAAGCTAATCATACGGAAAGCGCCGACTGTATTATTACAACGACAAACCAAAATTTGTGATTTTCCCATACGTACCACATTTTTCAGAAAATAGAAACAAACTCTTTGAAAAATATATCATTAGAGCCCAGAAACCGAAAAATAAAAACAAATCCCTTTTTACTAAAATTAAAAATTATACACACACACGGGATTTAAAAAATAAAATGCCAATGAAGATACATACGTAGAATAAACAAAACAAAATCTACATAAAAAAATTTATGAATACAAGTACAGTTTGTATAGTTTTAAATAAATGCGACAATAATGTCTGAACATGTTTTAGAAAAAAACATATAAACTCGACTAACAAATGTGAAGTCCTCGAAATAGAAAACAACTACAACAAATTCACAATTAAAGAAATTATATATATATAAACAAAGGCCAAAACATAGTAGTAGAAGAGATATTAATCTCAATGACACTTATAATAACCTAATCCTTAGGAGATCAGTTATCTACATACCCCTGTGCATACAAACATATGTAAACGTGAATTTACAAACATGTATGCATACACGTAACTATAGGTACACTTGATCCTATACATAAATATGGAGGTAAAGGGAAAGAAAAAATAGCATATGTGGGGAGATTGGACTTTTATCAAATGTATATAACAGTTCCTTCAGTTCCACACATGCGTGAACACGAATAGAAACACGGTATAATTCTCTTAATTGAAAAATGTTTGTGTTTCTGTAAATTTGCAATATTCTATAAAAACGAAATATACGTGCTTATAAATATTAATATATTTTAGAAATCATAAAAAAAACCACCAAATACAAATTAGTCCAGTTCTATTGTTCTTAATACTTCCTAGATATCGTTACATATTAATATTGTATGGAATATTTTTGTTGCACCTTTCCAACTGCATTGCTTCTAGTTTCGAACTCAAGATGGCTATTTAAAATTCCATATTTCACGAAATATATATTTAGTTCAATAACATTAATCTATTCACTGATTTTATCACTTTTTTATTTTTTTAAATAACTCGTTAAAGCACTATAATTAAACACTTTTATAACAAAATATTGTAAATTAATAATTCATCGAAAGTTTTTTCCTACAAAACTACTAAATATCTGCAATCGATTATTTGAAACTATGAGCACTTCAATATTATTTTTATGCAGTTATCAATTAAAGTGTCATATTTCTACATATTCATTTTAATCTAACTTAAATGTGAAAGTCTGTTTTATAAACTAAACTCCTCCTTTATGATCTAACTTAATCTTTAAATTTGAATATTATTTGAATATAGTACGTATCTTAATTCCTGTTGTTAATATTATTTATTAATTACAAATTAAAACATTAGCAATATTAAACTCACATAAATGTTTTTACTAACTATTGAACTATCTTTGCAAGTTTATGACCAACTCTGTGTAATTATATATATATGGAGAAAACTGAACAATATTTATCAACACATATCAAAAAGAATATTTAATAACTGAGTCAAACAAAATCCAATTTTTGTCTTGGTGATGGAAGAATAAGTACGGATTTTAGATATTTTTGACGTACCGATTCCAAAAATACCAGCCTTTTCTGCCAAGAAACTATATTCTTTTAGATACTGACAAATTGATTTTAGTTCCGATAAAAGCAAATTGAAATTACATACTCAAAATTAGAATCTAATTAACTAGTTTGAATAACTTGGCATTACCAATGGCTGTAAAACTAGCCAAAAATAAGTATGAAGGGCACTAGTAGGTGAGTTATGTCGATCTAAAAATCCTATTGGACATCAAATTGGTTATACAAAATATCTTTGGTTATTACAAAGGGTACTGGGAAAGTTTTGCAATATGACACAACAATGAATCGTAGGAAGCTGCTTGTTACTGCATGTTGAGACATGCTCATACGTGCATAGTAGCTACGAGCCATATCGATGGGCTCAGTTATACATTAGCGGTGAGAGTGTAAAGCGCTTACGATGGCATCGTGGTCACGAAATAAGATAACGGCAGTTTTGCGTTATAATTTCGTGCGTGGTTTAAACATAGACCAGTACTTCGAAAAAATGACTCTTGCACTAGGCGATGTTTGCCCACATCGCACAACGATATTCAGGTGGTATAGAGAATTCCAAAGGAGAGGAAAATGCTTGGCGAGGACAGGCGAGTGATCTACCAACAGATAGCGGGTACTTCAGGCCTAAATGCACCAGCAATTCGTTCGATTCTGCATGATCATTTACACGTGAAGAAACTTTGTTCTCTCTGGGTACCGAATCGACTGACAGAAGAACAGAAACACGACGTGTGACTTGGTGCCGAGAGATGCTAAAAAAGTTTAATAAGGGACAATCTCGGTATGTGAACAACATCGTGACAGGTGACGAGACTTGACTGTACTATTACGATGTGCCGACGAAAGCTCAAAAGAAAGTTTGGATCTTTGATGATGAGGACACACCCGCAGTTGTTAGAAAATCCCGATCTGTAAGGAAGCAAATGATAGCCGTATTTTTCAAACCGAGTGGAGTTGTGGAACGCATCGTTTGGGACACACAGAAGACAGTCACAGATAAGTGATATACTGAACAGTGCCTGCCTAAAGTTATTGGATCTATGAAGAACCTGAGGCCAAAGTCATGAATAGACACCTAGTTCCTCCATCACGATAATGCTCCAGCTCACCGCGCCAAAGCCTGTATCGAATATTTGACCACGACGTGATTGAAACTTCTCGGACACCTTCCCTACAGTCTAGATCTTGTTCCCCGCGATTATGTACTGTTCCCGCATGTGAAAATGAATCTAAAAGGGAGGCTGTTTTCCAGTGACGAAGGCCTTTTGTGGGCTTGAGACAAGGAGTGTGATTTACTCCCTAGTGAAACTTGACAGAACTGGTTTAAAGATTGATTTCGGAGGAAGGAGATGTGTATTGAGTGGAGAAGGAAAAAATTAAGTAAAGAAAGCTGTATTGCAAAACTTTCCTAGTACCCTTTGTATATATTTGAGACTGCAGAGCTAATGCTTACCATTCAGTTAGCAGAAATTGGCCTTTAGGAAATGGTTTGATTCAAAGAAAACAAAACGTAATCAACGAACCTTTGGTTGCGAGAGAAAATCATACTTCCACCACACCAATTTGAGAAGGCTTTAAATTGAGATGGATTTTGTTTAGGCTCTTCGACATATAAATGTTCTAGGCCTAGCGCAGAAATACTTAATTGAGCATCATTATGTCAGCTTAGTAAAGATGATTCACCTCACCTTCAATTTACCTCATCAATGCACGATCAATGTAATGCTGTTGTCACTTTGTTCAAGTAGTATAAAACACTTTTGGAAATCACAAGGCAACAAATTACACAGAACTAGCGGAAAAATTATAGGTTAGTTTATCTTTTCAGAAGAATTGATTTTTAAGACACTTTTTTCGCACCAATCTCGTGACATTTTCTTTGAAAAATTTGTATACCACCTATACAGTTATTAATAATGATTCTGAAATACATATATATTTTATATTCTGTAGATCTTATAAATAATTTTAGAAAAGTAAATGTTTACGTAAGTGTGTAATAATTTTTCTGCGAAATTTATAAATTTGGTAGGTAATTTCGGAATGTTATCTTGAGAGCGAGATAATGTATACTCGTGTCACTTTTTATAATGTTTAGTAAAAGTTCGCAATCATAGAAAACGCTCTATATTCAAAATAAAGTGGGCTGGTAGATATAAATAGAAAATAGTTATGTAGGTCGTCATATACATATAAGCTAGCATTCTGGAAAGGCCTTTCAAAAATAAATTATGTTCACGTAATTAGAACTTTAATATAAGATTTGTAGATTATAAATAGAAAACGTATTACTCAAGAATTTGTTAGTAGCTAAATTATTAAATTCCAAAATTTGGCAATGTTTATATTTTCAATTTAAGTGATCGTCTTTTACTTATTATATTTTTCAACATATTCTCCTTCAACTTCAACGAGTGTACAAATTTGAATCACCATGATAAAGTACTACAATGCCAGTTCTGTACAGATCTTCTTTAAATACTCATCTGTTACTGAAATATGTAAGTTCTTCATCCGTCCAAAACTTCTTCGCTGAAATAAAAAGCTTGGGGCTGGGGAATAAGTAGAAATCACTTGGGGCCAAATCCTGTGAATAGGATGGTCCAGTCAACTTGAAACTTTTTCGTGAATAATTTGACCAGTGTGAATGTGCGTTATTAATTTGTCTTCTAGAGCGACAAATCATTGCTCGTTAACAGTTTGGCTATTTGCATAGTAGTCTATCAAAATTATCCTCTTTGAGTCCCAAAACATCATTACCACTACTTTACCTACTGACAGAAATGTCTTGGTTTTCTTTCGGAAAGAGTTGCCATGATATATCCTTTGTTGAAATTGCAATTTTGATTAAGGAACATATTCGTGAAGCAGGTTTTACGACATCCACCTTGCTGATAGCTTGAGCATATCTAATTTTAGGTGTCAAAATGTAAGCGCTTAGTCGATGTGCTTATAATTTAAGCTATATCCTTGATGTAAATATTTTGTTCTTCAGGTTTACCGAAAATCGATAATGCCCTTTTCTCAACATTTTCGATTTTCATATCACCATATTTAAATTGCGCAGCCCAGCAACAATTTGTGTCTTATGAAGGAGCATTATTATCTAAAGTTAACTGAGTGGTGACCAAAATTTCAAATTTAATCACCGAAGGTTGATATTATTAAGAAGGATATATCGTTATATCTAAGGTTTATATTAATAAGGTTAATATTAACAAAGGCTTATTACAGGCAGGGTTATATGAGAACCCAGACATGAACTAAGAGAAGCTTTCTTTTTCAGGACAGCAAAAGTAACCTTTTGTAAAAATTGAAAAACGAAATGTCAGCAAATTAAAGACCAGTGACAAATGTGCGATTCTAGGACGGAAACAGAGAAAAAACTTATTGTTGTTATGGTTATATTCCTATTTTAAATTTTATAGATTAAAATATGAATATTTTAAAATGAAGATACTTAAGTTACTATCCAAAGCTTTCGCGTTTCTTACCTAAATATATTAGATAAATTTGAGTATTAACTTTGAAGATTTATTCAACTTTGTACGGTATTTGAAAAGACGAACGCCGCTGTTCAATTTCATTCTATAAGTACTGTAGAGAAAAGAAGTGTTTTCAATACTTCATTCATCTTTTTCTGAATTGAGACGAGAGAGAAAATTATAATAGCGTACAAAAAACAAGTTTAATTTTGATGAGCAAATATCATGATAAATATTTACATTTTTGTTTTTAATATGGGAAAGGTAATCACTTAATTTTAATGCATAATACCTTTCCACATTAATTTTCGTATTCTGTATACGTATTTCGGCTACTAAGTTGTCATCATCAGCAGATAATCAAATAGTGTCGCATCTGGAAAACTACGGCAGAAACCCGCACGAAACAAATTCCGTACACGATCAGTACCGTCCAAAGACAAAACATACAGTATACGTTTTGGTTTGTGGCTAAGTGATAAAGTTAATCAATCACAGACTCCATCAAAATTACCATCGTAAAGGTAATTCGCATATATGCATTTGAAGACCGTCAAAATTTCAAGTGTACATTTTACCTTTTAAGTACGAAAAACTGAGAGCGTAATTTTATTTAAAAAAGAATTGATTTTTTTATCACGCACTTATAAATATGTTACAGTGGAGCATGCAGTGTGTTCAGTATCAGGGAATTACTTTTTCGAATTTCTCTTTTTCTCTTGGCAAACATAGTATTTATTGTTCGAAGATAGATATTAATGGTAGAGCCCTTTGTTTTGGTAGAATATTGATTGCCACTTTACATGTCAAAAATGAGTAGTTGTACTGAACGGCAGCGCAAAACATTTAAGACAAAATATTCAAGAAATCAAAGTGATAAAAAAACAATCTAATATTTGTCATATTGAATGCCTTAAAAGATCGATACTTTCTACAATAATGAAAAATAGAGATAAAATTTTCGCATTAGAACGGAAATGTCAAGCGATTACGTAAATCATTTCGAGAAAGAGTCGATGGAGCTTTTCTACGAAGGTTTGAGTGTCAACCAATGGATCAGGGAATTATTCAAACTTTAAAATCTTATTATCGACTTTTATTAGTAATGAGACACATTATGAATTTAGATAATGAAATTTCTAATGAAATAAATATGCTTGAAGTGATGAAAATGTTAGCTAAAACTTGGCAACAAACTGCGCAAGATACAACTATTTTCAGTACGCCTGAATTCCTAGAAACATGACGATTTATCGTTATCTCAATGATTTCTCACATATAATGACAATGTTAATGAAGGTGATTTGACCTTAAGTGTATGGTTACAAAATAATTTGCAGGATCCTATTATCGCACACTACAAACAATAACTGAATTTGTTATAAAAATGCATTAGCGAAAACAGTTACGTGATATTTAAAAACTGGACAAAGTACTACCAAACAATTTTAAATAGTGCATTAGGTATTAAACATTTTTAGAATCTATCTATGTATTGTTTGGAGAAATCAACGCGACAAATTCTTGGCTTTAATAAACTTTTATGTGTATTATCTTATTAGCCACCATTATTTTGCATAGTCTTTTTATATATTTATTTAATTTTAATTATGCACTCCATTCTGATAGTATATATATATATATATATATATATATATATATATATATATATATATATATGTGTATGTACCTCGGATTATATTCTCTTATAACGAATACGTTATAAACGAGTTTTACTGTAAATATATACTGATTATTTTTATATTCACACATACACACACACACACACACACACACATATATATATATATATATATATATATATATATATATATATATATATATATATACATATACATATATCTCCATATATATTATATAAAAAAAATTTGCTAGTTACTTTCGGAGAATGAGCAAGTATGCAAATCTAACTCTAGGGGAACCAGAGCTAGAGATACAAATCTGTTCTTATATGTCAACATCTACATTAAATTCAATTTTAGAAACATTTCAAACACATCTAAAAGTATAAGCAATTAGAATTGGATACCGGCAGCTTTCAAATTGATAACAAGTACTCTTACCGATTCAAAAAGATAATAGTTGAACCGTATACTATTTGCTCTTGAGTTAATTGTTTTATTATATCCTTCTAGTAAAGCAACAAAAGTAAATTTATAAATTTTTCAAAAGTATGCGAAGTACATACATCTCAACAGAAAGATTTATATGTGACTAAAATACATGGGCAAATCAGTAATAAATGATCCTAACCAAGAAAACAAACTTTTGGGCAATAATTTGTTTTATTTTTCAACGCGTAATCCTGTAGTTTATTGCATTAGTCCAAAGATATTAAAGTTTTTTCAATCCTTCAAAATAATAAGTTCCGTTCAAAATATACGTTAGTTTTAGTGACTACCTTCCCAATCGACCCAAATTGTTTGCCACGGAACGAGGTTTTCTAGCAGCGGAAGCAGCTTGAAATGTAATTTATGAATTTCTGACATTGATATAATCGAAGTCTGAACTTGTGTATTAATTATATTGAAAAAATTACTTTCTCTTCTTCAAGTAATATCCTTTGTGTTACATTATATCGTGCTGTTGATCTAAAATGGATGAAAAGTATTGGCCTGTCATTATTTCACGTTTTTAAAGATAATCGATAAAGAAAAATACTACAGCAATCCCAAGAGACTCGAAACACTTGTGCTAGCTTTACTTTATCGTTTCGATGGCTGCTTGCTTTTGGGTGTATAATAGGGTAACCAGGGTCTTTCGGATCATGTCTTAATATCGCTAAATTGAGGACTGAAATGCGTTCTCGTTTGTGGTCAACAGCAAACAAATGCTGCACCCGTGCTGTATATAATTTTTTCATACTCAGTTAATTAAGAAAATAGGGCTGATTTTTATATACTAATCTATAAGAAATGTATAGAGCTTCAGCTACTTTGCGTAATTTTATTCGATGGTCATTTAACACGATGTACTTTTGTAAACTGGAGTACACACGTTTTTTGGACGTCCACTAAAGCGACAGATGCCCAAAACTGATATATTCGATGAGCAAAGCGTTCATCGAATATACTGGTTCGACCAGAAAAATCAACTATAATGCAGATTATTGTTAGAATGTCTGAAAGTTCAATATGCCTGGCTTTATGAATATATTGATATTAAATTTGTTTGTTGGATTCACATAATTTTGTAATATTGATAATTTACGATTGATAAAATTTACAGGCGCATTATATCTACAGTAATTAATATTATATGTTCTTTATTAGAAAAGATCAATATAAACGCTTCAAAAAGCAATTTGTAGTTATCATATCACACAGTGCATAAATAACAATGGTGTAATATTAAAATATTAAAGGACACAAATTATTATTTACAAGCAACAATGTAAATTAGTATCTCTAGATTTAAAACCGTAAATACAAGCCATGGAACAGCATGTAATGTCTCAAAGCAACAAGAATCCCGCAATAATAAATATTTGATGAAAGCCATGTTTCAGTCAAAACAATAACGTCAACAACCGCGCCGCTGGTTACACGATAAAATCGATCTGCTTTGCTCTAAAAGGTCACGAAGTTTTAATATTTGAAATACTAAGGTTACGAAAAGCTTTTAGACTGTTTTAGTCTTCCAAATTCTTTTTATCAATCTTTTAGATATCACGAACGTATTAATTGTACCAGTGTCACCCAGAGCAAAACGTTTATTGTATTTTACTCCTTAACAAAAAAATACAAGTTCATTTGAAATCGTATTTTATCCTTAATTACAAATATAAATATGGGTTCCTCAATATCTTTAAATTTTTTACTAGCATGCCCTCGTTACATCGTCATAATTGTGATGAATAAATCTGATCCGTCTTTTACGTAGTTGCTTTTAAGGAATAAATATTGTATATTCAACAATACAAGTGATTAGTTTATTGGAGTTACAACAGTCACAATGTTAGATGCTATTTGACTAACCCTTTTTACTATTTTAAAGTTTCTGCCAATTTAAAAATAATTAGATTATTTTCATGCCATTCAAATTTAACTTCATAAAATTACATTTACTGTATCATTTTTATTTCTATGTGCAAATCAGATTAAATAGAACAACGAAGTTTAATCAAGAACATTATTCTGAAAAAAAACCATCGGCAATTGATGAAAATAAAACTAATTTGTTTAGAAACAAGAACTTTTGGTAGGCTCATATATCGATTTCACATACAGCGAAAGCAGAAATAATTACGTTCTGTATTTGTATTTTAATAAGAAAACTTCAAAAATTAAAGAATTTAATTTTATTACTTCTACAATGTTTCTTGCGTCGGACCGAAGAATTTACATATATTGTCTGCTTCTTCAAGAGTGTTTCTTTTAATTTTGGGGATGTAGTCTACATTGTAATATTTTGTCTGAATAAGAGAATTTAATTAAGAATTACTTGCGTAGTTCTTCCTATAAGTTTTTCATTACATGAAAATATTTCGTAATTTGACGTTCTATAATTCACTTCTGGAGTCGACTTCAAAGAAATGTAGTATCATAGTCATAAAGTTATCCTCAACAAAAATGCTGACTGGTAATACCTAAATTCAAACATCTACTTCTCAGGGAAACTAGAGTTTTCATATATAAACTTATTTTGTTATTTATCAATCAGTTAACGATTATATTATATTATGAATTTTGTAATTTTATTCTATAAATAATAAATTTGAAAAAGTACTTATGTGTTACAATTTTTTAAAACTGCAGTATGGACGCTCCACTTACTAAATTCTTTTAAATAAAATAAGGTGCATAAGACAGTCCTATAAGTTGCAATATTTCTTTTATTATTTAACATACATATGTGAGAATTTGTTTATAAGTTGGAAGGTAGGCATGTGAAAAACTCATTAAGAATCGGAATACGCCAATGAAAGGCGCTGAAATTGTAAACATGTTTATAACTTGGGTCTGTTGCTTTAGTTTAATAAAAACTTCGTAAACATATGGCAAACGTCCGTTTCCATCGACGAAGATATTCTGGCATTTAGCTGTGAAATTTGAGCAAATAAACTATAACTGATATAGCATCACTTACAGACCACGCAAAATTTTTCAAGAGGAATATAGATCGTGGTGTACGTGAAGAAAAGATAAGAACCTGGACAAGAAAGCATGTCAAACAGTTAGATATTTTCCGACGGTTATTATAAAGAAATTTGGTGAAGGACTTGCACCTGTTTCCTTATAAAATGCAAACTCATAATAATCGACGAGTCCACTTCTGTATAAATGGAACTGTCAGTAAACAAAACTACCGTTTTGTGGTAGTGAGGGCTTACAAACAAACAAACAACCCACTCAATAGTTAGTTAGTTAGTTAGTTAGTTAGTTAGTTAGTAGCACTAGAGGAATCATTGGGTATTCTTTTCATTTGAATAAAGGAAAAACTACCGTTACTGCGAGATTTTCTGGCTTAACAAATGGAGGAGTTCAGCTTGAACATATGTGGTAACAATAAAATAATATTACAGCTTATATAGCCCGAGAGACGTATGATTTTGGGGAGAATATTTTTTGGGCGTATCGTCTCCAAAAACGGTAATCTATAAAGATCCTCTGGTTTATATGTATTTTGTGGTTATATTCGGTTTTAAAAGTCGAAAAATCGTCACGAGCTATTCTATAGTTGTTAAAAAACCCTTGTTGTAGTTAGTTAGTCAGTTACTTAGTTAGTTAGTCAGTTAGTTACCTAGCTATCCAGCTAGTTAGTTAGATAGTTAGTTAGTTAGTTAGTCAGTTAGTTAGTTAGTTAGTTAGTTAGTTAGTTAGTTAGTTAGTTAGTTAGTTAGTTAGTTAGTTAGTTAGTTAGTTAGTTAGTTAGTTAGTTAGTTAGTTAGTTAGTTAGTTAGTTAGGAGCTTGTAGTACTAGAGGAATTATTAGGTATTCTTTTCATTCGAATAAAGGAAAAACTACCGTTTCTGCAGGATTTTCTGGCTTCACAAATGGAAGAGTTCAGCTTGAACATATGTGGTAACCATAAAATAATACTACAGCTTATATAGCCCGAGAGACGTATGATTTTGTTCATACAGAAAAAATTACAAATTGTTATTCTATAAAACTATTAAACTACACACTATTAGGTTTGTAAAGAATTGAATATTAAAAAAAGTTTGGCTTGAATTTTACACCTACTAATGAATTGGAGTAGAGCACGCAGCAATCAACGCCTTAGAATTGCTTAAAGACGGCAATCAAGGACTTTTTCTAAAATTGCAATGCCCTCCATTCCATCTTGCAAGAGTAATAGTCGTTTGAAGATGGCGCAACAATGACTAATGGGAAAGTACAAATCTTGAGCATACAGAGTATGATCCATTACGATAATGCGTTCGAGCAGTAGCGTTGAAGAAGAGAACTGTTTTGAATATCCATGAAATTTCAGGCGTTCTATATGTTTTCATGTATTATGATCATTGCTAAAAATACAAAGATGATTGAAAATCGGTTACATATCGTACTTTTCGTGAAAAGCTTAATTAATCCGGAAAATGTATTTATTATTTCTGATGATTTATTAGTAAGCAAAAAGAAATTACTCTTTTATATGAACTTCTATACCAGCCTACACAAAGATTAAGATATTCGATTCAAAATTAATTCATTTGTATCACGCTCTAAACTATATTGAAATAATGCTAAAATTGACACGCGAACGCCATACATTTTCTTGAAAAGTAAGTAAAGTCGCAGCACGCATAGTTGTAGATAAATTTTTATGTCACAAATTGTATTTTAAAATGATATCTCAAGGTTGGCCCCGGGAAATTGGATATTTTTCTGTAATAATCACACAAAAGGTACAGATCATCCCTTGGTTAAAATAAAGGACATCTTTATTAGAATATTAATGAATTTCATCTTGTAGGATTTTCTATGAAGGCAGATATTAACTATTTTAATATAAAATAGAAGTTATATTGCACATGTAAAAAATATAATAACTTGTAATGTTCTGTCCTACGCTTAGTAGGATAATAAATATACGCACCGTATTCTCACCTTAGGGATCATTTTGCTTGATCTCCAGTGTGCAATAACCAGCTCAAGAAATAAATTCGGAGAGTGTGGGGGGTCCTTGAAGTGGGGGGGGGGGTCCCTGATAATCAGATCTAGTAGGATACCACAGTATTGTTGCCCTCGAAACCAATACCGAGCAAGAAGTGAATCACATTCAGTAATCAGAATTTCTTCAAATAGTTCGAAATGCACAGTATTAAAAAATGATAAATATATTAGATAAGTATTAAAGAAAAAGAAGCGTCTACGTTACAGTTTGAATCTCCAATTTAACCATTTAATGAGCACTTCACAACAACAAACGAAAACAAGCAAAACAGTAACAATAAATCACAATAAAAAATAATGTTCGGTTTACCACTGAATTAATAATTACATTAAATAACTGAGTTTATGGCGTATAATTGACAGTGGTCTATCAAATGCAAAAGATTATGTGAAGAGAAAAACTATTGTAATTAGCTGACGATTTACTAATTGTGAGGTGGCGAAAATAAACAGCTCTGATTAACCGTTCAACGAACCGTTAATTAAGGCAGAATTAACAGAAAAAAGGATTTTGTGATCTATTTCTTAAAGAGGCCCGTAATTAATTAAATTGAACCAATCAAATTTATGAAGGTAATATTTATATCTTGAACAATCACTAGCAAATAAATTAGTCATCGATTTCATTAGAGTCATTAAATTTTATAAATAATACTTAAATTAGGTACAGTATATTAACAAGCCCTTTAATTGAATCACAGCTGTACCTATTTTAATAATAAATGCTATCAAACGAGTCAATAACTAGTGAAAGCAATTAAAAGCAAAAATTGGATGCGATATGGTCTATCTGCAGTAACAGTATTCTCCTTGTTGGTTTCCTTTCAAAACTTGAAGCAAATAATTAATGATAGTCGTCTTAGTTTAACTGAGTGAAAATCATTTTCCGCAAAGCTAGAGAACATCCCCATAGAACTGTTGTTACTACAGCAAAAATTGATGAATTCGGATGTGATTTGTTGCTGTATCCGAAATGTTCGCCTTGCATGTCTAAAAATACTTTGCAAGTCAGAAATTTTCAACAGACCACAATGTTGTAGCTGCTATGGATACATATTTCAACGAACTTCTAAGTTCTAAATTTTATCAAATCTTTGGATCTTCGCTGGTCCAAATGCGTCATGCTAGTGGATTATGATGAGATTAGAAATAAACATGCGTATACCGGGCACTGTTAGTCTTTCTCTGCGACCTAATTTTGTACGACATTTTCGTGCAATTTTCGACCAATTGTTTTTGTTTTGGAAACAAATTTCCAATAAATCCCAACGTTGCTCAAGCGTAAATCGATTCATCTCGTTAAGTGGAGATAATATACTGAATTTTGTGACAGAATAGAATGACATAAGTATTGCCAGATTCAAAATAACCGGCGGTTCAAATTTAAACCGATAGATGGCGCACCCGTTGAATATAGTATACATAAGTAAATAGAGAGAAGGATGTGGTTTTCGAGCTGGATTTACAGGTGTAATCTAATCGCACTCACCGTGTTTAGCCATTTCTAATACCCTGTAGATAGACGCTCTTTGCTTTCTTTTAATATACACAAAGATTTGAAATATATTAATATTAATATTTCAAAAATATATAAGATAATATACGATCATTCTTATACGTGAGCATAAATAAGCTGAATACAAGTAAGTATAACATATCGGCTTATTTATTTCAAACTTAAATGAGGTGATTTAAGTAGACTCTTTTCTATTTATTATATTTTGAACATTTTTAATCTATTACAACACATACTCATTCATAACAACACGCTTAGCTTATATTTTGCGGCAACTCTAAATACAACCAGGTCAAACATTTGTCACTTCGTTTTAAAACTACTTCGACACTTTATTAAACAGTTGGAATTTTAAAATCACTTTTTTGCGTCTTTTAATCTCGCCTATGAATGTTGACAAATACAGGATTGATAAAAGACGGCTTTTATTAATAAAGACCTATACACGACAGTGTTTCCCTCAATCGTCTACACCTATTCATTAATTGCAAAGCGAAATTTCCGAAGAAAGTAATTAGCTCATAATGAAAAATACCAAGGTGGCGCTAATGCGAAGAATACATCTTTTAATTACTAGTATCAAACAAAACTTGAAAATGTTTTGCATACGACAATTTACATATTTTGTATTTGCTTGTATCCGAATATTCTTATTTGAAAAAGAGCAATGCATTATGTATGCATACCTCGGAAAATAACGTTTTCGAGTTGATACAATGAAATTTAGTTATTCTTGTTTCACGAAATACTATTAATGAGAGCAGAAATCGTTGAACAATGCACAATATCGATTCCTCCCATACGTCTGCATTTCATTAAATTACATCATTAATTAATGAAGGTATATGAATTATTTTTGCTCTATTATTCTGCAAATGGGGGATGCCTTATTCGGTTCAGGTTCTATGAATAAGTTGACGTACGAAATTAATTAATTTCGTTTGTTTCCCTTATTATTCCATAAAGTTGTGCCCATATCAAACCGCAATGAATAAATGGAGATGTAAATTAGATGGAGTGAGCTTGTACGTGCCAAGTATAATAAATAGTTTGTTAATACTCTATAGAGGGGCTGCTCATTGTTTCAATGTGTAAAACGATCAATTTAATAGACGGTGCCACAGAAGCTGTAATACATGATTTATGTTTAGAGAACGTTTTATTTAAAGTTATTCTGTAATCATTTATTCCTATAGGTATACACAGGGAGCGTTTTATTATTATTAATATCTATAATATAATATCTATGATCAACATACAAAAAGAAAAACTTTATCTGTATGCATATAAATTTCCATATCTACTCTTACTTATGGTGGTAAATTTAATGGACGTCGTTGTTAATTAACTTAATCGTTTAACGTTGATATATGTATAACCTCTTTCTACATTAAATTTTGTATTCTGTATACGTATTTCGACAACTAAGTTATCATCATTAGTATTAGCTGGAAACTATGGCAAAAATCCTCACGAAACAAATTCCGGACACGATTTGTACCGTCGAAAGCCAAAACGCACACCAATTATTAATAAAATACTTCGTGCACACTGATACGTTCTAAAATTTTTTTAGGTTAACCAAGAAATATTTTCACATTGCAATTTTTATTGAAAATTTAATAAGTTATTGGGTTGTCATAGCAAATACATGGTGTTTCTAAAAGAATATACATATTTCGAATGCATATATTTATTAAACTGTAAGACATACGAATATGAAACTTCACACACATATTTACGAACCTCTCAAGTTCAGATTATGGTCAAATCATCAATATGTCCTCCATCAGCGACACGAACAATATCACATCGATACGCAAATTGCTCTCACACTCGGGCAAGCATGTCCTTCGTCACTGATGTTATGGCAGTACGGATCCGGTTCTTCAACTCTTCCAGGTTTTGTGGGAGTGGTGGTGCATAAACGTTATCTTTAACGAAACCCCACTGGAAGAAGTCACAAGGTGTCAAATCCGGTGACCGTGGAGCCCAGCTGAGATATGTTAAGTCGTCAGCTCCTCGACGACCAATCCAACGGTTCGGTAAAGTTTCATTCTGATATTCACGTACTTGGCGATTCTAATGAGGGGGTGCTCCATCTTGTTGAAAAATGAAGTTGTCTTCGTGCAGCCTCGGAAACAACCAGTTTTGTAACATAGCAAGATACTATACTGCTGACCGTTAACCATCAAAGAAAAATGGGCCGTAAACAGATGATCGAGATATCGCACAAAACACAGTGATTTTAGGCGAATCTCCTACATGTTCAATGGCTGCATGTGGGTTCTGTAGAGCCCAAATACGAACATTGTGTTTGTTTACCAGACTACTAACATGGAAAATCGCTTCATTACTGAACACGATGCGTTGTGCGAAAGTGTTATCTTTGTCAATAACATCATGAATCTCGTTACAAAATGCCACACGTTTCCGTTTGTCATGAGGACGCAGAGCTTGTAACAACTGTAACTTGTACGGCTTCATAATCAACAGACGTCTCGAAAGACGCCAAATTGTTGTTGTAGGCAGTTGTAATTCCCGACTGGCACGACGAGTTGATTTTGAAGGATTACGTTGGCAAGCAGTTTGAATTCGTGCAACATTTTCTTCAGAAACACGAGGGCGGCCAAGATTCTCCTTTACATACACATCCTATATCTACAAATTGTCGATACCATCTGCGAATATTTCACCCACTCGGAGAATCACTTTGGTAGCTCAACCTGAAACGTCTTTGCACTGTAATCACGGAATTGCACTTCGCAAACTCGAGAACACAAAATGATTACTGCTGCGGAGTAGCCATTTTAAACATATGGAGGTTACCAAGAAAAACAGAAGACAACTGACATCTAGCGGCTATTATATAAACTAGGCAATGTATTCGTTTCTCTAATAGCCGAGCCAGGGCGTAGCGATCGATAGTTTGGGCAAAATAATACTTTGTAATACGTATATTCTTTTTGAAACACGTTGTACATTCTTATAATTACAAAAACTGTCCTTACAGACTACAACGAAAATACAAAAATATTAACATAATGAAGGAAACAACATTGTTAAGAGAGTATATAAACAATTTATTATTTTAAATAAATAATTATTTTTGTAATAGTTACATAGATTAAATTGATAAATAAATTGAACTATGAAACATCAAACAGAAAACACACATGAGCTATACAGCGCTAGAAATCTGATCGTCTATTCGTGTTATAATTCTGTATAATATTTGAAATACGTTGTTTCCCAAGAAATGTACCGAACACGTCCGCTTGAGCAATTAAAAGCTGCAAATAGTTTGCATGTCGTAAGAATAATTCTTTGACGATGTTGTCAAAAAATCTCCAAAAGGTTGGATGGAGATACTAACAAAGTGATTGAAATCCATAGTGCCAGCCATTGATTCAATTTGTAGTGCTTTCTAAACAGTTGGTTGCAGATTGCTTGCGGTTTCAAATAGAAATATTCAGCAGTGGTTGTTTGAGTTAAGTATTATGCGCTCTGGGTCATTTACGCTGGAATCGTATTTCAATTCGGTATTATAGCAAAGATACTGAATTGAAGTATAGTAGGGATGTATTGTTGAATGGCGGTTAAAGCGATAAAAGTGGCTTCGTTTCTATCTAAAAATGAATGCACAGTTTTTACTACTTCATGTATTTAATTATTATAAAGAAGATTTTGTACTAACAAGTTATAATTTCAGTTTAAGCACTAAACTGGTTTTATACAAGCCATAAGTATGTTGTGATAATAGTATAATAGTATAGCGTTTACTCAAAGCACTTTTCTAGTGAATTTGACCCAAAAGTAGTAATTCATGTAATAATTTTTTGCTTTAACATTTTTTAAGTGTGTGGTTACATTGCTAATTTGTAACTGGAAATGGCCTTTGAATGAATGCATTTTATATTAAACGAATACATTATTTCTATAAGTGAAAGAATTTTTCGATAGTTTTATTTTTTCTTATTTGCTACATCAGAGAAAAAAACATTTCTTGTTCTTTGGTCATTTGTTAGTCTTCAAAATACGCATCTACACTTTCAAATAGTTATCGTCTCCAAAACTACGGCTAAATTTTTTCTAAGAAAAAGTCAGATGGAGCCAGTCTATACATTCAGTGGCCTAGCTCAAAGAAGTTGCACTAACGGAGAATTGGTTGGACTTGGGCTGCTTCGTAAACTAATTTATTGTCATGAAAGAGTAAGGTTTCTTTGTTCCGAAAATTTAGAGGCTTTCCGTTAATTTATTAGTAAAATTAGTAACTGCTGCTATTGAAGACTTCTTTGACATGTGTTAAATAAGAACAACTTCCTTGGTCCTAAAAATCAAGCAGTGAATCACCTTCAAAGGATTCAATGAATATTTGTGTTTTTCCTATGGCAGATTCTTGCCTTGTGTGTTAATTACCGCAATTTGCTCCAGCCATAAAATTTTCGACACGTTAAATAAGTTTGGACTCAGTTCGGGTTTATCGCGACATCTACCTAGATATATCACAAGATATTTTGCAGTTTCAGTTTGTAATGAGTGTAATACTCGCATAAAAGTCACATGTTGATATTTTGCCTCGTTGACCGCGATCCCCCAAGTTCTTAGCTACACTTGCATGTTGCCTAGCACATTCTATTGACTCGTGCTGTAAATGGTGGTTGATACTGAGAACAAACTTTTTCTTGGTCGACGTATCAGTGACATCTAATTTCACATTTTCAAAGGTGTGTTCTTGATCTCGTCATTGTGGCGTCGCAAATAAAATTAGAAAGAGTCGGAAATGGTGAACGATAATTTATCAAAACCTCGGTAAAGAAGAGGTTCTACTCAGAATCCACAACTGCTTAGAGCGCGTGTCAGCCAAGAACAGAAGAAGTGTAATTACCTATTTTACTATAAATATATTTATATTTCTAATAGGTGTCCCATTTCATTTTCAATAGCCCGCCATTTTAACAGTTGTCACGACTCAACCTATAACTACTTGACAGATGACAAGTAAAAACTATGCTGTTAATAAAAACGGAACGATATACGCTTCAACAACGTTTGATATAATTAAAATTCACTACAAAATTGGTAAAAATTTCGCGGTCACAATTCGCACATCTAAAACATTTTTGGGTCCTCGTGAAGCAACTTCTCGGCCAGCAATTGTGAAACTGGTGGAACAATTTGAGCTATCGAGACAAGTTAATGATGTGAAGAATCGAACTCGTGCACGTCGTCCAAGAACAACTAAGAATATTGCTGTTGTAGCCCATAGTGTTGAGGAAAACCCAGGTTTGTCCATATCTCGTCGATATATGGAATTGGCCATTCCACAAACGACATTACACCGTATTTTGCATAAAGACTTAGGTCTTAGGCTTTTAAAGTTTAGTTAGCACAAGAATTCAGGCCTACCGATCATCAACAACGTCGTGTCTTTGCTGATTGGGTCCTTGAAATGCATCACACTGATCTGGAAATTCAATCGAAAAATCATCTTGTGTGATGAGGCCCATTTTTATTTCGGAGGTTGGAGCATCTGTTACGGTGAATGAATTGCGCTATCGAACGATGATTAATGATTTTGTATGGCCGGAATTAGAAGATATTGATGTGGACGACATTTATTTCCAAGAAAACGGCGCTACGTGCCACAAAAGTAACGATACCATCGCTCTTTTGCGTGAAAAGTTTCCTGACCGTGTGATCACAATTGGCCATCGAGATTTTGTGACTTAACACATTTAGACTTTTTTCTTTGAGGCTACGTAAAAGATAAGGTCTATGCAAATGGTCCACAATCGATTCAAGACCTCAAAGATGGAATTCATGAAGTTATCGAGGACATACATTGTGCGGTGATGAAAAATTTCATGAAAAGAGTATTATCTTGCAAGCTTATCTGTGGCGGCCATTTGGCTGATATTGTTTTCCATTATTAATGCCATACCCTCCTCTTTACAATCAAGTAAACATCCGATGATTTGGCTTAAAAATACTCGTTTTTTTTACATATCAAAATGAAACCTCTTATTGGAAGACCAGTTATATTGTGAACCCGTGAGAATTGAAACAAAACAACAACTTTCAATTCATTAGTGGAGTGCATTCATTTTATTGAAGGGTTCGTTTGGTCAATATATTCGTTTAGAGTTGAAACAGTAAGTATTTACAAATAATATAGCAGAAGTTTTAAAAGCTTATATTTATTATTCGCTATATATGAAATATATGCATATATATTGGGTTGGCAACTAAGTACTTTCGGTTTTGCAGTATAAAATAAAACACTTTTTTTTTAAACAAAGAATAGTTTTTAATCAACTATATATTTTCCATTTTGCTCAATGACCTTTTGCCATCTTTCTCTGAGCTGCATGATTCCGCGCTCATAAAATTTCTGGTCCTTATCAGCAAAAAACTGAACCAGGTGCGAATGAAGGTCATCGTCATTTGTGAAAGTTTTACCATTCAAAAAATTCTGCAAACTTCGAAATAAATGGTAATCAGATGGTGCTAGATCAGGGTTGTATGGGGGATGTGGTATCACTTCCCAGCCAAGCTCCAATAGTTTCCCACGAGTTGCCAAAGATATGTGATGCCTTGCATTATCTTGGTGGAAAACTACACCTTTCCGATTTGACAATTCTGGCCGTTTTTCTTTGATTGCTTCATCCAGTTTTATTAATTGTTGACAGTAAACATCAGAATTGATCGTTTGGTTCCTTGGAAGCAGCTCGAAAAACACAACATCTTTGTAATCCCACCAAACTGACAGCATGATCTTTTTTGGATGCAATTCAGCTTTCGATGTGGTTTGAGCTGGTTTATCGTGTTTGCTCCATGATCGTTTTCGAACTATGTTACTGTATAGGACCCATTTTTCATTACCAGTGATGATTCTTTTTAAGAAAGGGTCGGTTTCATTTCGTCTAAGGTGGATATCGCAAAAGTTGATTCTTTGTGTTAAATGAATTTCTTTCAATTCGCGAGGTACCCAAATATCAAGCTTCTTAACTAGCCCAAGACATTTTAAATGTTTTTAAATTGTTGTGTGCGATACATGTAGCCTCTCCGCAACCTCTCGAATAGTCACATGACGATCCTTTTCAATTATGACTATGATTTGGTCATCATCAACTTCAGTAGGCCGACCAGAACGTTGCTCATCTTTGAGGGAAAAATCTCCAGAACGGAATTTTTTATACCAATTCTGACATGTGCGCTCTGTTAAGCAATTAGCACCATAAACTTCACATATCTTTTTGTGAGCCGCAGCAGCTTTCTTTTCTTTACGGAAATAAAATAGTAAAATATGTCGAAAATGTTCGTTTCTGCACTCCATTTAAAATTAACCCACAACTAATAGCTTTAATAAAAATCACGCACTACTTGCTTCTGAAGTTACGTCAATGTGACTAGTATCACGCGACAAACGGTAAAGTACAGCACTAACATACGTTATACAAAAAATAAGGCAACGCTCTCTATCAGTAAAAACCGAAAGTACTTAGTTGCCAACCCAGTATATTGTATATATGTATATATATATGTATATATATATGTATATATATATGTATATATATATATATATACATATATATATATACATATATATACAGACTTGTTCATTCTAGAATTAGATATGCGCTGTCCACAAGTGGAAAGAGTGCAGTTAGGTTAAAGCGCGCGAGAAAGGAGGATAGAATATCTCTCACTGGCAGTTTCGTTTTCTCCCACTTTTGTATTGCAAACAACTTCCCCTACTTTCTCGCGTGTTACGCGTGAGAATGTCTGAAATCAGTCTTCACCAGCGACATGATGTGTGTAGGTCAGGGCTGTAAATCATTATGCATTGACAATACGTACCTACATTTTTGAATCCATTTGTTCCATAATATAATTTATGACATATTAGAAAGCTCCAATAGTTTAGTTGGCTAAGGCGGCTGTTTGGAGAACGATAGATGTAGGTTCGAGACTTGTGCAATATAGCAAATTTTTCATTAAATTTTCTGTGAATATTAAAACTGATTTGATACAATCAAATGAATATTTTAGGGAGTGAGAGGTATCGAGCATGAGTGAATAGAAACATTATCTTTAAGATATAAGCATTTAGCAATTTTTTAGATTCAAAACTAAATGAATGCTGTCTCAACCCGACGATATTAACTATAGGAAAAGTCCGCTTGTCAAGGACAGCAGTTTATAATGAGGAACCGAATAAAAAGCGCAGATATAAAATAGAAATTTGAAGGAACCCTTACATAAGAGTGTATAAAGGAAAGACAATTAAGTTTGTACCGGCGTATGAAAATTAAAAATAACAAATCTTTATACAAAAAGTTAGAATATAGAATTCTGAGACAAGCATACAGCATTTCGATTCTATTCTTGATATTGAATCTGATTATTACCCACTACAGAGCAAAATGTTAGTGATGGTATAGAAATACCTGATGTTGAAGGGTTCTCTATAGAAACGAAAATTACTACAATGCCGACAAAATTTGGAAATTGTGATTTTGTATCATACGAGAGGGTACCCAAAAATAACCGGAATGGCATCGCTGTAGGTGGGATTTGCTTAGCACGCATTCCTGCCGCTAGGAGGGCGTGGAACAACTTGTTCTGCGTTCGGTGTAGTCAGTTCTTTCGCTGAATAAGATTGCGCCTTGTTACAGTGCATTTTTTTTTGTAAAAGCATTTTCGTTTCCTAGTCGCTTTTTTGTAATATTGACCTTAAGCAAACAGGGTGCAGCTGTGAAATTTGAAGGTTCTGAGAAGACATAACATAAATAATAGTAACAGTGTGCGATGAAAGAGGCTCGATTTGTGTCAGACTGCTGAGTGGTTGTTTCATCATGACAATACTCCTACTCACACAGCCTTATCAGTTAGCATGGCTCTTTGCCCTACCTTTGCCTTACCTGATCTTGCTTCGCGCGACTTCTTTTGTTTTCACGAATGAAAAGGGACATGAAACGATATCGCTTTAACAACATGGAAAAGGTGAAAAAAGAAACGACACAGCAGTTGTACAGAAAAACGAATTCGAGCAATGTTCCCAACAATGGAATCATCGATTAGACAAGTATATAAAGTTAAATAGAGAATATATTGGATGCGTTAAGATTGTTTTGTAAAAAAAAAGTAAATACAGGTTTTTACAGAGAAATTCCGGCTATTTTTGAGTATCCCTGGTATGTCTTCGAAAACATCCACCTAAAAACTGTATATACTATTGAAATATACGTATAATATAATAAAAATAAGGAGCAGTAAATTAGGGTTATCAATCTGCTCCAAATTAAAGGCTCCTTTGTTCATTACTCAATATTTACATTTTCTATAACTTCTTCAGGAATGACCTATTAGAGTACCTTCTGACATATACTCTAATTCATAAGGATGCATTCGAAGAAAAAAAAAGAATACAATTTTTCACTTTACACAACAGCATTCTAAAATTGCCTTTATAAAATTTTAAGAATACATTTATGTATGTAATTAATGTATACAGACTTGTTCATTCTAGAATTAGATATGCGCTGTCCACAAGTGGAAAGAGTGCAGTTAGGTTAAAGCGCGCGAGAAAGGAGGATAGAATATCTCTCACTGGCAGTTTCGTTTTCTCCCACTTTTGTATTGTAAACAACTTCCCCTACTTTCTCGCGTGTTACGCGTGAGAATGTCTGAAATCAGTCTTCACCAGCGACATGATGTGTGTAGGTCGGGGCTGTAAATCATTATGCATTGACAATACGTACCTACATTTTTGAATTGTATAAATTATTTGATGCATTTTATTTGAATCTTTTAATAAAATGCAACATGGCTATTTTCTAATTCTAGAATGAACAAGTCTGTATACAGACTTGTTGTTCTAGAATTAGATATGCGCTGTCCACAAGTGAAAAGAGTGCAGTTAGGTTAAAGGGCGCGAGAAAGGAGGATAGAATATCTCTCACCACACCACAGTTCGTGTGTGTGTGCGCTACTACGATAAACCTCCCCTACTGATAATCAAAATAAGTCATTCTTGTTAAAGCCGTTGCGGTGTACTAAGCATTTATTATTTTACTTTTAAAAATGACTTATACACACGAAGAACGAATACAAATTATAAAATGGTACTATGGTGGCCATAGCGCACAAGAAATTGTTGGGCGATTTGTTTTTTCGTTTGAAAATAGACCCGTACCGACTGTTTAGACTGTTTTGAATATTGTCCATAGGTTAGAGAGTACGCGATGTTTGAATAGCTGCCAAAACTGTATTCACTTATTTGACGAAGATCAAGCTAGAATTCGTCAGTTACCTGAAGAACGAGAACAGAGGGAAATCGAGGTGTGCAGTATTGTTGAAATCGAACCTTCTTATTCTAGTAAACAAATATCTGAAGTAGTTGACGTAAAACCTCTAACAGTTCGTCGTATTCTACACTAGGATTTTTAAAAGTTTCTTTTAATTTTTTCATTGTTTGAAAATCTTTTTAATTTTTAGAATTTTCTATTTCATTTATTTCAAGAATATTTCATTAGTTTCACGCCAAACGGCAAAATATTTCAAGAAAATAGCCATGTTTGAAAATCTTTTTAATTTTTAGAATTTTCTATTTCATTTATTTCAAGAATATTTTATTAGTTTCACGCCAAACGGCAAAACATTTCAAGAAAATAGCCATGTTTGAAAATCTTTTTAATTTTTAGAATTTTCTATTTCATTTATTTCAAGAATATTTTATTAGTTTCACGCCAAACGGCAAAACATTTCAAGAAAATAGCCATGTTGCATTTTATTAAAAGATTTAAATAAAATGCATCAAATAATTTATATAATTCAAAAATGTAGGTACGTATTGTCAATGCATAATGATTTACAGCCCTGACCTACACACATCATGTCGCTGGTGAAGACTGATTTCAGACATTCTCACGCGTAACACGCGAGAAAGTAGGGGAAGTTGTTTGCAATACAAAAGTGGGAGAAAACGAAACTGCCAGTGAGAGATATTCTATCCTCCTTTCTCGCGCGCTTTAACCTAACTGCACTCTTTCCACTTGTGGACAGCGCATATCTAATTCTAGAATGAACAATTCTGTATATATATATATATATATATATATATATGTATGTATATATATATATATATATATATATATATATGTATATATATATATATATATATATATATATATATATATATATCTTTGATGCATTTGTTTTTTTTTCACTTATATTCCTTAGAATAAAAAAGATAGAACAGATTTCGTATAGATATTGCAAGAAATAGCAAACTGATAAAAATATATCAAAATGTAGAACATGAATTAATATATATGCATGGACGAACAGAAATCAGTAGTTTGTGAACAAATAATAAATTTTTGATATGCTGGTGAAACCTTTCTTATTTTTTATTTACGAATCATGCGAAATCCTTTAATATATATATATATATATATATATATATCCACATATAAGTAGATCCCTCTGTTTCCGATTATGTTTCAGAGAAAACTACCGTACACATTAGATTTCCCGAAGTTCGAATCGAAAACTTGAGCAAATTTTATGTTTCCTTATAATACGTTCTTCTTTATGGACAATAATGCTAACAATGTAATATCTGCATATTACGTAACATGCTACGGTACCGTTTCACGTTTAACTGATATTCGTATATGAAGTATTTAGCTTCAACAAAACGGTTGTTTTTCATATTATTCTTATAATGGAGACTAATTAATGGAAATCTAAAAATAAAGTTTTAGAATTCACTTACGGTTTTTGTTGGAATTTTGATGTTATTTGACTTTTTCCTTATCTTATTGATCCTTCTATAATATTTTGTACTTATTAAAGAGTATATTCATTTGTATTTATTTAGAGCTTAATGTTTTAATAAGATATATTATTGTTACTCAATATCGACAGTTCCAAATTTCAGGAAAAAGATTCTGTCACATGTTATTTCGAAATTCATTTATTATTACCAATTATTTTTTTTATTCAAGCAGTTGACAAATATAATTGCTCTCATGCGTACTTTCGGATTTACTAATAAATATATACTTTTTATCTCTCGTTTATAGATAGATAGAAAGCAGTGCGAAATCTTAATGACACGAGACGTCTTATTATATGTCAAGGGTACAGGAGGAGAAATGAATAAAATGATCGAATTTTTTATATGTTGGAAATCTTTGCCCTACAAAATGTTGTAATAACCATTTTTCTGGTTACTGTCAATGTAAAATGCTTATTATCTTTGGTTGGCTTCAACAGTATGTTTACAATAAATAAAAAAAAATAATCATTATTTGAACATTTGAAAAACAAATTCGAGCATGTAAGCATATTATATATATGCGTGTGCGTCTTTATATAGAAGCTGTTTCAAAACGAATATACGTATTTCGCTTCATAACCAACCAACGTCTCAAAACACGCCAAATTGTTGTTGTAGGCAGTTGTAACTCGCGATTGGCACGACGAGTTGACTTTGAAAGATTACGTTGGAAAGCAGTTTGAATTCGTGCAACATTTTCTTCAGAAGCGCGAGGGCGGCCAAGACTATTGCCTTTATATATACATCCTGTATCTACAAACTGTCGATACCATCTGCGAATGTTCCACCCATTCGGAGGATCAATTTGGTAGCTCAACCTGAAACATCTTTGCACTATAATCACGGAATTGCACTTCGCAAACTCGAGAACACAAAATGATTTATGCTGCGGAGTAGCCGTTCTAAACATATGACGATTACCAAGAAAAACAGAAGACAACTGACATCTAGCGGCTATTAAATAAACTAGATTATGTATTCGTTTCTCAAATAGTCAAGCCGAGGCGCAGCGATCGATAGTTTGGACAAAATAATACTTCGTAATGCATATATTCTTTTTGAAACATGCTATATATATATATATATATATATGTAAATCAGATCAATTAATCGACGAACATTAAAATTAAATAAACTAAATTAAAACTGTTATAAATATTTTAAAGGGATTGGCTGTTAGCAACATAGAAATATAGTGAACGAATCTTAACAATTATATGCTTTACAACAGATTGATTCTCAAATAAATACAACGCAAATTTGTACTTATAAGGATTGTGACATCTTTAATACCAATTTTAAATACATTCCTAGCATATCTTTCAGTTATTTCTACACTGAAATTTATATATTGCTTCACTATTCCGAAACGCTGACAACAATTAGGAGTAGTAATAATTTACCATTTTCTTATATGTTGGTAACTGTTGAAATAAAAGCAAGTAAACTACATTAGCTTGCTAAACTATTTTCTTACATTCGAAATCATTTAACACATAAATTGTAATTTAAAGGAATAAGAAGAAACACTATTCATTTAAAAGTGTAAGCAATTTTGTCAAACAATATACGATAAAATTAAAATGATATATTTAAAATAACTTTAAATACAACTGTTTTTAATATAATAAGAAACACAGTGAAACTATAAATACGGACATTAATGGATGCTTCGTTTATTGAAAAATATGCAAATAGTCTGAAAGATATATAAAGCTTTTATTAAATATGTATGTAAAAAAAAATACTAAAGGTTACCGAAATATGGAATAAAAATAGACTTAAATACTTTGGAAACTCTATATGCAACTTAGCGTGAGCTTTTGTAACATATATTTGATAGCTTTAATAAAAAATAAGGACTCGAAAAAAACCGTTAACCGGGTTCAAGGTCTAAATATTTATGAAGTGAAAATGAGTGGAATAAAGTAGTACGCGAAATTCGAAACAAAAATGCGAAAGAGTTTGCCTCAAAGGAACTGCGAAGTTTGCACACGATATTACAATTTCAAAACGTATGTTAATAATTGGGTTTAAGACCTTTAATATTCATAGAAATAATGTTAAGAAATATCAAGAAATCATAGAGAGAAATTTATTACTAAAAGCTTAAAATTATGTACAAAGGTAGACTTCATTTTCCAAAGGTACATTCCTTTATGACGTCTGATTCTGCAGCATATACGTTGAATAAACGGAAATTACTTAAACATTGGTATGCTGCGCATATCACAATATGTTGCATAGAATCTGTCAATATCAGGGATCAATTTACAAATATATATAAAATATCATCTAGTTTAAAAAAGAGTGCCTAAATTTTCTATTGGGTTTGGGTTTTCCCAACAAAAGTGTCCAGCCTTGTCATTATTACGCGTTCCTATGGGAGATGGGGATCATCGATAAATACAGGTGAATTTTATTCTCAAAACTTGTTCAACCTGCATCTACCAAATCACGCCCGTAGCATTACCAAATGCATAGAATTTCTGCAACTTTAAAGTATTCCGTAAGTTTATTGAAATTAATTTTTGAAATTTGTGATGGGGATCATCGATAAATACAGGTGAATTTTATTCTCAAAACTTGTTCAACCTGCATCTACCAAATCACGCCCGTAGCATTGCCAAATGCATAGAATTTCTGCAACTTTAAAGTATTCAGTAAGTTTATTGAAATTAATTTTTGAAATTTGTGTATTTCCATACAATAGCTTTAAAATAAGAAAATTAAAAATAACAGACCCCGCAGATATTAAACAGCTATATTACAAAATTAAGCAATATAAGTGGTAAAATTGGAGAGCAGCTACAACAAAAAATTGCAGCTATACTATATATCGACGGAATACAGATCTACATATACAACATATACAACTTGTATGAATAACCTTGTGTAAGCAGTGTTGAAAATGAAAAATACAAATATTCTACATTGCCGTTAAAATTTACTTATGCATCATTGACAAGTTGCAGTGCCGAGCTAAGGATTTCATTGTTCAAAGATGTATCAGCTTCAAAAGGAACTAATTTTACAGTATCGACAAAATTTTAGCAGTTAATATCAACAATCTTTTTTTTCGCAATGACGAGGCAATATTATTTATTTAATGTTTTAAGCTAATAACAGTGAAGATTTGATATCTAAATATATCCGTAAATATTTATTCACATCTAAAGTTCAAATGCATCAGCTACTTCTATTGATTTGGTTAACGGTTCTTTTGCTATCCCACTAGCCAGTGCAATAAACCTGTTGTTAAGCTGATGTCCGTGTAGTAGATAAAAAGGGATGACATGCATTGCTTTTATTATATATATATATATATATATATATATATATATATAATAATTACATTACAAATTACATATATATATATATATATATATATATATATATATATATATAATATACAAATTACATATATATATATATATATATATATGTAATTTGGTGACCGGACCGACGCCCAACACAATATAATTTGTTATTATACACCAACATACACACTCTAGTGCTAGTACATAAGTGAATGATGTAGTTGTTTACTTAATAAAACGTTGCGAAATATACTCTTAATTTGTCTAAGACAAAACTTTAGCTCGTAGTGTATTTTGTTACACTAGAATTTTTAGTTCAAATACAGATAATAATGATGTTATAAAAAATTCGCTAGCTGTAGCTTCTATATGATGTTCATATTTGAAACTACGTTAAAAATATTAAATAATATTTTATTCATAGTTGGTATACCTAAGAAATTTTAACTAAAGCAATTTGATATAAGTTATCGTTATAAGAGTATATGGAGTAAGACACTTGGTTTTGATGAAAACTTAAATTTAATATTAACCCGTTTTAAGAATTTTTCCATTACGTATAGTATTTTCTATCTTAAAAGATTCAGTAATGGATTTTTTTAACGTATATGTCTAGCATCACTGCCTCAAGAGAATAAGTGTGAAGCCCTTTTATGTTTCGTTATGGCTCGTCAAGCAATCGATTCGCATTGCACTGCTTTGTATATTCCTAGTCACCTCTTTGAAAGTTATTTCGGTATATGTTTCATTTTGTTCTTCGTTTGAAAACACACAAGATAATTACCTAGGGTCTTTGATTCACATCCTTATTTAATTTCGTTTTGCAGCCATTTAATTACTTTTTACAACAACATGGCGGTTTCTCTTTGCTTAAATTTATTTGAAAAGACGTAGTAAAGTACAATTAGCTACAATAAACATTGGAATTCGAAATGACGCATTTGTTATTATAAATAATTGTAATAAGTATTACTAAATGCTATTTTTATATTATAAATCGTGTCAAAAATAGCTTAGAAAGCTTGCTCAGTACTTTAAAATATATACATACATTAATATTGTAATTTAAATAAATAACGTGAAGTGCTTTATAGTATGTATGTACCTGAAAATAAAAATTACAAGAGAAGCGTTTGCGAAATATTGTCGCCTTTGATGGATAAACAAAATATGGATAATTGTTGACTTAACTGCATTAGGAATTTTAAGTGGGTCTTATATCGTTCAAAGTTAATCATCTTTAATTTGCAATAACAAATTTAAAAGAGGAAATAAAAGACAAGTCCTGATAAAAAAATGTAATACAAAAAAATATATGCCAGCATTGTACGCCCCCTGGACACACTTTTGCAGATAATCACCAAAGTCCGCATTGTTTACCTTAACAAATATTCTTAGTTATTTCTAGGGCTGATACTAGTCAGTATAACTCGGAAAGTTAGGGGGAGGTTTCTAATAGAAAGATCTTATAGAGGGTGCTCCTAGAAGTTATGTACCAACACTAAAACACAAGAATGCTAACTAGGTGTATAGGAAAGTTTCTCTCGTGACCAGAAAGCCACAATTGCGACATCAATTAATAAGAGAAAACAAAACAGGGGAAAAATGAAAAAAACAATTAAATTTAACTATATGCTAAGATGTAACTACATTATGTAAAACATTCTTTGCTTAATTCAAAACAATATAATTTCAATACGTATGAGAACAAACGAAATAAAAATGAATCTGCGGGGAATATATTAAAATATTTTCGATAACCTATTTACATGCACATATGTCACTGAATACGTACTCAGATCCCAAAGTTTCGTTTGCATTGGTATTATATACTATTACATATGTACTCCTTAACAGGCACAATTCATAGGGTCAGGCTGCATACTAACAAGGTAAGTACAACAGCATAACTATATTATAATAAGAAGTTAGTTATAAAGGCGAATATTGAGTAATTATAGCAGCTGCATAAGTAATCAAAAGTAGCGAAAGAAAAAGAACGCAGTGCTTTGTTTCACCAAAATAAAGCTCTAGTTCGCAGAATAAAATTTAAATGGTTGTGTGTGATTTTGTATGTAGCTATGTGGTATTTGTTATTCTCTATTTTATATACGAGTACATATATTACATCCATCCCAGTGACAGCAAATTGACAGTTTAGCAGCTTTTACATCAGAAATAGGGCCAAAAACAGAATCGTGAAACAGGTCAAGAAATTTTAATTATTAAATTGTCGAACATTTTACCGAAAGGTTATCTTTCGAAGAAAACTATCTCACAGGAAGAATTTGCCCCATCTTACACCGTAAAGACAATACCGATGTTAATAATTTGACCGATAGATAATAGAAATGTGGCGATAATAATGAATACGAGGATCATAATGAAAAGATGTCTGCATTTCTAAGCGCACAAAAAAATTAAGACCGATTTCATTACAGAAAATTTGACAAAAAAAATAAAAATATTACTGGTACATTAAAAAATATAGAAGCTGCTAATCTGCAAAAGAATTATCAAAAAAAAGACAATAGGCAAAGGCTATCATTTTAATGTGTTTTTCAACAATGTATTTTTCTAGTGCTAGCTATGTTTCTAAACGCTTCTAGTATATAAATGTTTCTTACAAAATTTCGCATAGAAGTTGAAATTTTGAAAGTATTTAAACATGTGGGTACCCTAATAAATAATCACTAGAACTATGTTTGAGTTTTTGCATTTGGTTATTATGTTAATAGTAAATCATTTATTACTGACCTAATTGACATTGTCGAGATTAGGAGTAGCCAGGCAAAATCTATTATTTCGCTCTACTTAGTCGTTTGTGTAACAATGAAATACGTATATAATTAAACTTTTATATATTCATGTTAATTTCCAGAGTTGAGCGTAGACTTACGTCACAGTTAAATGAGTAATTAACTTCATAAGTTCTTTCAAACGTTACTAAATTAATCTGATATATATATATATATATATATATATATATATATATATATATATAGTTTACAGAAGGTAACCAAAAAATAGTTCTAATATTAATAAATCACGAGTAAGTGTAACACTGTTTAAACCTAGCACTTTGTATTTATAAGACCAAATTTCTTTTAGCGCCTCATAAAACTCAATAAAAATAGATCGTATGAAACGTATCTAAATGGAACCACGTCAATTGTTAGCATAGATTGAAATTGAATTAAAATTTCCATCATCATTATCATAAATTTCTCTGTCAATTCTTCGTAATAAATATTGGTCAGTTATAAACGTGCTTCAGTTACAAACAGCCTACTCCGTAACCCCCTTTTTATCGATGCGTGCATGTTATTTTCCTTATTTCCCCTTATAAAACCTTGACACATAAAAGTCGCTATGAAATTCTAATGTAATGGAATTTAAGTCGCGACAAGGACCTTACTAACGTCATCGGTATTAGTGGAATCACGCCACATATATTGTTTCGTCGATTATTTTTTATTCGGAAAAGAAGAAGCAATAACAAAAATCTTACTTATTTTAAATATATCTTTATAAAAAGCTGATTTAAAATATCCCGTCATGTGTCTCTCCTTAAGTTTAGAGATAAAACCAATACCTAAATTTTTCCATTTTCAGTACTGTCGATAAACTATTTTTCTGATTGAAATCTCTCTGGTGAATAGTTTGAATTGAAACTATAAAGTCATTATGTAGATTATAAGAACGAAAGATAATTTGTTTCAAAATCTTCTAGTGAAATGCTGACATGAATACGTGAAACGACTTAGCAAATGCTAAAACTTTCACATACATACATTTATACATATACATATACTACATATCAGGCGTAGTACTAAAAGTTGGACGTGCGAATGAGGAGTTTACAGATTCTTTGTTGCGTCTACTAATTATATTAATATACATTGGAACTTCCCAGTGTACGTACCATACATATTAACAGTCACTTCCACAGTGTTTCGTGAAGAATCACGCTAATATTAGTGTTTAAAAACTGAACAGAAACAAGATTTTGCTTAAAATTAGAAAGATTAAGAAAGTTTCGAAAATTCGTAAGAATTTTATAGAGAATGGCTTCTTCGACAGCTTGGATTTCTAATAAAATAAAAAATACTTGGGAGTACAAGCGCACACTTTTTATGTAAAGATACAATGTCCATTCCATTCATTTGAGAAAAATCAAGAGAAGGAATATATATATTATATATGCATGAATTTTTCTTATATCAACATTGTATTTATTCGTGCCTAATGTTTTTAAATGACAATGATTATATTTTATTAAACTTTTGATCTGTTAAACAAACAAATACGTTTGAATTTAAAATGTATTTTCTACACTGAAAGTATTTTAAGAAATTTTAATATTAATATATTTTGAGTTACTAATATGTTACCTTCATTTAGAAGAATCATAGATTTAGAATAAACTTAGAATAGATTTGCCTCAAATTAAAATATGTATCGAAAGAACAATTTTACAGATTTTATAAGAGGAATAAAGTAACAAATATCTATTAGGTTGCTCATAAAGTACGCGTATTTTCTCATTCTTATTTTGCCGAAAAGTATAACTCATTTCAAATAACAAGAATTAGTAACAAACCATGGACTTATCCAAAAAGTAGCCTTTATCATTTAAATCTCTCAACATTGTTCGCAAGTTGAATGTTTGGTTTCGTGGGTTTACAGTATGGTTTCGAAGTTATTGTACAAAAACAAGTACTTCTCGAGACGTTCATGACAAAATTGCGAATATCGGGAAAGAAATGATTAAAAGCTACATTTTCAAGTAGCGTAACAAATGTGTCATGATGCTTACGTACACACTGAAAAAACAACTTGGACATGTTCGTGTGAAACTAGCCCAAATTTATTCAACAAAATTTAACAGCCAAACTCTAAATATCTTACATACTGTATCATAATTCTGACAGATTTCTGTTCTGGTGGAAATAATTGCTTTAATGTTGTCCATTTGAGATTTTTGATGTGTGGACACTGGAAATTGTCAGGAAGATCACCGTCATATAATTCTGTCGGATGTGGCAAAATAGGTTGTGAAAAGATTTTTATTTCTGAACAATCTATTCACAAGAGTTGGAAGTAGCTGTTTTGTATAAAAATATCTCTTAGTCTTTTTAAGACCATCTAGCTGAACTTATTATTTACATCCTAGAAAGCTCAGATAAAAAAATACGGCAAGACTATACAGACCAATTATAAAATCACAAAACAGAGAAATGGGGTAAGCAAATTCAAGAAAATACTGGAAAAATATGGTTCCATACCTATGGTTAATATAGAGATAGTGGAAAAATTTTGTATAACCAAAAGAAAACTAATATTTGGTCGAGAGCACCTAAATAAACCTACAACATATTAAGAAACATTCTGCCATCCGACAAAAGTAATTTTAGAAGTTCGAATCAGATAGTAAGTAGCTTTTTGGCGTCTTGTCAACCAGTTATTTAACGCAAAATATACTGTGGTGGTAATTTCCAAAGTATCAGTACTTGTACGTTTTAAAGGCAACAATTTAACAATTCGCTGACGATAATTTACATATTATTTGAATATTCTTGCACAACGATCTATTTGCTAAATATTTCGCAAATCCGTCAAAAATGGATGGTCCTTTGGAATATATCTGGAACAATATAAGGTATTAAAAGTTAGAAATTAAATTTAAACTTCGTGTATCAAAATCTATATGTGAAGATTAATAAAAAATATACCAATAAGATAGCATAATGACTCAAAAGAAAGAGTTTTCGAAATGTTATTAATATTAAGCCGACAGCTCAGTAGTAAGGTACTAGCTTATCGCGCCGGAAACTTCCGAAATGAAGTTCGAGTCTGTTGTACAGGGGGATTTTTGTGGTTTCCTTTTCCCAGTTAGATAAATGCTGACAGATAAACATCTTAAACTGGAGCGCAGGCGTAATAATAACTTATAGTCTGTCAAACTCTTCTGTAACTGACACTAAGCTCTTGAGGAATGTGAAGGCATGAATTATTATTATTATATTTAAAATGCACAAATACATGTACGTATACAGTTATTACTTTAAATATGTAATTAAATTATTTCTTAGAATTTGTTTTTTTCAATTATTGTTTTTATATACAGTTTTGATGCTCTATATTATTTAGTGTACTAGTACTATTGATAATATAGTATTTTTATTTAAAAAATAAAATTTAAGATTTTATAAATGTATATATGCATATACATTGCTCTGATGTAAAACATGAGAAAGACTAATATCAATATATGATTCTTATATTCTAATGTAAAGGAAAATAACTAAATTCTCTGTATAAATTATCAATAAATAATATTTAAAACACTTACAATTTAAAGTTATATCCGTCGCGTATATTGTAAAAATAAAATTGATAATTTTTTTAAAGTATGTATGTATATATCTAAAAGACATAAATAAAAATGATGTTAGTACTGAATAAACGTGTTAAAGTAGAACAAAAATGGATGATGTAGATACGATTTTAGGAATTTTGATATCGAATAATGTAAACTAGTTATTATTGAAATTATTAGTTACGCTAAAAACATAGAATAGGAGAGATATAATAGTAAAGAAAGCAAAAGAAAATTGCATAATTAAGAGATATTTATACAAAGAGAGAAGAATTAACTATATAAAGATATAATTGGGGTGTAAGAAATCTGAATATAAGAAAAACTAAAATAAATGTAGGTAATAATGATTCTAATAAAGGCATAAGTAAAAAATATGATTTATTTAGAACTAATAAATAAAAATGTTAAAAAAAAGCAAAATTTATGCAATTAAAAAATAGAAATGTCGTAGTGCTTATAATATTAAAGTATATAATTTAATAACTAAAGAATAAGTCTCAAATCATAGAGTAAATTATAAGTAAAGGATTGGGGAAGACGAGTAATTGTAAATGCAGCTGATCCTAAAGTTCCAGCTAGGAACTCAATACATTTACTAATACTTCACTAACTGCAAATACAAATTTTAATGATTATTATAGTGATGCTGCTACGAGAATAAAGCGTAATTCGTATACCCTACTTTAAATCAGTACGCGTAATGATTCAAATAAGCACAAAATCAAATAAAACAATTTATAAATTACGATATACATACAGGTATATATATTTCAATTTATATACAACTATTCAATAAAAGGGACCCGTTGTTGTAGAAGCTTAATTTAGTATATACTAGGGTTTGCGAATTGGAAAATAGACATGCAATGAGTCGGAGTGAATCAGAATAGTACGAGATAGACACATCAACTGACGTATTGAAATACAACACTAATAATCTGATGAAAAACTATAGTTCATGTAACCAATCTTATCCAAAAACTCACTATGATACTATAAAATAAAAAAAAATTGTGTCTGCGTTTCACTAATAATAAGTACATGAAAGCTCCAACACTATTTTTGTAAAACGCCTCTAAAGAATCGATTGCAGTCCGTACATTTGGATATCTAGTCTGAAAATCATTTTAATAGATTATGCACAGATGTTGGCAAATTTAAAATGAGAAAATATCTGCATTTATCTGAATCAACTTTATGTGATTTTGAGGGCGACCTGGTTTTGGCAAATCCAAACGCTGTTGATTCAAATACATATTATTTATTTATATACGTATAGAAATGTCCACATTATTTCAAGGTTACTTGATCATTTTATATTAATTTCAGACGTATTTATGTGTAGCGAAAAACGCTAAATTGTAATGGGTTAGTTCTAGATGTATTTTGTGTCATTTAAATATGATTAGTCTCAATATTCTCTGTGTAAATATAGATTCATTCCCGAAAAATGAACACTACTGCATGGATGTGGATATATGTATTGCTGAGGATACAAGTAAAACAAATACAGTCTAATTTCGAAATCGTCCTTTGTTCAAACTTCAGTAAGTAGTACTTATTAATGAATGCTATTATAAATATTTATTATGTGAATTGATTGTCCTCCTTTTCTTATTTCGTAATGAAATTTCATTTCGACAACGCCCAAATGTTATGAAAGTGACTGATAATGACATATCGTTCACCACAGCAAAAATCTTTGTTTACCTATTCAAAATCGCGTGTTGATAAGTTGTATTCTATTGTTGTTTGCAAACGCAAATATTTAATTAATCTAAATTCAAATAAACATTTTCATTCTTACTATTTGTATACCTCATTTGGTCCATAATTATAGATCCTAAAGTCGTTAATTCACAACGGCAAATTAATAACATTCGAGAATAATTAAAATAATTATTACGCTGCGAAGTTATTTTTGTTTTCCACAACCAATTACAATTATTAACGGTATTTCATTCAAAGTTTATAAATAGTGCGTCAGATGTGCTAACCATGGCAATTTTCCAACGTTTCGCTATTAATTTTTAATAAATTACAAATATGTACGTTATACGCCATTTCATTTTTTTTAATAAAAACTGTTAGAAGTTTTTGCCAGAGGAAAAGTGTAAACAAATCTATAAAAATAAACAACTTATCTTGGACTTAATAAAAACGTCACTACTTCATCATCGTTATTTTACAAGGCTTTAAAGAGAGTAAAAAATTACGTTAAAATATTTCAAATACGTAGATATTCATTGTCTACCAATTTACTGCTATTTCCCATTGTTCCAGTTGAACTTGTTAAGAGGATTAGGAACTAATCTTGAACAGAATTTGTTACTACAAACTCCAAATTAGTCTGTAATTTAGGGAATTGGTTTAATATATTGGATCCACGTGCTACAATTCAAACATCTATTCTATGCATTTCACTATAGTATTCGTTAGTTTTAAATTATTTAGTAAATGAAGTATTTACTAAAGAGATTATGTACTTCTTATTTAAAAACTGCTTCACAAACATGGTGTTAGTAGTAATCTTAAGTAACATAAATATTAATTAATCAAATTTTATAGACACATACACGCAAGTAATAAAACCCTTTAGATATTCTTTTACTGTATATCGGTCTTACTTTATGCGAAACTATATATTTCATTTGATGAACAAATTGCGGATATTCCATATAATATATAATAAAAGGTACTGTCAGTTAAAGTAACACCAACAAATATCTCTATAAACTAGTTTCGTCTTTTATATAAAATAGAGAATACACAAACGTATCCTAATATGTTAAGGAATCGTATAGAAGCGCGTTTCAACACGTTTTTCGGCTTCTAGCCAAAAGTTTACCTCCGCGATTAATAAGAGTATATATATACACTGTCTGTAGAAATATAGGCTTGGAAGACCATAGGTCAATGTGATTAAATATAAATAAATAATAATATATAAAGAAGGAAAACGTTAGAATGACATTTCGCATTCCCAGTTCTGTGTAGTTAATTGTGTTTTTAGATAATTGTAAAATCCTTACCAAAAACTCATGAAAATAATAATGATGGTATAAATGAAAAAAATAAGATTTAAATACGTATAACTGTATTAGAGTAATGAAAAATTTAACAAAATTGGTGAAAAGAGCAAAGAAATTGAATGAACAATGCCCTTAAAATGCAAAGGAGATTTAAGTGTGAGAATTTAAGAATTTTTGAAATACTCTTATATATATATATATATATATATATATATATATATATAAAGTAAGATTACTTAGAAACTACTTAATCTTATTAAGATATATCTAATTTAAAATCAGATTCTTTTTGTAAATTATTACAAAAATAGTGTGACCTTATAGAGACATTTTCCATCAGATTAATTTGTATCTTCCATAATCCCTTTTTCAATTTAAGTTTGTATGAAGCAGAATTTAATTATTATATATAATCTCTTGGATGTTAATCGATTTTAGAACACCCACATTATTACATAATATTTACATTTGTTTCAGATATTTCTTATTTCGATATTTTAACACCGAAACTTCTGTTTACGCTATTTATATTTGCATTTACAAAATTTAATTTAAAGTATTTATGTCGATTGTTTCATTCCTTGCGTTGAAGAATTCTCAGCACCGGATACTTCAGAAGAGGATTAATTAACTAAATGAAAAGCAACATTAAATTTAGAATTACCATTAACAATAAAATGAGTTTATATATTTTTAAAATCAGTAGAGAGTCGAACTTTGTTATTAGAATTTTGATAGTGTAGAAATATGTGACCGAATATTTTGGAATACACCTGCATATGATGCTAATTAAAAAACTAGCCTTGTAAACATAAATTGGTAAACCAAAGTGCATTCATCAATATCTTTTGACTGTAAATACAATGGTAGGCTGCCTATCTTAATGAGGTAAAAGCTACTCATAGTCTGTTAGAGTTAATTTTGGATTCTGAGTTTTCCTACACTTTATTAAGAAGTTCTTATTTGAATATATTTACAACTACCTATAATATATTCGGTGCACTACTTTGGAACATACTCGTTTATATTCATGGATGGTTTTCCTACAAAAGATGGAATAGTTTTATAGTGGCGAACAAATATGAAGGTACACTATCCATTCTAATGAGGCACAAGTCATTCACGTTTTCTGAAATTTTAGGTTTTGAGTTTTTTCTACATTTTCACTATAAAAGCCTCTTGTGTTAATATATTCATATAGAGACGCTTTAATTTTTCTATCATGACTTTTGTTTTCGCCGTATTCGAATTTATATTTTATGCTGTAAGTCCATCGTTCCAAATTTTGCTGTGGGTCTTTTTCAGTTCTACTAAGTATGTCTATATCATATCGCCATATATGCGCGGAATTATTTAACTGGAAATATTTTTGAGAATGTCTAGAGAAGCTACCTTGCAAAATTATATAATATATATATAATAATTTGAACGTATGGAGCAGAAAAATTCTACAAGTAAAGTACCAACACGAGTTTGACAAGTAGTGAGAATGGTACATAGGTAGCGCTCTAATTGGTAAAACAAATGTACACTGTAATTTAGGTTGTGTATTTATATGTTTACATGCCGATATTTAGATAAATCGGTTGATTAGTTTATTTTTGACAACTGATTGAAAAAGAAGCAACACGTCGCTTTGTTAAAAGTGTATCGTGCGGTGATGAAATACTTCGTAATTAAGGGTATGAAAGCTACCGAAATAAAAGATGAGTTATGGGAAACATTAGGTGAATCTGCTCCATCATCCGTCACAATAAGTACATGGGTAAATGAATTTAAGCGTGGTAGAACAAGCTGTGTTGATGAAGCGCGCTCTGGAGCACCGAAAATCATGACTTCTAAGGAAATGATTATAAAAATCCAAAATATTATTACGCAAGATCAACGAATCAAAGTAAGAGAGATAGCAGACATGGTAAACATTTCAATAGAACGCGTACACCACATTTTAACGAAAGAATTGGGCCTTTCCAAGCTTTCGGCAAGATGGGTGCCGCGATTGCTTACGACTGATCAAAAGTTCACTTGTTTGCGTATTTCCAATGAGTGTTTGGACCTTTATAAGCGGAATCCGGTTGATTTTTGTAGGCGATTTGTTACTTGCGATGAAACTTGGGTACACTACAGTACACCCGGAACTGAACAACAGTCGAAACAATGGTTAGAACGTGATTCTGTACCTCCAAAGAAAGCGAAAACCCCTTCATCGGCAAACAAGGTGATGGCATCAATTTTTTGGGATTCCAAGGGCATTTTGCTCATTGATTACGTTCAGAAAGGTGCCACAATAAACGGACAATATTATGCAGAACTTCTACAAAAATTAAATATTGAGAGTCGTGCTAAACGGCCAGAAATGGCAAAGAAAAAGATTTTGTTTCACCAAGACGAGATGCATTTCCAATTAGTACCGCATGCGCCTTATTTGCCGGATCTAGACCCTTCCGGTTTCCACCTTTTTCCAAAATTGAAAACGGCACTAGGTGGAAAGAAATTTTCGTCTAACGACGGGCTTATCATCTTCGTAAATGAGTATTTTACAAGCCTTCCGGAATCGCATTTTAGAGATGGCATAAGGGCATTGGAGCACCGTTGGAATAAATGTATTGCTCTTTTAGGAGAATATATTGAAAAATAAAAATTATTTTGTATTTAAAAAATTCGTTTTTCTTTTCCATTTTTACTACTTTTCAAACTACTCTCGTACTATTGAATATTATGTATTTTTTGGCTAATTACAAATACATTGATCAAGGAATAATATGAAGTGTTGTTCAGAGCCTTTTTTCTAAGTTTCGTAATTTTAGAGTATTTTCAGGACGTTTCATATCATAGTTCTGATAAACAACGACGGTGTTAGAAATTCCTGAGCAGTTCTCTAAAAAATTTGATTGATTACTTATATATGCAAGATGTAATGAAAACTAAAAAGTTAGAATCATATATACGAGGGAGCGTTTTTATATTCGCGGAATGGGGGACAACGGGTGGAAATAAAAAAAACCAAATTATTTTTCTTTTTCAATATATTCACCTGCAAGACGGATACATTTTTCACATCTTTCAATTAATTTATTTATACCCTCATAAAAAAATGATTTCTCTTTGTCTGCAAAATACGCCGAAACTGCCTCCTTGACTTCATCATCGGCAGTAAATTTTTTACCCTGCAGCTCTTTTTTCATTTTCGGAAACAGGTAATAATCACTCGGGGCCAGGTCTGGGCTGTAGGGTGGGTGATTCACAATTTCGAAGCCCACCCTATGCAGGGCAGCTAACGCAACGCGGCTCTTGTGGAAGGGCGCGTTGTCGTGCAAAAGCAGAACACCTTTTGTCAATTTTCCCCGTCTTTTCTCTTTAATGGCTTCTTTTAGTCGCTCTAATATTGAAGCGTAATATTCTCTGGTTATAGAAACACCTTTATCTTTATAATCAATCAACAATATTCCTTCCGTGTCCCAAAATACCGTTGCCATGAGTTTCCCAGCTGATTATGACACTTTAAATTTCTTGGGAGGTGCTGTGCCCTTTTTATGCCACTGCATGGAGCCTTGTTTGGACTCAGGTTCATAATGATGAACCCAAGTTTCGTCTCCAGTAACAATTCCACTCAATACACCATCCTTGTCTTCATTACAGAGGTCCAAAAATGCACGCGAACACTCTACGCGCTGTTGTTTTGGCGGCGGCGTGAGCATTCTCGACACTCATTTTGCGCTGACCTTAGACATGCCGAGATGATCGTGTAGGATTTTAAAAATTGTTGTGTCGGATACTCCAACCATTTCTGCGAGTTGCTTCTTCTTTAGTCGAGCATCTTCGAGTACAATTTGTTCAACTTTTTGGATATGTGCTGGCGTGATCACCTCAATGCTCCTGCCCGGCCTCGGGTCGTCTTCAAGGGATTCCCTTCCTTGTTTAAATAAACTATGCCACTTGTACACCATGGTTTTGCCTGGACAAGAGTCGCCGTAAACCAATGACATCTCATTCATTATGGTCGCGACTGATTTTCTTTTCCTGGTAATGAACTTTATAACGGCACGATATTCGATTTTTTCCATATTTCACTTTTCACTACTGATTATGTTACTTGGTTGACTATAGCTCAAAGACTAACTGTCTAATAACAATGAAACTTCGTATTTATACAAATCATGAGCCGCTGCACAGGCCATGCCCCCAATGCGCCTACTCACCCCTCTACAACCCGCTCATTCCGCGAATATAAAAACGCTCCCTCGTACTATAGTTTTTGCTACTACCAAGATAAGGAGCGTTTGAAATATACTAAACACAAGTTATAACTAGTAGATAATATTGTAATATATGTACATTATAATTATTCCTCTTCATTGGCAATTTAAAAAACAAGAGAATTTACATAAATTCGTTATTATGCGTTCATTAAAATTATGTTAACAACGTATATGAAATTGTCGCTGGCAGCACTTTCAATTAAACCATACATACATATATTTGAAATAAACTTATTTATGGATTAGAATTTATGTGACATCTATTAGCTGGAATTTAATTTACTATACCTTTGCCTTCATATATTACAATAATGCTCAGAATCATTGTACTGAATGTGTTCATCTGAAAATTTTAACGTAATAACAAATTACTGGAAATGAATAAATTGATGTAATTTAAGAGTCATTAACAAAAATAGTGAACAAATATTATTTGAACTAGAGGTTTTAAGTCTTTAAGTGATAGACGAAATATCTCTGTTTTTATAAATATTGCATCATTGCAATTTAAATATTTAAATGGAAAAACGGTTTTCTATATAATTGATAATATAACACCCAGAAATATTTCTATAAACTAGTTTCAAACTTTTCAAACAAGAAAATGATTACACAGACGCTCTTTAACATGTTAACATATGCTTCAAAGCGGTCGCTGCTGGAATGAATAAAAGCACCCTTCAACACGCTCCTCGGTTAGTATTCAAAAGTTCGCATTTGTGATTATGAAGTCTTGCAATTTTTAGTGTCATCCTAAATTGAAATACAGCTCAATCTCTCAAAGATAAGGACTTGGAGCGCCATAGGTTAATCGGAAAGAAAAAGAACCGAACATTATTGCTAAAGTGTTCTGAGTGAGTTGAAGATTAATTTACAGATTTTCGTATCTCTTTTTGGAAACTGCACATCTAGGGGCAACTGTAGAAATCGCGATCTCAATTCAACCCAGATTCGAAGTGAGTTTGCTGCTGTCATTAGAAGGTAATTTTGGACGACTCACTTACTATTAGCGCAAGAAATAAGACTTTTTTCTATTACTCGGTAAAAGTTATACCCTTATTTAACCAAATTTATCTGTTACACTCTTGTACTACATCGTTTTACATTAACAAGAAACCTACATAACGAGGGGAGAAAATTAGTGCCGTGGAACCATATCCTTTATTTATTTTAGGTAATAGGTATATTGGCGATAAAAAATATATTTAATGAAATTTTATTTTCTTTTGATTCTAAATTAAGTTCTTTTCCATTGTCATTAAAGTTAAATGATATTCATAGAAATATTGTTTTTCCCACAAACATATTAAATTGTTTGAAGCAGAAGCAACCATTTCTTTGTATTAACCTTCTGTCTGGCAGTAACTGTGTAATCTATTATTTGTAGATGAGCTACTTTGTACCTATTCATTTTGATGACATTTGCTCACCAGATATTTGCCTTTTCATTGCGATATACTACTGATTTCCTACTACGACTACTAATGTTCTTAAGGAACATAACAATTTAAAACTATCGACTTTATGGTAAAATCTCGAAGCTAGGTAAGAGTGGATTTCATTAATAGTTGTCTTTAATTAGTTTTTATTAGGCGTAACTATAAAAATGTTGTAACTATTGAAAGTGCGTAATTATCAAGAGTTATTAGTTATTACATATTAAACTACATTTTCTTGTAGTGTAACAACGCCAATAACTATACTTTTATAGTTGTGCCCTCCGGTCAAGAGAACTGAGGACGTTCTTCAAATAATTCTGTTGCGTGTTCTTCGTCTTTAAATTTCACGATTTATTAAGTGGATATTACCTTAAAACAGTTTTGAAGCAGTTTGATTTAATTCGTTGTTTTTATAATGTAAGGTAATTGTTAATATTTGTTTAACCAAATTTCTAATTGCTTCTGGCATCATTCAGTCATAAGTATACCGTGGAATACTTCTCCTGAAAAGTCCACGAAACCGCTATGATTTTCAAATGGCTTTTCCATTTATCTAGAAGTTAACTTCATTGATGAATATGTAGTATAAAAAAACACCATCTATTTCTTCAACAGTAAATTAGATAGCAATAGAGAAGGACTTGTAGTTAACTAGCGTTACATTAAATTACTTATCACACAACAAACTCCGTAAGGCAATATTTGGACACCAAAAATTTAGCGTTGCCAGACCGACCTGGAGAGTCTCTTGAAAGTATCAAGAATATTTATATCAATAATATTGATTAGAAAATACGTGTGTGTTAACTGTGATGGTATATATAACTGTCGAGGTACAATTTCTGTAGGTTGATCAAATTTATTCCGAGGTTCACAATGACATATTAGAGAATATTGGATAATAAGTAAGTAATAGTAAGTAATTTGGTTATGTGTGATTATATTTTGAGAGGTGATTTCAAATGAAGGAAAGTAACATGTTTTTTTCACCGAATTATTTTAGGTAAAACGTAAGTGAGACAAAAGGAAAATATGTGCTGTATGTATATGCAGAAGATACCGTAAAGGTGAGCATACATGTCAAAAGTGGTTGCCAAATTTTGTTTTGGGGAAACAAATAAGTAAATGCTTCTCTTTCTGCA